>VWZZ01007818.1:286083-363218 GCA_013399095.1 Psophia crepitans | reverse complement strand
CTCTCTCTCTACAACTACCTGAAAGGGAGTTGTGGTGAGCTGGGGGTCAGCCTCTTCTCACAGATAACTAGCAATAGGACAAGACGGAATGACCTCAAGTTGCGTCAGGGGAGGTTCAGATTGGAAATTAGGAGAAATTTGTTCTCAGAAAAAGTGGTTAGGCATTGGAACGGGTTGCCCGGGGAGGTGGTGGAGTCGTCGTCCTTGGGGGTGTTTAAGGAAAGGTTGGATGGGGTACTGAGGGACATGGTTTGGTGGGTAATAGATGTGGGGGGGGGACTGTTATACTAGATGATCTTGGAGGTCTCTTCCAACCTTAATGATTCTGTGATTCCATGTCCAGACCTCTTTGTGTCAATGAGTTGACTGATGTGCTTCTTTTCAGAATGATCTCTTACCTTGTGTTTGCTTTCTACCTCCACCAAGAATATTTCTTTTCTTCAGTAATATACTTCCCTTCTAAGGTGGTAAGAAAGCAAGAAGAAATAGCAAAATTATATTCTAGTTTTATATTATTCCCATACTCTGCTGTTTATTAATGTCTTAACTTGCATTTTTACCTTCTAAATATTTATTTCCCAGATGTCTTAAGAAAAAAGTTTTCTTGCTGTTTGGGTGAAGAATTCTGAAAGAAAAATGTGTTTGGTCTGATGATTCAGATTTATGAAATATGCTGTTCTTTCTCAGATTCTGTTTCTGCAAATGCACGGACACATGCACATAATTTTCATCTACTGTTTTTGCTCTCTTCTTACTAGAACTGTTACATGTACATTTATGTCCACCCTTGAGCTCATGCAGAAACAAAGATTCCTCTCCCTCCACTCTGACCTGAGACAATGTCACTGCATGGTGACAACAGAAGTGGGGCTTCTGAAATTTATCAGTTTCTGGACAAAGAGGAAATCTTGCTCTTGGCAAGCTGTCATCTATACAGATTCTCTGTTACATTTCAAAAATCTTGGCTTAATCTGCAAGTTCTGTGGTATGAAATGCTGCCTAAATTAGCCTGGCAGGTACAACAGATGTGTTCATCAGAAGTTCTTTATTTTCTGTAGTAAATTATGACATGCTAGTGTGAGATGTTACAGAGAAATGTGCCTATTTGATGGCTAACACAATTCAAATTTACATAAGATTGATTAAAACTTTGATCTATCAGCAAGCAAGAGAATATAATTAATAATCTTCTGCAGGTCATTTCTTCAGCTGCCTAAAATGTATTTTACTTTCTTTGGTCCTCACTGTGTGTGTTTTTGCTGGCATAAGACTTCAACATGGAACTTGAACAGTTTCTGATTAACTGCAAAAATCCTCTTGGTCTCAGTAATAGAATATATGGTGTCAATATTCTGTTCAATAATAGTGACTTATCTCTCTTGAAGTTGCATAGATAATGATATGTAATCTCAACTTTAAACTCTGAGGTGATATTCTATTGCTTTTGAGTAGTTCCCTACATTTTTAGTGATTATTATTATTATTATTAATATGAATGCCTAAACCAGAATTTCAATTGAAAAATGTCACAGTTGTGAAAAAAACAATGAGGATACATGTTGTTATAAGAGATATATTATTGAAATCTGAAGAGAGGACTTTTAACAAGGGCATGTAGTGGTAGAACAAGGGATAATGCTTATAAACTGAAAGATGGTAGATTTAGATTAAATATTAGGAAAAAAACCTTCCCTGTGAGGGTGGTGAGGCACTGGCACAGGTTGTCCAGAGAAGTTGTAAGTGCCCCATCCCTGGTAGTGTTCAAGGCCAGGCTGGATGGGGCTTTGGGCAACCTGGTCTAGTGCAGGGTGTCCCTGTCCATGGCAGGGGGGTTGGAACTAGATGATCCCTGTGGTCCCTTTCAACCCAAACCATCCTGTGATTCTATGATTATGTGGAAGTCATACTTTTGAAATGAAATAAAATACTGGTTAGGATTGTAATTGGACTTTTAAGAGTCATCCAGGTGATTGTGGACAAACCCATTTTGTAGCATGGCAGGTGGTTCTTTCTGTTTTCACAGCATCTAACAAAGTACAGTATAACCTTCTGAACTGATGCTTTAATAATTCTCATTTTCTATGAATCTGCACAAAAAAAAAAAAAATAAATGGCACTGTTTTCACTTCCACTGAGCAAGATTTAAGATTAGGAAAAAGTGCTGAGAGCGCGATTCATGCATTGCTGAGATGTCATTATTTTTAGAATACGTACTTAGTAGAATAAAGTGCAATATTAGATAGCTGACATGTGTGACATATGTCCTTATTTTCTGTTCTGCTTTCCTGCCTGTTAAATTTTTAATCTTGGTACAATATGGACAACTTGGTAGGGTATACAGCTTTATCCCACAGAATTCTTCATTGCTTATTGCAGAATCTATGCATAAACTGGTTAGCGAGGTTTTGAGCTTTTATAGCCTTGTATGTAGTTGTGGTGCATGAGCTACATAGTGCATCTGCTTAATCATAAATTACTGTTAAAATTAATAATGAGTTTCTTCTTTTTTAGGCTTACAGTAAAAAATATTTCTAGACAATCGTGGTTCTTCAATAAGGAATCTCTGCTTGCAGAGTGTGATTCTCTGAGAGTCACTGAGAATGATTTTATGGGTAAGAGCATTTTTTTCCTCCATATACATTTTTTGATATTTGCACTGGTTGTGTTTAGGACTTCTAAACTGCATTTCAGTATGGGATTAATCTAGATTCTGAGAATTTGTCAGGGCTTCCATTTAGAAGGCATAGCTGAGTACTGCTTAGATTGAAATTACTAGTCCATTTCAACTTCAAGAACAGACTCTTACTATAGGGATATATATACTACAAAGTGATGTCAGATTATAGTCAAATGGATCTGTCTGGTTCACCTACTTTCAAAGAACTTCTGGTCCACCTACTGTTTCATGTATTTTTTTACTGCACAAATGCACTCAGGACTTGTGTCCTGGATTTTGAACACTAGATAGAATTTAAGCTTAAACCACTCCTAGTTGCATGGTTTTGTAGGGAAAAGAAAATAATCAAGGTGCCGTGAAGACAGTGTTATCTAAACGTCAGCAAATATAAGCACTGTTATTTGTTTTAGTCAAAAGCAATGAACATTGCTTTGTAAAACCTGTTACCAACTCATGATGGTCCCAATAGATTGCTTTTGTCATTATGGATGTGTACAAGAGAGCACTGTATATTCCAACATTCCTGGATCAGATGAAACAAGCAAGAACAAACAGTCCAGTTACTCTGGCAGCCATAATACCATCACGATACCATTAGTGAAAATACAGACAGATCAACATTCAAAGTTGCAGCGTTGCAGTGCTAACAAGTATCTGGGCAGAAATAGCTTCACATATAGGCAATTGACAAAAATGTGTTTAATATGGTTTCTGAATTAGAATAGAATTGAGAATGAAAATAAAATTATTTGTAGATGCTTAACAAAATTCCTTTAAGCTAAGATATTAGATATAACTGATATTTAAAAGAATCAATATTAAATATCAAGAAATCATGCACGCTTATTTGTTAATTATGGTCAGGGATCTGTGGACTACTTGTATTCAGACTGTTCCATAGAAAGGTGCACTGGGAGCAAAAGCTGTCATGGTTTATGTCAAAATAATAAATACATTTCCTACAGAAATTATATGTGCAGCTACTAATGATCACGTAGTCACCCTTAAAATAAATGCAGTTGGTAATATTTCTTTCTTCAGAACAATTGAAAAATAATTGCAAATTACACTTAAATTCATGCTTGTTTTACAAGTTAGGAATTTGTTCTGTTAGATTTTTTATACCAGGTTCTTGAACTTCATAAGATTTGCCTTACCAGCTCTCCAAGGTAACTAAAACTGATGGTATGAAAGTCATGTATGGCTAATCAAATCAAAGTCTATATAACATTAATCCAGACTAATTCTTAAATAGTTTGTGAATAAATCATAAGTATTTACTGAGAGAGTATGTCTCTGTTCTCACTTTTTACTTAAAAAGTTAGCTTCTTTAGCGATGAATTACTCTTCCTTTTAGCAACAAATATACCTTCCTCTTACATTTAGAATCCTATACTAAGGACATGTTAGCAGCAATCTCATCAGAGAATGCTCACATAGCATTTCTTTGATATTTAGATTTCTTTCTAAGACTCTGGGTAGATATATGACCTTTTTTACCGTAATATCTAGCACTATGCTAAGCTTATGGCAGTTGGTAATTATTATTCCTAATGTTTAAACAGAATATTTGTGTTGCAGTTTAAGTTAAGCCATTTTCTATTTTGTTTTTATCCTCACTGAGAAGTCAGAATAATTGATGCCTGTCTTTTTATAACATCCTTATTGCTATTTCCTGACAATTTTGTCTTCCCTGAGTTATCTTTTCTTGAGTCTAAGCATACTCTTTCATCATCAGCTTCACTTTCCTAACTTTTAATCACTCTCTGTCATTCAAGGTTGTGAACTCCCTACTTCGTTCGTTCTCTTTTTGAAGTGTGACGAAAATGTTGAAGCTAGACCCTTAACAGTGTAAAATAAAAGAAAGTATACTAATTGCTCATTTTACACATAATGCTTCTAATAATGCCATTCAAGTCAACATTCACTTTCTTGTTACTTGTTTTGAAGTATGATCTGTTATCCAAGGTGCTGGGGTTGAGATAGTTTTCCTCTATTTTTTACTGTTTCTTCACACCTCATTATTTGTCTCTATTTACGTGCCTGTATATATCTTTATTCAACTGCATAATTGATGCCAGTCTAATTTTTTCAATTTATCAAGCTCTTATTATTATTCCTTTCCTGAAATACACTTAATGTTTCATTTCCCAACCTTTAAATAATTCATAAATTTGATTAGCTTACTGCCTCCTTTTAATTCTCCAGTCTAAGTCTTTATTTGGATCCCAAGAATCCGTAACTGGGATTTTCAAGGCCCAATTCAAAGCTTAATAGCCCAGCATGGCTTCAGTCATTAACGATGTTTCACTTTGACTGATATTTTGACTGGTTGCACTTTCCCACAAAGTAGCTTAACTAATACCTGATCTTTACGTACTTCCAAAGGCTGTTTCCGATAATTACAAAAACTTTCTGAGGAGACAACATGGTATGTGTAATTTTCTGTCAGTGTCAGATCAGCTAAAAAGAATTAGTTGAATAGCTGCGTATAGTTGGAGGAACAATATGGTCTAATAAATCTCTATTGTGTCTCCTTTGTGTGTAGACCATACGCTGCTCATTTCCCGCTCAAAGACCTGGAGGAAGAACATGGTTGCACTGTGATAGTACCGCCATCTGTCTGGAGTAGATCCTTCTGGAAACTATGCTATGGCACATGGAAAATAAAGAGGTGATTGGTGACAGCCAACATGGCTTCGCTGAGGGCAAACTGTGCCTGACAAATTTGGTAGCTTTCTATGATGGAGTTATAGCATTGGCAGATAAGGGAAGAGTAAATTATGTCATTCACCTGGATCTGTGCAAAGCATTTGACACTGTTCTGCATGACGTCCTGGTGTCTAAATTGGAGAGACCATTCAGTGGATAAGGAACTGTCTGGATGGTCATACTCAGAGTTGCACTCAGTGGCTTGATATCCAAGTGGAGACCAGTGATGAGTGGCATTCCACAGGGGTTGGTACTGGGACCGGAACTGTTTAACATCTTTGTCAGTGACATGGACAGTGGGATTGAGTGCACCCTCACCAAGTTTGCCAACAACAAAGAAAAAAGAAACTCAACTGCATCCTGGGCCCCATCAAAAGAAACATGACTCACATGCCTAATGAGGTGATTTTCCCCCTCTACTTCACTCTTGTGAGACACCAGCTGCATCCAGCTCTGAGGTCCCCAGTACAAGAAAGACACAGAGCTGTTGGAGCAACTGGGCCACAAAGTTGATCAGAGGGCTGGAGCACCTCTCCTATGACGACAGGCTGAGGGAGTTGGTCTTGTTCAGCCTGGAGAAGAGAAGGCTCTGGGGAGACCTAATAGCATCCTTCCAGTATCTAAAGGGGGCCTGCAAGAAATCTGAAGAGGGGCTGTTTACAAAGACAGGGAGTGATAGAACGAGGGGTAATGGGTTTAATCTGAAGGAGTGTAAATTTAGATTAGATGTTAGGAAGAAATTCTTCCCTGTGAGGGTGGTAAGGCACTGGAACAGGTTGCCCAGAGAAGCTGTGGAGGCCCCATCCCTGGCAGTGTTCAAGGCCAGGTTGGATGGGGCTTTGGGCAACCTAGTCTAGCGGAAGTTGTCCCTGGCCATGGCAGGGGGTTGGAACTAGATGATCTTTGAGATCCCTTCCAATTCAAACTATTCTATTATTCTATGATCCCCCTAGCCCCTATGGTGCTGGGTTGTGGACTTCATGGGTACCTGGAACTGAAAGGACACCAGGACCCCAGGATGTTTCTGTTATAAGCAGCAGCCAGTCTTCCACATGTTGCTATCCATGGTTGTTCAACAGCACTGTTTTGGGCATTGCAAGGTGCATACTAAGAGTTTGTTGCTTCTCACAATCTGCATCCAAGAATTGCTTCTTCTGCCCATTCTAATTTCTGCGTTGTTTTTAAGCCCCTGCTTTATATGACAGTATTTTTAGCAAGTGGTGGATCTAGTGAGCATTGGCACTTTGTGTTCACTAAGGACCCAAGCTCAAATTTTCCATGGTAGAATAAAAGGAGGGCAGTCGTCTATGTCACCTTCTTGGTCTCTTTCAGACAATCCAGGAGAAAAGCAGACGTGTGGGGTTAGAGGCTAATCTCCATGCGTGTTTCCAATGCTTAATTGGCGTATCTCTGAAGAGCACTCTTACTCACAGTTAGAACATCTGAAAGCAACCTTACTTCCCAGAGAGCCCATTCATTACAGCTGCTGAGCTGCCAGGAGGGGAGTGCAGCTATTTCCTACCTGGTCCAGATCATGAAGATCAGGTCAGGCCATAATGTCTTCTAAGACCTGGTAGAGATAATTTCTGTTGGTACTCTCTTAGTTTTTGGGAGGAGTTTGTGGCATTTTGACACTCCTTCAGTACAGATTTTTCCTCCACCCCATGATGACTGGTCCCTGTTAATAAAGCCTCAGTGCCTTCCCCTCTTTATGATAGTGCTTACCAATAAAGTTTCTTACTAAAGCTTCACAAGTAAATTGTTAAGCAAAGCACACTTTGCTTTGTCATCCATTTCTTCTTCCACAAATGATTTATTTTGATTTCTTTAAGGTTTTCTTCTTGTTAAGACTATGCTAAATACATTAGGATGACACTACCCTGCAGTATGAAACAGAAAAAACACCAGATATTGTCTTGGCAGCTCATTTTTTCTGTTCTGTGTCTGAATCTTCAACTTGCAAAATAAAGTCTGACTTGTGAGGCAGACGACTTCAGTGAAAGAATGTGCTGTGGGACTCAAGAGCAGTTGGAGAAAGGAGGGAAGCACAGCTAAGTTAAAATACACTTTGTTCAGGTGTCTTTGTTGTTAAACTGAAGTGACAGCTAGTTGGGCTGCTGGCGTGTTAAACAGGTTAAGCAAATAGGAGGAAAAACTGGCTAGGCTAGCAATAAAAGTTATTCTCACTTGCAGTCTCCTTGAAGTAAAACAACAAAAAAAATCTGAAAAAGAAAAAATTAGTTGCTTTATTTAATTTTTTTTTCCAACCAACATGCTTCCAACAAAATTTGAAGCTAATGGGCAAAATTATTATTCATATTAAACAGATGGGCCACAAATTTGACAAGGATTGCCATGTATCCTAAAGAGGTAAAGAAATTTTACCAGAAGTTTCGGCAAGCAAGTAGTAAGAGGGTTTGAGCATAATACAGTGAAAAACTTTTTCACGTAAAATCTGGGCTGATCATTGTTTAAATACTACGGTGATGACTCTAAAAGTTTGACAGCTCCCTTAAGGAAAAATGGAAAAATCAATACAGCTATTGGAAAGAACTATTTTGAGCTTACAGTAGCATAAAGATTAATTTTGATCTGCTGTATTCCTATAGTTCTTCTTGGCTATTTCTGTGTTAATGTGGTAGGCTTTTAGATTTTTGGAAACTAAGATTGTTGCTTTACTTCTACTTAGACTAGCAATGATACAATTGTCAAGTGAGCATAAACTAGTTATAGACCAAACTTCTATTCCATTTCAGTGGGATTGAGGAACCTAGCTCAATAGAAAAAACAACATAAGCTGGTTTTAATATTTTTTCCACTAATAGCTTAATAATCAGCTCTAATCACAACCTAGTTTTTGTGAGTCCTTCTGCTCTCTCCCCAGTAACTATCTTATATTGATTAAGAATATAATTCTTGGTATAATAGCTAGAGGGGTTGCCAAACTACTAGCACTGCTGGAACATTTTGAAAAGGATATAACTCACAGATTTCAGGGAGTGTTCTTACACATCTTTTTTAGGTTATGCACAGAAAGAGCATCAGCATTATTTCAGATTTGGAGCCTGAATAACATCTGGGAAGAGGAATATCTTTGCAGTCTTGCTTTCTGCCTACAGTTTTGGAAGATTAATATTTTCCATCATTCATGTAAGTTTTCTATTAACTTTATTGGAAGAAGTGACCTGAGCCTTTAATCAATAATGTAAGAAGACTTTACATTAGTAAAGAACTAAGTAAGCATTTTTCATCACTTTTCTATGTGCCACAGGTATGCCCACAGATCAAATGAAGTAAGAGTATTAATCAGTTAAATGTTAGTCATATATTTAAGAAACATTCTTGCTAACATCTCTGGTTATGAACCAATTCAAACCTTTCTGCAAAGGAAGTAGTTAAATTCAGGAGCTTGTTATAGCCCTGGTTAGAAGCTTAAGCAGCAATGCTTTCTTGCTCTATTTCATCTTCTCTAAAAATTGTTTTTTTCACCTTTTTGTGTACTACGAAGAAATATGTTTACTGGTGTGGAGGTTCAGCCTCAGACAGCAGCTAAGCACCACTAAGCCGCTCACTCTCTCCCCAATTGGTGGGACTGAGAAGAGAATGGGAAAAACAAAGGGGAAGCCTCCTGGAGTTGAGATCGTTCATCGTTCAATGGGCCAACAAAGGGAGAGGAAATCAACAACAAAGCAGCAGCAGTTATAATGGGATGTAAACAAAGGCAATAACAAAGAGAGCAATTTACTGATCAACGACCAACCCAATGGACCAAATGCTCAGCCCACACCTAGGCCATCCGGGAGCAGCCACGACCACCAAACCTCCTCTGCCAGCCTGCTTTTATGGGGAGCATGAGGGCACATGGTATGAAATAGCCTGCCAGCTCGGCTCACCTGGCCTGGTTCCTCCTGAAAATTAACCCTATCCTAGCCAAAGCCAGGACAAATGGAAATTTTACTAGAAATAAAATTTCACCCTCCTAATATATGCAAGAAACAAATATATAAACTGTATTTTAACAAGTTGAAGCAAATATCACCAGCAAGCATTTATGCCCATCATAGTTTGTGATATAATCATATTTTTAGATGATACTGGAACAGCAAGGATGAGTTTAATCAGATACATTCGTCTAATTGATAACTTTATTTCAGCCCCTATAGTCTTCTGCAGTTGAATCCAGAAAAAATCATACTGTCAGGACACTGATTGGTCTTAACGTCCCTGACCACCTTCACCTGGGACTCCTACCCACACCTAATGACCCACAGCTCTATTTAAGCCCTGGCCTGGGACCTGTTTCTTCCTTGAGTTATGTTATAGGAGTGCTGGTTTCTGGACTTGGCTTCAGATAGACCTCAGACTCATGCCCTAAATAGCTTCTCTCCTGAACAGATGCCTTTGATGCCTATAGTGGCTTTGTCTCCAGCCTCATCTCTGGACTTGCCTCCTTTTGGTCTTGACTGGACCTTGGCCATAGTTCATCTTCTTGCAGTGACTGTCAACGGAACTTGCTGGTGGTGCTTAACTCTGCCCACCTGGCTCAGGCATTGGGGTCTGTGCTCTGTTGGTAGGGCACTGCCTTAGCTGGAGTTGTCTGCCCCTGAGAAGCAGTCTGCCCTTGATGTTCCCCGAGAGACAGCAATTATCTGACTGGTGCTCAAGGAAAAGTTATCATATTTTGATTCAGGGAAAAGATGAGAAGAGCTCAGGAGAGAAGGAGCTTATCAACTAATTTCATTGAACAGGTCAGTGCCCCAGTAAACCTTCTGATTCTCTTAATTGGGAGAGATTCTATGTATCCAAACCAAAAGGCTTTTTGTAGCAGTTAACTAACAAGTTGCATCTTTCAAAGCCATGTTGACAACTCATAACAGAGCCATTTAAATTATTCCAGTTACCAGTGTTTTTAATCTCATCATCTAGCCCGGGTCGAAGTAGCAGAGTAAATTCTGTGAAGGAGACCTGATGAAAAGTTGTTGTTTAATTAAAAATGTAACGCTTTTAAAATTAGGGCAGAATCTGGCTACAAAGCTATTCCAGAACATTGTCCAGCAGCTACATTGATATGTGTTGTTGACTAAGTTGTAGTTTGTCACTCTACAGAGCATTAGGAACACACAGGAATATAGAAGCATTTAATCTCTCTCCTTTGTGCTTGATTTTACTTGTGTTTTGTTCCTGTCCAGTGGCTAGTGGGATTGCATTGGAGATATGAGACTTCAGTAATAAATACAGTCTTGTTAAAGCAGCTTCAATGACTAAATATATTTGTTCGGTTTTGATTAATTGAGAAAAGAAATCTGCCAGCCCTATTTGAACAATGTCCCGTAGGACTCTAATCTACCCGGTCAGGTCTGAAATGGACCATTTAGGAATTATTGAAATGAACAAAAGTGGATAAGAAATTAATAAAGCCACAATGAAACTATATTTCTTTTATTTAGAGACCTAAATTTAGAAAGACCTGCCTGTAAACTCCACTTTAGCCCTGTGAATTGTCCTATTGATTTCATTAAATGGAGAGCTAACCATGTAATGTATCTTTGCAGGATCATGACTTACTTCAACCTACAATTATACATTTTGAAATAACATCTGAACTCTCTTTTAAAAAGTTTCACACATATTAAAATGTTGAGTTTCAAGGGAAAACTATCAAAACCACTTTTATATTTTTTTTCCCTCTGTCTGTTTATCTTAATGTTAAGAGACTCCAACATGACACTTCGGTCTGAAAAACAAAAATATATTTTAAAAATCTGTGGAGGTCATCTATGAGACCTGCTCTGAGATTTCCAAAGAAAAATAACAATTTTGGATAGCTCAACTTTTATGCATTCAAATTTTCATCTCAGGTGAACTTTTATAACTCTAATCTACAAAGCAGTCAATCTGCAGGTCTAACATAAAAAGAAAACTGGATAATGGTTATAAGAACTTGTCCCAGAGAAATTAAAAAATTGCACTGAAAGAAAACAGTAAGTAAAGGTCAGAACTGGGATGAGGAATCAGGCTGGTTGCCCAGTACAATAAGTTGTTGTGCAATTTGGATTGAGAATAGTTTGTGTCTTCAGATGCTGCTTCCTTATTTGATTAATGAATTTTGGTAAGACGTCTCATTGTTTTAGAATTGTGTATATTTTTATTTACTGAGTTTCTAATATCAGGTAATCTCATATTTATATATGTATTAGACAATAAATACTTCTAAGAATGTAGTAGATGTGAACTGGCTTGCCCCACTTGGGCCTATTAAAACATATTTGCAGTAGGATATTTCAGTAAATCGAGATTCTGTGGATAACCCATTCTGGGCAGCAGTAGAGAGTCATTCCTTTATTCCCTTCTCCCAAGATTTCCAAGTGCACTCATGTATCCCAGGAAAAAAAGCACATTTCTCCCATGAACAATAATTTTCTCTCAGACAGCATGGTGCCACTAATTTCAAATTAGTTGCTCTGGTTTCTAGAATGTAGTGAAATTATACTCATTGTCTGAGAGGGATAGCTCATTGAAAAATAAAGCTGTTTCATGTCCTTTTACTGCTGTTCATAAAATATGTTGTGCTTACTAAACATTTAACCATTAATATGGCGTATTGAAGGAATCTGGAGCAAAGTAAAACAAAAAAATAGCAAAATAATGGTTGCAGTAATTTTCTTCTTTTTATAGTCTTAGGCTTCAAATCAACTGATGTGAGATAAGAAGCTGACATGGTCTTTAATCAGAAATATAATATTTATGGTTGTTTTCAAGTGTTCTGAAAATGGTGTACTTTAATCATTAGAATATGTTCAAAGCTGGCCCAAACATATCCTGAAATAGAAATGAGAGAAGCCTAAATTACCTTGTATGATACATTTTTGTTAGAAATAGTAAAGGTGTTTGTATCTGCCTTGCAGGCATTTAAATGTATGAGAACACAAATCAAAATGTTTTCTACCCACTAGCATTGTCTGAAGTAAATTTTGTTATCAGCTGCATGTCTAGCGAAAGACTGGTTTCAAATAACTAAAGAGAAAACCAAATTATTTAGCTTTCAAAATGCTCAGGTGTGGTATAACAGAATTTTGTTGCTCAAGAGCAATTCCTACTAACCTTATTGATGATTAAACCTGACAGCTTATTTTTTTTTTTCCCCAAATCCTATTAGGTCTTTTTCGTCCCTGAAAGGGTGAAATTGTCCAGGACACTTAGAAATTAGGCTATTTCTTCAGTGCACTACTATTAGTTAGACTTTTTACAAATTTTTTTTGAAGAAAAATCAAAAGGAATACTCTTTTGCAAAATGTGAAGACTTGGAGTGAAACTGGGCTCTGTTCCCTCACCCTTCATCTCCTTTTATTAAAAAGTTTGTCATCATTCAAGAGTTATAGATGAAAAAATTATGAAAGCTCTAATTACATCACATTAGGAAGATTTCACTGTAAAAACAGATTATTTATCATTTTCCTTCTAAAATGCCCCTTTCCCACCAAAGTGTCAAAGGAAAATATCCAGTACTGCTCCAATCTGTTCTTCCTTTTCATGGTTTGCCTCATGTGACGTGGTTGGGGATGGGACATTACACTATATCATGTGTAAAGATACAATTTTCTTCAATAATAGTCTGGGATATGTCTTCAGTCTCCCTCACATCTGTCAGTGAGGCGTTTTATAGGAGATGGAGAATACATGCATCAGCTCTACTGCTGCTGCGGTGTTTGATCTCATCTGTGAATGACAGTGGAAATGAAGGTCTGGAGGCATGCTCATGGTGGTACAGAAAAAGCCAGACTGTTTCTTAATGCTGTCAAATCTTCTGAGGGCTTTAATGTGCTGGTGAGGCCAGTGAGAAGACTCACTGTGGCTGCTGAAGAGTCCCAGACAGTATGTCCCACCCAGTCCTGGAATTATGTAACATGTTCACATGTGAGAACTGGTGCATCCACCAGGCTTTCTGCCTCCTTGTCTATGTAGTCCCTTGGTCTCCCCATGAGCCTGGGTGGCCTGTAGACTTCTGTCACTAGAGGCCAAAGGAAGGGAAAGATCAGCAACATCATGAATTTCCTTCAATGTGTAGCAAAAATACTAGGGGGGAGAATGTTGCTAAGCATTTACAGCAAGGTAGGTTATACAAAGAGGCCTCTTGCAAAAGCCTACTATTTTTATAAACACTTGGCACTTAAGCAATGTCCCTTCTTGAGCACAGATGAAAAATAATTATTTTACGAAGAACTAGACTCACTGGGCAAACAACTAAATAAATATGATTACATTTCAGTAATACATGCAAATGCAGTTTTCAGTAGCTCCATACTTTGCCCATTTCTATTCTCTTGACACATAAACAAAAATTACTTTGGCTGGCTGAGGGTGGTCAGTGTGAGTCAATGACACCTAATCTGTCCAATCTTTCATGACACTGTATAGCAGAATCTGTATTCTGTCCCAGGGCCAGCACTCAACAGATCAGTGGCTAAAAAAGAAAACATACATGAGTTTTCTATACCAAGATCAATGGGAGTGTAAACATGGAAGTATCTTTGGTCTATAGTTCAAAGGAAAGTACAAAAGCAAAATATGTTTGAAGAGGAAAATGGAGATTTAAGTTACAACTTGGAAGTTTTAATGCCAAAAACTTGAGTGTACTTGCTTAGGATTTCTCACTGGGTTAACAATCAGATGTGCTTTTAATTCAGATATGTCTTAAAGATAGAGGCTATCTTTTCAGATGTTTCATCTCCACCTTCTGTGCTTTTCTGGCTACCTCTGATGGGCTAGCTGGTTGATGATTACAGATCCATTACTCCCCATTGATTTTGTTTTCCTGAAGAATGACTCTTTACCAGACTACTATCACTTCAACTGAATGCCTTCTCTGCATTTGTTTCTAAAGAAGACAGCAAAAGCACAGCTGAAGTTAATCTTAGATGTTTACGAACCTTCCTGGTAGTAGTGTGTACCAAAAATACTAGAACGTCTCAATAGAGGATAAGAAGTAGTAGAGAAGGACAAATGAAGAACAAAGGCACAATCATAAAGCAATGTTTATTTGTCAGGCTTTCCTGCAAAGTTACTTTAAATAAATCTCTCGTATTACATCTCAAAGGACTCCATTACATTTTACAATTTATCACTTCTAATTAGATCTTGAATGAAACAGGTTTTTTGCAGATTAATGGTGTTCAGCAATTAATGGTTCCTCTCCAACTCTCCATTCCCACCCCCCTCCTTTTTTCTTTTTCCTTGAAACCAACTGCAAAAAAACCCCTTGTGCTCACCAGAAACAGACATGAATGAGAATATCTTGTTACTGCAATGCCAAGCATCTAGGAGGAAGGCCAAGACAGATGATACGAGACACTGGCGTGAGAGGATTATTCTGCCGCCTTGCAAATACTTCGATACCAGAGAACAGCTGTAAGTAAAATGCGAATTCATGACTGTAGATATTAACGTGAATTAGAATTTATACTAACACAGGCAAGAAAAAGGAACTTGGTGCACTGTACACACTGCATTTCTTCTCAGGTTAGATTTTTGTGGGTGATTTGCAGAGTCACCTGCTGAAATCAATGACTACTATAATTGCAAGTGATAAATACACTAGAGAAAGTGTGGTCTCCTTTGGGGACTTTCTCCAATCAGAGAGAAAGATAGCAATTTGTCCAATTATGCACATTAATATTGACTAGTGGTGTAGTCAGTGTCAGAGGGAAGGATCTAAGGTTCTCAGTCTGCTTCCTAGCTGTATGTCTCTGCAGCATGGATATCTGCACTTCACTTGATGGCAGTCTCACAGGATAAACTAGGCTGTGTGGTCTTACAGACCTGATAACCATTTCCTACCTGATGGTGGCCCCCTTGAAATATCAACATGACACACAGAAGTAGAAACAGCAGGATTAAATATGCTCACTAGACAATCATATAAGGAAAATGTGGAAATCACATGTAAATACTATGTGATAACCAAGGAAACATCATAATGCTACACTAGAAAATCGCTTGGCTGCCTCTTCCTAATTCCTCTTTCTGCCTTCCCTTGGGAGCACCACACCAGTAGGATACCACACTTTTGAAATCTAGACCGTTTTAATATAAGTTAAATTGTGGCTTATATCCCCTCTTTATCTAATTGTCTTTAAGATCATTATTGTAAAACAAAATTCTCCCAAAGTTTCTCCCATCATATCCTTGATTGATTTACTGGCATCAGTAATAGTTGCTGAACTCTGGAGCGCTATAGTCAGAGACTGGGTCTCTGTGGAAGCTCTAAAAAGCATGCCAGCTGTCATGAGCACTTTTTAAAATTTACAATAATATAAGAAAAATCTTTACAAATCTGAATGAGCTGTCTATGTTGTTTTGTTTCTTCCCTTTTTTTCTTCCTTGTTTTGTACAAAGAGGTCTTAATACTTGACAAGATCTCATGTACAGGTATCAGTAATAGAAATAAATAAGCATTAAGATTGTTGTAGCTGCTAGAACGTGCAAGAAGTTTAACAACTGGTTGACATGCATGATATATCAAAAGTAACATAGAAAGAAATTGAGATGATCCTGATCATACATAATTTGCATGAATTTTATTCCACATTGAGAAAATTTTTCCAGAAGATATAGAAAATCGTAATAGTTTCTCCTATTATAAAATGACAGGCAACCCTCTGGTGATGTAAGTCTCTAAAATAGTTATCATTATTGATAATTAAAATAATTTGCTAGCAATCTGCCAGTCAATTTCTATCAGTGAGAAATTGATTACTTCCTAAAAAACTGTTGTAGTTGCTTTGCTTTTTCCTTTTTGTGTGCCATTCGGAACTAATTAGAAATTATAAATTAAAACAAAATGTCATCATAAATATTAAAGTAAAACTATTTCAAAGATCAACAATATCATGTCACCAACTTGAATGGAAAATATATTTCTTTAATACAAACTCCCACTAGAAATCTGGAAGTATCCTAATCTTAATTCTTGTTCTTCTCTAGCTGTCCAATATTAATTTCCATTTCTATTTGTTTGAACACTGGTGCTGCATTTTAATAAATTCTAACCTTTTTCTAGGCATTTAAAAATGTATTTCTTATATGCTAGCATCACAGTCTTTCTGTAAACATAATTTTTCAATGTGAATTTTTAGCTTCATTAGTTTTACATGAATAAATCAAACCATAAAAGCATTCTTTTTAATGATACCTCAGGACATGAAAAATGCCTTGTAAGGTAAGATAAGACTCAGAGATAGTCATCTTAATGAGTTGTCATTTGCTAAGTGGAGTAATAGAAGGTGAGGTGATATTCCAAAGAAACTATAGACTGTTGAATTTAACCTCACTGATCTGAAGATTTATTGGGAACTCAATATTCTAAATTCAGTATGATCTATCACTTCTAGAATTTTGTAGTTCAGAGTACTGATTCCTTTTTATGTTCCTGTCATGTTGAGACTTGATCCTGGGCAATTTGCTGTTTACAAATGGAATGTTAAATCACCAACATTCTGTAGAAATCTGAACCAAAAGTGTGGTAAACAATCTCCAAGACAAATGCAAGCCCACATTACTTAGAATTTTAATTGAATTGTGCAGACTGGAGTTTGGTACATTTTGGAAGGTGGTCAATGATAAAAAAAATTGGGAAACCCTGCTTAAATCTGCCACAGCAAATGTCACCTGTGGGAATTCATGTAAAGAGTAATGAGATATACTGCTGTCCTCTGATATTGCAGAGTTACTTCAGGGAATATATTTTGCTTTAACTTTCAATGTCCATGTCAAAAGAAGACCATCCAAGTGCAAAGAATGTTACAATTGCTGGACTGCAATGATGTCTCTGCCAGGAAAAGCAGGGTAAGAATATGTGTATGTCTACCCATTTATTGCTGTTTCTCAGAATATTCTCCAACATCAAGCAACCTGTAATCAAGAACTTCCTGAGCAAGAAGTGATGGTGTTTTATTTAATGGGTGTGTAAGGAAGACTTTACGTAGGTCTACATGAATATGAAGAGACATGAGAAAGTGTAAAGTGGGACTTAAAAGCTTGCATTACTGCTGTTTTTATAAATTATTTGAAGCCACAGCTGTGACGTCTAAGTATGAGAACTTCTTTACTGGTCTCCTTAATGATAGAGAGGAGTGGCACAATAGCAAAAATAGAATTGTTATTTAGACAGAGTCACAATCTTTTTGCCAGGTTCTCTATCAAGGTTGTTATTTCCCCTTTTTTCAGTGAAACAGAGTCAATCCTCAACCCAAGAGATTATACTGAGGCAGGTGCTTGTAGATTTATACCACCTGTCTCCATAATTTCTTTGAAGCAACCTCATCGTGTGTATCACCTGAGAAGCTGTTTCAAAATGTCTTCGGCTTATATATTGCTGTTTGCGCTAATGGAATGCAAAGCATTTTACAAATTACATCACTTTCTTTGCAACTGAAATACAGATGTCTCTGGAGAGGTAAAACAGTTTTTTTGACAGTAGGTAGCAGAACTTGGACAAAAATTAAGGACTGTGTTCAGTCTACAATAAGAAAAGCAGAATACATTCTAGGATGTAAATTTGGCCAAGGCATTTGGAATAACATGCTACTAATAAGAAAAATACTTCAATTTTTTCTGGGACCGGGTGGATAGTAGCACTTGTTTGCAAGTGTGTTCCAGATACACCACAAGAGAGAAGACAAATATGCTTTTATGTCAGTCAGTTTTTTGTGCAGGAGACGATACTAAAGTCATGCTTGAATCACCTGTGCTGGTTTGAGTAAAATTCTAACAAGAGATTAAGTTTGATTTGGTTTTCTTTAAAAAAAAAACCAGACACACCTATATTTTATAATAAAGCATGCAATCTAGAATTGATAAAGATAAGTTTGTATACGTGTAAAATACATTTTTTTTTTAATTGTTCTCACTTCCAGTTGAGATCAGGAGTTGGTGAAAATCTTTGAGAACTCCTGATTTCAGTAAAAAATGTGGAACCTAAACTAGACTGGTGGACTATTTGGTTGAAAGCATCCTAGGAGGGAAGAAAATGAAACATTATACACTTGAAACTGGTCAAGAAATATTTTTAGAGCTTTTATCTATTAAACAAATGTGACATACAGTTAATAATTGATTTTAAAAGTTCCGTAATGATTCTAAATAAAAAGGTTATTCCAAAGTCACTACAGTCTATTAATTTGTCCACTACATATTGTATAGCGCTTCATATTACCAACATTAAATATTCTGATTAAACCAGTTAAATGTACTTGAATAAAAACATTTTGTGATACTAGCTTCTTGCATTTTTTTACATTTTCACCTTTTGAGGACAAATTACAACAAAATCAAATAAAGATCAGCATTTTGGGCAGAATAGAAAGCTGCACATTTGATGTCTCCTATAGCATAACTTTCTGCTGACAGAGTACAGCTTGATGTAGGATCTAAAAAACGCAGCTGGAATTTGAATTTAAGCAGACTTACACTGCCATTCATTTTCTTCTGAATTTTGATTGCATTTGGGTGCTTACTCTGTATCTTTCATGACAGTTATCTACTCATGCCTCATTTCTGCAAGCAGGTAGCAGAAGCACTACAGAGCTTTCGACTGCCACTGCTCTTCCGTGGTGTAAACTCCAGGAGAAAAAGAATAGGTCAGTTTTCACAGAACTGATCTATTTGCAGTGGACTGGTGAATCACAATTCTTCTTGTCCTTGCCAGAGAAAGAAAACTTTTTAAGGGGGTAGGGTGCCAAATCTGAGTCTGGGGTTCAGTTCCTGTTTACGTATTGAGAACAGCGTCCAAAAATTCCAGCCGTACCAGTTTGTACCAATTGAGTTCTCCTGAATATTCTTCTATTTGCCATCATTAAGTTTCTACAAAGTTAAGTTTGCAGGAAAAGTTATACACATATTGAAAAATAAGAACTTTATGCATAAAAATCTTGAGAATCAATTTACATATACAGTCCCACTGAGCAATGTACCATTACTGAATTCTCATAAAGATACACGCTGAGCTATTTACAGGATGAACCAAAGTAATTAGCTATATCTGTTGTAATTAGGAGTCAGTCAGTATGTCATCTGAGATAATTATGTTGCAATATAGATAATTTTCTTGAACAGCAGATATTGCATGGAATTATTTGTCTATGATTATGATGATACTTCTCCAGATAAAAATTTCAGTGATGACTAGAACACTAAGATATTGCAATGATGGAAAAAAACTTGAACAAATTGAATTAATTTCAACATTTTTTCTATCATTCACAGGATTGTAATAATTCTACCTTTATTTTGTGTTTTTCATGGTTTTGTTACAAAAGAGTAGTCTCTTTTTAAAGGAGAATCAAAACGCATTTCTTGGTAGAACTTCACTGAAGTCAGCAGAGATGCTGTGAGCTTGACTATTTTGAAATCTTCTCTTCTTCCAGGTATGTGACTCTAGATACACTTTGCTTATTGTAGGACCAGGGGAAATTATTAAGGAAATATCCATCGGAAAATGCAAATTGTTTGCATAGCAATAAACACAGAAAAGAATTCATAGGTCCTTATTGGAGGACTTAATTCAGTTTTTGCATGTAATCTGACTTGATTAGATATCTCTTCCACTAAAACATTTATTTAAATGAAAATCAGCTAAAAATTGTCAAAATCACAACTGTTTTGTTTTGAAATTTCTGGGTTTGCACTCAGATCAGTACTATGTTTGGGAGTTGGGACAGAGACAAGTGCTTGAGCTGCAGTGGGTCTAGAAAGGCGTTTCATGAGGACAGTGTGGGCTGAAAAAAGGATCGTCCCTTGAGAAATTTCTCATCTGTAGGATCCCTTCAACTCAGGTTCAGCCTACTAACAGAATTTATGCGGAAATAGTTGTGCTTTTATTTATTTGGGCTGTCATGACTCTGGCTGATAGTACCAGTTTAATTTGGAACGTGGTTTCTTTTCATGGAGGCTGTCCCTGGCTACTCTGAATTAGGAATTCCTGGTTCCAAAGCTGAAGGGCTCTGTTTCCCTGCCAGCACTCAATGCCTTAATTTAAACATCTCTGGGTCAGTTTCCGACTGGTGAAGACAGATACCTGTGGTAGACTTCAACATTTAAAAATTAAACAACTATTGCAGCAGCAGGGTTCTGCAGAGCAGCTGAATTAGGTGCCAATATCTGTGGCAAAAATGAGGCACTTCTACATGGTAATAGTCTGGAGGGCTGCGTAAGGTCTGGGTTAGAAATTGCCTAGGTCTACTGCTCATATACAGTGACTCCACAAAGCACCAGACTGAAAAGTAAGTACCTCCGTGCACTCCTGGATATTGGGTGATGAGGTCTGCGAAAAGGTGCTTAGTAAAGGAGGAGGCAGAAATTGGTATCTCTTGTTTCAATAGACAAACAATGTCCAATGCATGGTGGCATGTAATGGGTGTTGTGGTTCAGCACCAGTCAGCAGCCAAGCATCACATGCCGCTCACTCACCCCTCCCAGCGGGATGGGGAGGAGAATGGGAAGAAAAAGGCAAATCTTGTGGGTTGGGATAAGGACAGTTAACTGGGGCAGCAAATGGAAATAACAACAACAGTACTTACAACAAAACATACACAATGGGTGATAACACAAGGCAGCTTACTGACCCAATGACTCACTGGACACCAACCATCCTGGAGCTGCCTGGAACGATGCTGTCCCTCC
Source organism: Psophia crepitans (assembly GCA_013399095.1). Lineage (NCBI taxonomy): Eukaryota > Metazoa > Chordata > Aves > Gruiformes > Psophiidae > Psophia > Psophia crepitans. The sequence continues at coordinate 342,154 of VWZZ01007818.1, read as the reverse complement.
CTGACTAGCCCCCCTCTTATGGTGAACATGATGTCATATGGTATGGAATAGCCCTTTGGCTACTTTGAGTCAGCTGTCCTGGCTTGGTCCTCTCCCATGTCCTTGTGAAAATTAACACTGTCCTAGCCAAAACCAGAGCAATTGGAGACACTGGTTCTGAACTGGCCTCCGATTAGGAAAGTGTGACCCCAGCTTCTGTATCCCAAGTAGGTAGCTTTTTGGATGGCAGGGCTTTGAACCAGAAAGAAGATGGATTTTTTTTCTGACTCCATGTGTCTCTATGTATTTTTATCCAGTTTCAGCATAATTTTAAATGTCTCTCTCCTACAGCTTGGACATTATGGCACTCTTGTAGATAAAAGAAGTTTGGGTCCAAAGTCTTTCAAGTTTTGTGTACTGAAGACTGCTCCATTGGGTTATTGTGATAAAAAAGGTGAGAAACCTTCTTCATTTTGTTAGACATGATTTGAGAAAAAATTATTATACTGAGCTTCTTATGGGCAATTGGTATTTAGGTGTATCTCTGCACAAGATTGAGTTCCCACAAAGCTTAGAACCAGAGTAAGTTGCTGCTGAACATACCTAAACCCTACAATGTGCCCACTTAATATAGCACTGCCAGTCATACGGGGTTGGTTTTCAGCAACGAAAAACTTACTATAAAAGATCAAAAGCTGTCCTAAGAACTGTGTGCTATACAAAGTACACCAGCATTAGCTTTTCTGTGATCACATCTGATGGTAGACCCTTCCAGACTGGAGGACTGAGACCAACCATGACACAGTCTTGAGAGTAGCATTATAGGAAGGCTAGGTTGAAGGATAGGCTGAACTTTTCTAAAGCTATTACGTTATTTTAGTCAAACGTGCTCAGTTGTCAGCATCTTAAATAGTAATACCAGTCATATAATGTGATTTTTGGTAAGGTCATTAATGGATAAGTCAAACTTATATACAGATGAACCAAGCTCAAATGACAATATTTATGATAGTAGTGACTGGCAGGAGAAGAATAGCATTAACAAGGATGTTAAGTATCTAATTTAAAGGTAACCCTACCTCCAAGAGGAGGTATTTTTATTGAAGGAAAAAGCTTTAAAAAAACTTTTCTATTAATGAAAAGGCACGTAAGGTGTGGAATTTCTTCTGTGTCTTCGAGACTGGGATATTTGTGATGCAATGTTAAAGTACACATTAGCCTTGAATTTTCCTCTGCGCATCCAATAGGAATGTCCAGTAAAATCACAGCTTACTGGAGAGTGGACTGACCTTTATCACATGATCTGCGCTTAAATAGGCTTTGAGGGAGCTTACCAATGACCTTGTTTGGATTTCTTTTGGATTCAATTTATGACAAAATAGATTCATACTTGTTTAGGATTCTCACTAAGAACTGTACCGCATACTGTTATTGTTTTCTTTTCATTACCTTTGAATGTGGTGCTTGATGCTGATTAATTGCCTCTCCTTTCTGTTTGCCAGGTGCATTTGCCAGGTCTCATCTCTGATAACAGACACCACTATCTGTCTTTTTATATTTTTTTAATGGTACTGAATTAACTGTTTGTGCTCTAAAACCCTCATATAGCCTAAATGATAATTCAAAATTTAACTGAGTCTGTGCTGTGCATGTGACCAAAGAGCTGGGGATACAGTCTTAAAGGCTCATTAAGGTCACTTGCTCTGCAGACTGCTGCTTCTCATCCCACAGCAGTGTGATTAACTTAATGAGATACAGACAAAAATGTTGTATCGATACAGGTGGTGTAAGGGTCAAACTTATAAAACATGGTGAAATCGTAGCTGCATTGGCATAATTCCAGTCCTCATACATTCACATCACAAACATTTACAGTGAATGCTTGCTATTTTTGCTTCCACCTGCTTCCTTCAGCATTATAAACCCTCATAAAAAGCAGGTCTGAAATTGATACCTCTGAACTTTTAGTGTTTCTGAAAAAAGGAAATTATATTAACCCAAAATATTTATAAAATATTTACTATTTATTTTTATTTACTGAATAATGATCATTATTCTGAATCTACAGAATATGCATAAAAATATAAATGAATCTTCAAGTATATTATCAAAATGCCATGGTTTCTTTTTTTCACATTTCCCTTCTTGTTAGCAGACAAACATGAACTTGATAATAATGTACCTTTGTTAAAAAAAACAACAACAACAACAAAAAACCCCAACACAAAACAAAAAAAACCAACAAACCCACACAGGAAAATAACCTGTATTATACAAGTTCTAAGTAATGCATGTCCTGATGAGGAGGTTTCCCCCTCTATTTTCTCCTTTTCTTTGTTTAAATGAATGTAATGCACTTTATGATTTAACACAATCACTGTAAAATATACAAATTCTTTTTCCCTTTTTTGTGGTTTCATTTACAGTAGCACTGGGACCAATCTGTCTATTAATTTATGACCCTCAATCTGTTGACCTTGATGATGTTATTGGTTGATGAAGGTTTTCTCAGGTGTCTAATTTTGTGGTGCTAACAGACTGGAACTTAGTAAACATGCTTTTCACTTTCCTTTTGTGATGATGTTAGGTAGTTTAAAAAGAAAAGTACTGATCCCCAAAATAAATACATTTCATACATAATCTTTCCTGAAAAGTGACATTGAAATATGGAATTAGAAATACCCTGTTTATGCTTCTAACAACTTCCAGGCAAATCTACCCCGTTTACAAGGAAGTAGGTTTCAGTTATCATTTGTAAAGACAATGCCCGGAAATTGGCCTGTAATCTGAAAGCCATCATTCAGTCTTCCAGGCTCATAAACCAAAGATATTTTGCCATGGGAGCTTAAAACAGGATCTCAGTATTTTGATATCCACCTCTCCAAACTTCAGTAAGACTTGTATGTCTAATTCATTTAGCCTATTTGGAGGCCCTCAGGTTCTAATAATTATATTAATGATTTGGGAATCAAAATAACAGAGATGCATTGTTTATTCACTGATAACAGAAATAATGTTTAATATCTTCAGTCAAGTCAGATGGGGCACGATAAAAAAACTTTTGATGAATAAGAAGCTGTTTGGTGTTTTGTTTGGGTTTTGTTTTGTTGTTGTGGGTTTGGTGGTTTTTTTTTTGTTTTTTTTTTGTTTTTTTTTTAATAGGCCCCTGTCATTGGAATTATTCATTGAAAATAATTCTAGATGTGGCTCTGTGATATTTTCACTGAGTGAGGGACCAAGATAAACCTATTTTATCAAGCTTTATAAGAACAGGAGTTGGGGATAATGGCCAGGTCAAATATGAGTTGTTTTCTTGTTTATTCTGGGAGAATGAAGAAAGATTTTGAAATCCCACCTCATTAAAAAAATTATCTTTGATTTAATTATCCCAAACATAGAATACATTTTCTTAGGAGATAACTGAGTGTCATCACTATTATTGGTTATCACAGTTATTGGTTCCAGTATTCAACCCTAGGTACTGCAAGGCTTATTTTAAACCTTTCCTCACTTTCCACATTTGTATTCAGTGGAGGGCTGGGAAAATAATAAACTCTCTAAACTCTGTAGATGCTTTGGCAACTGTCAGATACAGGGAGAAGAAAACGAAGAGGAAGGAGGTGGTTGTGTCTTGTTGCACATGTTGGAATTGTCAGCTTTTCTGCAGAACATGGAATATAGGAAGAGGGTAGGTTTCCCCATCCCAGCAATTTCTTATGACCTTATCTAAATTTTACAGTTCAATTTGTTAAAAGTTAAATATCAAAAATTACTGGTTTAGTAAAACCACCACAATGATTCAGAAAAAGAGAACTTTTGGAAATGTCACAGGGATGCATTTTTCAAAGTATAAGTAGATATCTTGTGCCTTATTTTCTTTTATGGGCCTATGTTTAATAATATGTACAATGATGCAGTGTAGACTGGGAGTCCCAGGTGGCTCTGTCGGGAAAGGAGTTGGCCTTTATGGCCTCTAAAGAGACTTATGACATTAGTTAGCCAAATGGATGCCCCTGTGAAGCATAGCCAAACTGTTTCTTAACACAATTAAGTCATGCAGTTTAGGACTGAACTTCTGGAGGTCTGGTTTGTTTGGGTTTTTTCCTGAAAAGATGAAGATTTCTGACAGGCCTGAAAAGAATATTTTCCTGCTTTAGAAGGAGTGGCATCATTTTTCATTAAAAGCCAAGGTACCTGCTATCTCATTAGGAGTTAGGTATTTCTACAAGCTATGCAAATGTACTCCTCATCTACATATCCCCAAACAACAGCGAACTTCCAGTATAAAACCAGACCTTGCAGCTGCTTTCTTTTGCGAGTCTGAAACAAAAGTCTGAGCACCAAAATTTACATTTGATTTACACAAATCAGAATTACATCTGTCTCAGACCTTTGCTACTTGTCAGCAGGGTAACTTACTTGAGGTCTGACAAGGTGAGATTTGAATTAGCTGAACTTCTGAATCTTCTTTATATTTCTGCATTGCTATTTGTCACTCCTGCAAAGCTCTGATATCCCCTGAGGAATGTCAAAATCCAGTGGACCTTAAACAGAGGAGACAGTCATGAATCTACATGTGATGGTTTTCTCAGCATGACGTTTTAAAATTCTGAAGAAAAAGTATAACCCAACTGTTTCTGACAAAAGAGAATAGAAAACATTAGAAGTAATTAACATACTTTTTTCTTTTTGTAAAAACATTTTTAATAAAATGAAAGATGTAGAAAATTCTTCTCTCCAACAGAATTCATAAGTACAACAAGAATAAGCAAGTTGGGTCTGCTTTAAAATTAAAGAATATAAAGAGGCCAAAGGAAGGAGAAACATATAGACACCAAGGGAAAAGAATTAATAAAAAAAAAATTGCAGCACATTTTGAAGTACTTACATTTGTAAAAGACATTTCCCAGCTATTCTGAAAGTTATATGACTGAAAAACCTTGAATTTTGACTGCTGATCAGTGGAGTGGCATGTTCAGTTTTATAAAACAATCAGGCATCAGTCCTAAGTCAAATGCACTAACTAGCATGCATAATGACCATATAAAACCTGCTAATATATTAATTATTATAATACCTCAGCCTGTGAAACTTTACATAGAGTTAATTATCACCATGTTAATGAGTGGTGTAATGATAAATACAGAGTGGGTAAGTTCATTTGTTCAGTGCATTTGAGGAGCTAGGTATTCATTATAATGCTAAAATTAGAAGAGAATAACCTCTGTTTTCCCATAGTTCCTCTCATCCACACTATTAATGGTAGTGATTGCACTGCACTGTGGATGCAAATAATTCCAAGCTGTTCATTAACAGATATTAGCTGTGTCCCTGTTCCATTTTGCGTTAAGGTGTCTGAGAGTAGTGCCACTACTGTCTATCATTTCTGTACACAGGAAGAATTTGTTTTCCTTTACCTAAATATTTTGGGAAAACACAAAGAGTGGAATCTTCACAGTTTCTTGGCCTTCTTCAGCCTTTGATGTTTACGAACATCCATCAGACCTAGGAAAAATAGCAACCTCAATCTAGAAATGCCTTCTTTTCAATAATCGTGGACCAGCTGTTTTAATTAATGTTTTCAGTACCCAGCAGCCCAGCTGCTGGAGTACGTCCAGAGAAGGGCAACGAAGCTGGTGAAGGGGCTGGAGAACAAGTCTTATGAGGAGCAGATGAGGGAACTGGGATTGTTTAGTCTGGAGAAGAGAAGGCTCAGGGGAGACCTTATTGCCATCTACAACTACCTGAAAGGAGGTTGTAGTGAGGTGGGTGTCAGTCTCTTCTCCCAAGTAACTAGCAACAGGACAGGAGGGAATGGCGACAAGTTGCGCAAGGGGAGGTTTAGATTGGATATTAGGAAAAATTTCTTCATCAAAAGAGTGGTCAGGCATTGGAACAGGCTGCCCAAGGAGGTGGTGGAGTCACCATCCCTGGAGGTGTTCAAAAAACGTGTAGATGTGGCACTTCAGGTATTAGTTTAATAGACACGGTGGTGTTGGGTTGAAGGAGACTTGATGATCTTAGAGGTCTTTTCCAACCATGAAGATTCTACGAGTCTATGATTCTATTTTATAAACTCTTATACTGCTTTCACATTGGCTTACATATCGGTATTCAGCTCTGGGGAGCCTTTCGCTGAACTTTTTATGAATCTAGGTCAGCAGTTGCATCTAGCTTTACATATAACTTTGATTTGCTTCTTGTTAGAAGGCAGACTCCAGCCCGTTGTGTATTTCATTTCTTAACTTTGTATCACATTTGAGACATTCTAATAGTGTTTAAAACAGCAATATTCTGTGTAATGGTTTTTCCTCCTTCCCAGGATGACTTATTATAATGAAAATTTTGAGTCATAACCAGCAGTCTGTAAAGTTGATTTTGTTCTAATTCTGCTACTATCATTTTCAATGATTTTATAACTGGTTATCTGTTGCTATCAACAGGTCATTTGCTTTCATAGATCTGAGCACATGACATATAAAATCAAACAACACATTCTATTGGGTTTTCTTACTGTCTGACATTTCCCATGCAGCTTGAATGCTTGAATATGCTTACCTAAATCGTGATACTTAAGCCTATTCTTGACAGCAACTGGAGTATATGGGACTTGTAAGGACCTTATTAATCATTTTTCACAGTTGCTTTAATTATAAGGAAAAAGGAAATCTAGGAATGGCAGGGACCAGTGAGGATGAATTAATTTGTTTAAATGGCCTGAGCTTAATATGAACACCAAATAGCAGGAGGAAAATACTCTGCATTATATAAGATAGTTTCATTCAACTGAGCTGGCAGCTATGAAAGAAAGAGATCAACAGCACCACATAAATATTCTGAAGTATCTTTTGTTTCTCAAATTTAAGAAGTTTGATATGTCTTCAGCTTCAAAGAAGCAGAGAAAAATGAAACAAGGAGCTCTGAAGCTGACATTCTTTTGTCAGGTGACTACTTGCTGGACCGCATCATCTGCTCCATGTCCCACTCAAACCACCTTCAGCCCAGGTGTATTCAATTTAATTGCAGCATTACGTGAAAAGGGGTATGTAACTCTTTCCTCCAAGGTCTTTGACAGTTACAAGAAGTAAACGTGGTTGATTGCCTAAATTCAAAGATGGTGTTGCCTTGGTATTGATGCAGTATTAGTGAACTGAATCGTTCATACCTGCTGAGAAATGGATTTGCAGCTTCACCTCTCTGTACATACCTTTTTTATATATCATTTGAAATATATACCAAATATACATCCTATATTTTTTGTATATAATATAAGCATATATAATAACGTTTTTTGAAAAAATGAGTTCTCACATTGAGACAGGAGAGCATAATGCTTAGCAAGAAATTATCCTGTTTTGTGGCACCTCTCTAGCACTGTACTCAGTTTTCCATCCTCTTATGGTAGTCTCGATGAATAAAACATACCCTGCTTTGGAGGACATTGCTACTGGATGAATCTTAACACTGAACTAGCTTGAGTGCATCAGTAACAGTCACAGTCATTCCTGTTTCTTTAACTGGTAACATGGTGGAACTTTAATGGAAGATGAAGAGTTAGTGAAAGATATGAAAAAGGAAGAGGGACTGAGGAAAAGAAGTTCATGCATGCTCTAAGTACATACAAACACTTGCATTTCTTTTTGAGATATACATACAAGGATATTAATGGAAACTATTTAGAAGATTGAAGTGTAGAACCAAAAAATCAAGAAGTTGACTTTTTCTAGAAGTCACTGCAGTAACAGAGTACACCTGTTGTGACAGGAGAGATATTACTTGTATCTGTGATGAGCAACTGATACTTTTCTGAAGGCATCAAAGCAGACCCCATAGTATTCAAAAGTTCAAATACTGGTCCAAATTATCTGTATTCATAACACTGCAAATGTGTACTAATTTAAATTACATCAGGGCCAAGGATAAGTACTCTGCATTTTACCACAAGATTTTAAGTCTTGATGCAGATGGCTGTAATCAAACCTAGCACTTTACTGACGATTTTCACTTCCAATTCCCAGTCACTGAGGAATATAACATTGCAGAGAAAGAGGAACTTAATGCAATTCATTAAAAACTCAGAGAAGATGATGGGGTTTTGTGAGGGGGTGTGTGTGTGGTTGGTTGGTTGGTTGGTTGGGGTTTTTTTAAGACAGCATTAAAAAAAAAACAAACAAAACCAACCTTATATGGGTTCTGATAATGGAGTGGAAGCAATGAACATTTGTTTCCTTCCAGTACACTATCAGTGTGTGGAAAACACTGAGAATGACTGCCAAAGAGCCTAATAGCTGCAATAGCTGTTAAAGAACAGTGATATTGCTAATGACTCAGGATTTTACAGGTTAGGAACTAAATTCAGACAGGATCAGGGGCAGAGATGAACTACAAGAAAGGTTTGAGGAATGGAGACTGTTTTGTAATAAATGCCCAAGAGAGCCAGGCTTGGGCAGCTGAGCACATCAGGAGAGGAGGTAAATCACTTCTCCAAGGATGCAGAAGGAGGGAAAGCAACAGAAAGAAAAAAACAACAAACAAAACAAACAAAAACCAAACAACTGAGCCACCATACAAACCACCAAACAAAAAATACGTAAAGCACCCATGAATACAGCAAGACTGGAAATCAGAGACTTATTACCCCATCAGTGGAGCTGGAAATCAGATTTGCTCTTTAGTGTACCCATCACAAAGCAAGAGCAGGGAACAGGTCTAATCCTCGAAGACAGTTCCTTCCTTCTACTCATGCTTGCTAGCATTTAGTAACTAAAATCCTTAGTAGTTTGTTGACATCAATACTTTTTATTTAAGTGGCACAGTTTGGGCAATTAAGCCCTCTTTGTCCAGATATACATTGCAGTTCCCAGCAGACAATAGGAATACAAAGAAAATGGTTGTTCTGCTGTACGATACTATCATTAAGTCATTGCAATCCTGAAAGACCCAATGAAGAGCCACACTCCACTGCATATAATGATTCAGGATATTTCAGTCCAGCACTAAACTGAAGTTACAGGCACGGAAACACGGTGAGCAGCTAGAACATAAGTACAGTACAAGGTGATGCCACTATCAATAAACTAATTGAGGGAAAATTTACTGTCTTTAGTATCATTCTAAAAACTGCCCCACACATTAAAAAAATAAATCAGATATATGGATATATCATGCACATCAGACTGCCCACTGCCTGGACTACTGAAGCACGGAGAAAGATGTCTTCATTTTTTACATCATTAGTCTCAACAGTAAATCTGCAGGATATTTTTTAATTAGAAGTAATATATTTCAGATAGATATTTGGAAAACATTTAAGGCTTTCATTATATATGTACAAGAAGCTGTTGTGGTTTTTTTTTTGTCAACAATGATAAATCAGCTTACAGTCAAGCAGCATGGTAACAACACAGAGCTGTACAAAACAGTTTGCTGCATGGAAATTGTAACACTTTCTAAGCAAAGAATAATGGGACTGCTTAGAAGACTCAAATGCTGGACTGATGAGGCAGTGCAGAGAGAAGAATAAAATACTATAGAGAGCACATAATGTGAAAAATGAAGTTGTATTCTCTGAAGAAAGAGCGTATGTATGTTTGTGTGTGTGCGTGCCCGTTTCCAAGTGATAGAATTTTTAAATGGTCCATCTCTGTCTTCCAGAGTAAACTAAATATATTTTACCTCGTTATGAGTTTCTGGGTTTAATGCTCTTAGTACAGGGGAAGATGCTATGCAGGGATGTCCTTTCTCTTTAAAAAAATAATACATCCCTTGCTCCATGATGAATGAAAATCTAACATGAAGGAGTTCTAAACGTGTTTATCAGAATACATTGTTGATGATATTACTTAGAAATGAATCAGTCATTATTATTTCTGTTCATCTCTCTGCTCACTGCATTCACCTCTTTCTCCACTACTTGGACTGCGAGATCGTTGGGACAGGAACTTGAGTTTCTTAATTAGACTGCCACCAAACTCAGCAAGGCTCTGCGTTCTGAAAATGTTACAGCTGCACAAAACATACTGTTACCACTAAAGTCTTTCTACATTTTAAGTATTTAGTATCTCCATCAGGACCTTTGCTTTAATATAAAATTTATTGTCATGAGTATTATTTTCTTTCCAGCATCTCAGACCAACCATGAACTATTTTAACGTAGTTTCTCACTTTTTTTCTCACAACTGATAACCTCACCAACCAGCATTAGCATCTTACATGGAATGAAGCCAGTAACCTACATGTTTGGTAAAAGGAAAATTTGCTCTTCAGCTCATTAAAGTAATTCAGTTTGGATCTGCACCAGAATTAGTCTGATCAGAATTTAGCCTGACATACTTAGCTGTCAAGGGTATTGCACATTTGGGGACAGGCTATTACAATGCAAAATCAACACAGCAAGTACCATTTGGTTTACTTGGCGTTTTACCAGTTGTTAGCGTCAATTTTCATGCAGCAGAGGCCAGTTGAAATTGCTGATGCAAGAAGTGATAATTTTCTTGATGTGAGATGAATAGGATGTTTTAAATTTAGTTCTAAAGTAGAGAATAATTTAGTCTGTTATAGAAGAAAATGCTAAAATAAAAAACCCCACAGTTAATGCAGAATTAACCTGTCAGAGCTGCAACTGCCTTTGATTCATGAAAACGGAATATAATCAATTAATATCGATTAATTACGTATGTCATGAATAGCTGAAGCAATGGAGAAAATAACATTGCTGCAAAGTCCTGTGGCAAACTTCCAAAATAATCCTCTTCCATTCTGGTCTTTGCCCAGGTATGTTTTGCAGTTTTCTTCTTAATTTGGTAGTGCTTTTCCTGAATTTGGAAGTCACAATTCAAACACACCCATTGTGTGAGTTGGTTTTTGGTTTATCTCCAAGTTTGTCTATTCAAATCTGAAATAATCAGAACCAAACGATAGTTTCTGCACGGAGATGATGTTATGCCCCCATCTCATCTAGCCATCATCTTGTCCTGCCCTGGCACCACACCTCTACTTTACACATATTTCATTTCTCACTTTAAACCATGCATCTCTAACCCTACACAGTGTGTCCCCTTCATTTAATTTTCTTGCTAAGATGCATAAGAGGGATCATTTCAGGTTCTATTTCCTGTGCTGGTATTTCTGGCCCTGCTGACCTCATTTCCCATTAACGACAATTCATGGTGATGGAGTGACAGCAAGATCCCCACAAAACACAACAGCAGTCAGCACGTGCTCTGCTCTGCCTCTATCTTCCCCTGATTGCAGGCACTCTGCAAAACTCAGCCATGCCATGGGACTTGTCTTTTCACTGCCAAGAACCTGCTCTTTCCTCCCTAACTCCCCCAAGGCTCAAAGCTGCTTCTCAGTAGTATCTCTTCCTTCCTGAAATACTGCCTTACAACCACCCTTGTTCAAACTACAGTGTAAGCTTAGAGGTACAGTGATTATAACCTTCACTGTTTCTTAAATCCTATATGTGCTAAATCATCCATACTAATCTAAATGCAGTTTACAGAGCTGTACGTACACAAACTGTGCACAGAGCATGAAAACAAATATTATTATACAAATAATCTGTAAATAAGAAGTCTACAATTATTTTCTAACTCTTCTGTGGCAAAAAGGTATATTTGTCTTCATTTTGTGAGTCTCCTGGATTGTCTTCAAATTTCATTTGTTAACCTGTTTAGTTTTTCTGCTTATGTAACCATTTTCACTCCTGGGTTGCATTCCTGTTGGCCAGGTACCAGGTTAATAATTTGACCCTAATACTTTGTTTCAACCATGTCTTTTTTTGAGGAGTAAAGAATGTGCAGTTTTAACAAAAAATGTGTATTTATTTAATTAATTTTCAGACAGAAGTATCAGTGCAATAGTCGAAGTCATTTGGTATGTGTTTGCAAGATACCATGATGATTTTCCACCTTGGAACTCATCTAGTCAAAGAAACTCCTGACTTTAAAAATTTCAGGGTATAAACCAGGCAAAGCAGTCTGACATCAGATGGCAATGTATACTTTTCATTATTTATCACTAGCAGTTGCAGCTGCTTCTGAAGGTACGTGAAAGGACTTTTTACTAGAGTTCCTTTCCCAAACTCTCACTGCTAAAGCAAAATTAGTAAAAAGAAAACATATTTCAGGCTGCTATGTAATGAAGGGGAAAGATTGCTCTGGTGATCTACTCTTTAAAACTGAATTCTCAAGCTACTTTTCATAGGTCAGATAAACTCTCTGTGCCTTAGTTTCCCCATCTGGAATAACAGTACATACCTTTCTCACTGAGGAACTGTGCACTTTAATTAATCAACAATTGTAGATTGCTATATAGAGCGGAGCAAACAATCTGGAGTGAGCAATTTATTCAATGAATTTAGCCTGCTTGCAGAAAATCTTCAAGCAGATGGTGTTGTTATCAAGTACAGAGGAAAAGAGTAAAAATCACAAAGCACTGGAACAGGCTGCCCAGGGAAGTGGCGGAGTTACCATCCCTGGAGGTATTTAAAAGACACGTATATGTGGTGCTTAGGGACATGGTTTAGTGGTGGATTTGGCAGTGCTGGGTTAATGGTTGGACTTGATGATCTTAAAGGTCTTTTCCAACCTAAACAATTCTATGGTTCTATGATTCTATGATTTTATAAACAAGCATACAACCTCTGCTCTGACACAGAAAGTAGACAAGATGTTAGCTTACAGCCATATGATATGAAGGATTTTGCTGTGAAGTTAGAACTTAGATGGGCTTTAGTTTAAGTCTGAAACTGGATTACCTTTCTCTACTTTTATTTCTTCTGTCTAGAGTGAAGCATCTAGCCCTGGAAGTACCTAAAACCCATATAAATCCTTGTTCTTGACACAGCAATCACTGCCTTTGGGTCCTGGTCTTCCTTCAGAAGCAAGAAGCTCTAATCTGATCCCAAATCTTTTGTTAGAGTAAATCCTGAGCTTCTCTGTGTCTCAGGTTCTGAGAGCAAATGTAGACATTTCCTTTACTTTTCAGGCTCGATATGAAGTGATGTTAGAGATTATGACATGCCCAGTGCTTACAGTGATACAAGTTATATTGAGATATACTTGAGATTAAAAGTGAATATTCTTAATCAAATGACAAAGCAAACATGTTTATTTGAGTTGCAGATGGGAGAAACAGTTAGTTAAAGACAAGTCAGTGAAAAATAAGACTTGAAAATGTATTTTGACCTGAAGTTCTTCCTCACAAGCCATCTGTAAAGGAAAAGTTAATTAGTAATAAACATAATTAGCAATTATGAGTGAAATGAAACGGATGTTTTGTTTCACAGATTGCTTGAAAAAAAAGGCCTCATGGCCAAACACCATTGCTAAGATTAACGTTGTCAGTGCTTATTTTAAGAAAGCTTGATGAAAGCAAATATGGGGGTCTTTCCCAGCCAATGCACCACATCTTATTGACTGACAGCTTTCTTTCATGGAAGTGTAAAATACAATCTGATTAAAAAAACCAAGGAGATGTGGCCTTCAGGAATTACTTCCAAGAAAAAAAGAGAAAGGACTGCGGGGTAATCCCATACATTGTTTCACTGAGGTTCCTGCAAGCATCATGAAGTATACAAGTTACTGCACCTAAAATTACCAGCTACTGTATGAATGTACCTCATTAACACTAGAAAGTGTAAATCTTGGACTCAGCAGAGCCACTGTTTGGGAAAGCAAACTCTGGGAATAGCCAGGTATAAGTTTTCTGCTTTCACAGCATACTTGAAGTCAAGCCAGTCAGCACTTGACTTGGGTTGTTAAACTCAGCATGGAAAGGTGGAAAAAAACTTCCCAGGGAAGTTAATACATGCTATCATTTCTCCGACCAGTCCAAATTTTTCTTTTTTAGGCTCTAAAATGTGTCTGGATTTATCCTTTAAAACTTCTGATGAAGTGCATTTGATTAGTCTAATTAAAGCAAAATGAAACCTTTTTCTTATTGATTTTGGAAAGTCTTAGCTTAACAGCATTGTCTCTAGAAAGAAGACAACACAACACATTAGGACATCGCTGGTTTTCTGTGTAGTCATATCATACCAGAGAAAGTAAAAGTTAGCTTCTTCTAACCAGAGCCAACCACCTCCAAGAAACAGATTGGCTTTCATTTTACTATTCCATACGTGGCAATGTTGTCTTAGAATGATATGACAGCTTCAAATCAGGCTATTGAAATGATGTTAATGTATTTTGAGATTGCTCATGGTTATGTGGGTTTTGTTGAATTAAATTGCTTGTATTAAAAAGTTATTTGAAAAATTCATTATGAACTTCTGAGAAAAGCTCCTTGTAGGCTTTGAAAGTAAAAACACCTGAGTAGCTTTTAGAAAAGATGGCTGGGTTTAGATCTGCACCTGTGATTTTAAGTATTGGCAATGGTGGCAAATATACTGGACACAGAAGTGGAAGTTGATTTTACAGGAAGCCCTGCACAATATCCATTTGTTAGTTCCTGTCCATGAGAAACAGAGAAAACAATCTTTGATTGGGCCTTCCAGCATGATCCATAACAGACGAAGCTCTGCTTTCCTGAAGGAAGTCACGACACTGGTCATCAATGAAGCTGACAATGGTCATCAATGAGATTCTTCACCAAGGTACACTTTACTTTCCTCCTCCCTGAGCCTCTCTTTTTATCCCTGTTTTTCACCATAGAAATTGACAAGATGTAATCTTTATTCAGTCTTAGACTATTTTATTTGTATTTTAAAAGACACTCAGAGAAAAAAAAAAGTTCTGTAACCCAATGGGAAAGCTGAAAAAAAAAAGGTAATGCAGGCATGTATCTGCTAATGAAATGGATATTTTTGAAGTAACTAAATAAACAAATACCAAATACAAAAAAAAAACCAAGCCTCTTGATACATCTTAATTAAGATAATTATTCCCTGGATTCCAGATGTTTAAAAAAAAAAAAAGGCTCCAGGCAAAATTCTGTTTTTGGTAACATTGGAATAACATTAAAACTTTGTTTAAATCAGTGATTTAGTCATATTTACATAACTAAATTCAAGTGCAGAAACCCGGCTGTCATTCTTTGACAGCATATGCCGTGTTAGATAAGCTGGACATAGATATAGAATATGTGTGCCATGTTAGACGTATAGCTATAGAGGAAAGTCTTAAATTTATGATTTTCTAACAACTTCTTCTGGCTGATTACATTTTAAAATGTGTTTAAGCTTTATTAAGGGAAATAAAGCTTCATGGGACAAGAGAGACTATGACAAAGATAATGAAGAAATAGTGTGAGCCAATGTGATCAGCAGTTATATGTCAAAAGCCAATTTCCCTAAAACACCTCTTAATCCCCAGTCAGTTTACAAAACATAAGAGCTAGTTCATCTGCATGGCAGCTCATGGTGTGGTGTTGCCATAGCTGAACTAGTTTAGGTGATGGAAGAAGTCTAATTGAGTTGACTAATCTACCACAGCATCACGGACACTTCATGCATTATGTGGTGCCATGCATTGAGTTTCAGAGGCAGATGCCTCTGCTCAACATGACAGATTCATTTCCTTAATGAATTTGTCTTCTCCTTGCCATACAGAGTATTTCTACGGTATCGAGAAGTGTAATTTCACATACTTGAGTCAAAATCTAAACTGGCAATGGGTGCAAGCACTGGATATCTCTGGAATACAGGCTATTTCCTCAGGGATTTTCTCACCACTGTGTGATGTCTTCTCCATCACATAGACCAAAGCTTGGAAACCTACCTTTTTCCATTATTACCTTGTCCTCCTTCTGTCTCTCTGTGGTCAGTTATTTTTCTATTCATTTGTTGACCTGTGCATTGACCATATGACAGACTTCATAGTCTCAGACAAGCCTTTGTCTTGCTTAGCCATACAAAGCCCCTGCAACTGAGCACTGTTGAGATGCCCGGCAGTCCTTGGAAGGTTTTGCAATGGAAGTAATGCTGCTGCTTTGATTTTCTTTAGAAAGATATTGAAAGTTAACATGTATGAAAAAATGCATAGCAATTGCATAAAAATCTGCATTATCAGGATCAGACTTCAGTATAGTTGATTTTTAGAAATAAGGTACATACAAGATGTATTAGCCACTGTAATTTTCTATTAATGCAGCTGAAATATGCTGGGTCTATTTTTTTCACTTGTTTGTTTTTATAAGAATTTTTGAAATAATTTAGTTTGCACACAAAACCCGAAAACTTGCAATGCAAAGGTCCCCTGTTTAATATCTTTAAGCTTACACTCATGGGACCAAACAATGTTATCTCCTGTGGAGGATTTTCAGAAGGACAGTCTAAGAGGTCTGTGTTGTATATACCTGGGAGCTTGGAGACACAGCAGGAGATCAAAGCAAGTAGTAAATAACAGGCGAAAATTTCTGTTGTCCTCACAATCTATGAATTCCAGGCAAAAGCCTATTAAAAATTATGAGTGCAGTGCAGTGCATACTGCACTGTGATCCTAAACATTCCTGGTAGGGCCGCATAGTTTTACTAGTATAATATATTACAAGTTAGGCCATATTATGTTCACAAGATACATTACATATTTTGTTTTCTTTTTGGATATTCCTCTACTAGTTTATGCTTCTGTTTGGAGAACCTCCTGAATGACAAAATAAAACAAGTTACACTTCTTTCCAGGCCCAGCTTTACTTATACACCCTTGCTGGTTTATGCTGCTCTGGAGATGAAAAGCAGCCTTGAGGCTGGCACTGTACAATCAGTCTGGTGTAATGGAGTCATGCAATATATATATAAGCTGCATCTAAATGAAAGCTCATATAGATATAGATATCACCCTGTAATCCAGTGTTAAATTTTACCAAAGCTACATATGGAATAAATATATGGAAATGTCAGTTTATCTTGCTAAGACTGCTAGAAATACAGTCACAACTGTATTTCTAAGTCTGAGCTTTCAACCAATCTTACATGACTGCCAGTGCATTAGCTTTAGTGGAGTTATACTTCTGTTATACTGACTGAACTGAAAAAAAATGGAACCTGAGTCATCATGGAGATATTGCCACGTAACTAATTCTAACCTCTGTACTTCTACATAAACTTTTATTACAGATTTTCTTTTCTGGTTTCTAGGAGTCTGGCTCTGGAAGAGCTCCTAACCTCTTATTCCAAAAGCAACGGCATTTGCATGCCCTCGTTGTCAGAATCTTCTCTTCAGATTTTAGTAAAATCAGTCACACAATTTCCTTTAGGCATTCTCAGCTCCGTTGTGGCCTTTGTTTAATGGATTGCAGATATTTCTGCATGCTTTCTAACACCTAACAATTGTTTTCCTCACTATGACTTCCTATCTATCCGCTGAGAAATCCTGTGGCAATTCTGTGTAAGGATTCTTGTGCATTGTATGTTCTTGAAAAAGTAGGACTCGATACTCATACAGTCTTTGTGGCATTACAGATAAATGGGAATCTGAAATCACAACTGGAACAAAGCAAGCACGAATTATAAAAGCGTTAGCACAATCTGCAGCGCTTATCTAAATGGCACCCACAAAAGGCCTGCACAGAAATCAGATCAGGTCACCAGTCAGGAAACACAGGCAGTAAGGACGATTTACAATGGTAGAGACCCCAGAGAGCACACTAAACTCACAGTATAGTTAATCAAGATAAGAATAAGGAAGTACTAGAAATACTTTTTTTTTTAAAAAAGCAAGTCTCTCTGTTGTGGTTGACATACTTGGAAACACAAAATAATTTACATAGTGTTTAATTAAGTTATCAAATTCTGTGATTATTTCTGTTCCAAATTTTCCTCCATTTGGAAGTTTACTTATGATGCTGTAAGATGACTAAGATGCTGTGGATCTTTTTTTTTAAAAAAAGGTACTATTATTTTATATTGAAAATGATGCTATAGTTGGTCATAGCATCCCAAATTCAGGCCTTTTCTGCAGAAACTCTTACAGCAACCCCTAGATTCTGAGTGACTCTATTGAAATGGTTTCTTCTTGGGAACATAAAACACTCGAAAATACAAAACACTATTGTCTACAAAATTGCAAGGATATTTTTAAATTTCAGTGTGTATTTAAACTACGCTAGATTTGGGAACATGGGTATAGGACTTGCGTGACATGCATTTGCATGTGCAAGAATTGGAAATGGAACTTAGCAAATGAACTTGTCAAGTGAACTTTGCAAAATATTTGCTTGCAGCATAGAAGTAATCTTTTATTTAATTTTGATTTTTACCTTTTCAAATAAAATGGAACATTCTTCTTTCAAGTGAGAATAAGTAAGGCTATATGAAACATGTATCTGTGGGTTTCTTCTGCATGCCTCTAACATTTCATAGATAGATAAATAAGAACAAAGAAGGTACATTTTGCAAAGCTTGTTCTATGATGAGATTGTATGTCACATTACAAGACATTTAGTACTTTTATGTTCATTGTAGTTTTCTCTAGATTAGTATAATTTTATGAATAATGATGTGTTTTGTTTTCTTTAAATTAAAAACGTGAATAGAAACATTTTGTACAGGTTTTAATAGTTAAAATGTTCATTCTGAAAAATTGGGTGATTAAAAACATGAATTTGGTGCAAAATATAAACTTGTGTACAAAATATTCTTAGTAACTTTTAATTGCAGAAACAATTTCCTTTTTTTTTTTACTCAGATGTTCATAAACATTTAGTGTGAAGACAACAAAAGGTGCTGTGAAGGGAGATGGAAAATAGAAGCCAGCCAGTAATTTTCTCATGATGAGTTTTCGAAACAAGAGCATAAAAGCCCATAGTTATAATTGTGATCCATGATCCATTATTGTTGTGGGAAGCTATTTACCCTGAAAGTTTCTCACAGCTTCAGGCATGCATTCCACAACAAACAAGCTAACAGAAGACCTTTAAGGCATGAATAAAATTGGTAGGAAAAAAATGTTTATTAGCAATCTATGATATTTACTTTGTCCTGAGATTTGAAGGGAAAGGAGCTATTGTTCAAACAATGCCCAGAAATTTTGTTCCAATTTCAGTTCTGCTCAGTTTGATAAACATTTCCTAGTCCTCAGTGTGACAATCGTTCAGCTTCTCGAGATAGGTAATCAGGCTCAGTTTCAGTAACTTAAAATGCTGGATTTTTATCTTTAATTAAAAGGAGGTAACAGAATATATCCTGACAGATTTCAGGGTGCTTATCAGCAAAAGACAAAAGTATATCTTTATTGGTAACAGGCAACTGGCATGAGGATTGTTGATTTAGTGCTGTCAAGGAATTTCCACTAGCATGATGTTTTCTATAAGCAAGTTTCCTATTTAAAGAAACACCAGAAAAAGAACAGCTCATTCCTAAAGGAAAGTAAAAGGACTTTGCTTTCTGTCTCACCGGGGCTGTTTGAGGAAGATGCCAGCCTGCCCTCTTCCATAACTTCAGAGGAGAAAGTTCATTACAGCCTAAAGAACCACCTAAACTAAGCAAGTTTACACTTTTCTTTGATGTCTCTGTCCTACATGAGACACAGTGCAAATATGTTCTTTCTTCATAATTTCAATTGAAACTTTGATTGTTTCATTTTCCTTCTGCTGTTTATAACTCAAAAGAGAAATACAGCCATGCAGGCCTCAAACTAATGTCAAAGCCATACTGAAGAGTGTGTTGAGAGTTGCACTCAAAATATCATTAAAAACTCACTACTTTACAAATTACTTAATTTTGTCTGCTGAGAAAAGCATTATCTGTAATAAATAAAGTGGTATGGAAAGCAATGTTAGCAGAACTGTACTTTCATTATTATCTGATATAAATATGCTCTCAGAATAAAAACAGTTTCCCTCTCTATTTAGGCCCATCGATTTTATATTACTAAGGTTTGTGCAGGTGTTATTTGCAAATAGGCATGTGTGTAAGTTTTGCTCTGTTTGCTAACCATACCCATACACCTGAAAATAATGCCTGTGGAAAAACAATGACTATTTAGACTCATGGGTGTGCTAAAAAAAATTGCATGAATCTCAGAGTTCCTGAAAATTGCAGCAAATACACATCAAGGTATTTTCAGGCATTTGTAAAAAGGCATGTAGAAGGGCCATTGTTACACTGCAAAGATCAGTAAGGTGCACTGAGCATCCTTAGTGTATATGAAGAATGGAAAACACCCATTAGAAGTAGCAGAACTCTTAAATGTAGATAAAGGTGAGGTCAGTTGACTTTTAGTTGGGCAGAAGTGAGTGTATGTTAGAAACATGATGTTAGAAATGGCAAAATTAACGCCAAAGTCATGTCTTGAGTTGTTTCAATTTGCAAGATGTTTGTTGATTTCTGTTGTTTCTTGTTAAATACTAATACATGTCCCACACTTTCTCTCTCTGATCAGCATACTCTTAAACCAGTTGCCTATTGTATTATTTCTCACATCAATGTTAAACAAATTCTGTGTAGTCTGTGGCTTCTGTGCCAATTCTGAGGGGGGCACATAACCCAACACAAGCTCTGCTACACTGCAGTCATAAGAAGCTGTAGTAGAAACATGATCTGCCCCTTTGGTTAGCACCATCTCTCCCACACTTCTCCTTGTGAGGCATACCCCTTCGCTTCCAGCTGCAGAGTAGCCTGGAAATGCAATACCTTTAAAAGATGAGCAAATATAACACCTTCCTTCAGCAGGTTACGATTCTGCTCCCACCTGCCATGGTTCTGATGTAGGTACCAAACAGTACAAATCTCATGCTAGTACAGGCGGGTGATGGCTATGTCCCTTGCAGTGAATCACAGTGAACACTGAAAGAGAAGGAATCTGAAGAAGACTCTTCCCTACAATTTCTTTGCAGGAGCCCATGTGTACCATCTCAGCTAGCTCCGACAGGCTCAGTTTAAAACTGAGATATATTGGCAGTATGGACTGGAACGATTCTGGCACTTGCCAAGCATAATACTGGGAGTTTTCTGTTCCTGGTTCTCCAATTTCAGTACCTTTAAACAATCCTTACACTCACTAAATAAACAAATAAGTTGAAATATCCCCTGAGAGTTCTCTTGTAGAGATTGAGAGACAGATGCATTAATGTTTTGGTAAGCAGTAGATGAAACGAATGTATACCTGATTACTAAAAGCACACTGGGAAATTGAAACGAATGATCTGCACAGAGGTGAGAGACTGATGATACTAAAAGCTAAATTGGAGGAAGATTAAGCAGTTTGTGTATCAGTGAGCACTGAATATCTGAAAGCACGCATAGAAATTAGGACAGCAGAGTGAAGCGGCATAAGGGAGTCAGCAGTATGGCCAGCAAAGGCAGCTTAGGGCTAAATTCTGGCCTTATCTCCAGACACACATAGTAAACAGGTGCTGGCTTCCCGTTCAGTACAAGAAGGATAGCATCTCTGTGTGGACCACTGTCTTTATGAGTAACATTTATAGTTTGTTCACTGGATCAGTTACGAAAGGGATTCTGCCTCTTACTGGTATTGGCATTTATGTGAGCCACACGAATTAATCAGCTCCATGGCTAGGGATGCCAATTAACTCTTGGACCAAACCCCAATGAAGTCAACACCACATCCACTGAAGTAAATGCCAAAATTCCCGTTGACTTCAGTGGTGACAGGTGTTTCTCTTAGCAGGGGTCTCTGTGCTGTAGAGGGATTGTGCTGGACTGCCTACATCAAGGCAAATGTCTCCTTATGTCTTCCATTCCCTTTGCATGGAAGTAAGCAATGTGGGAGAGCTTCATCCATTCATTGATTAATAAAGCAAAGTACACAGTACAGACTCAAAAAATTGAAGCCAAATTACTAAAGATGTTACACGGATAAGTGTGAAAAACTCCAAAGCTCGGCAGAACCCTTGTCCTGTATTCAACAGAAACTCTGGCCAAACAAATGACACCAAATATGAACTGAGGAAAGCAGGATAAAGCAGACATCTGTCTTATGGGGAAGCTGTATGATATGGTGGGTCACGTTAAAACTGCTAATGAGGTGTAGAGAAGTTACAAAACAGAGAAGCTCCTGGTCTTGATGTCGTGTAACCCAGAACTTTGCAATAAAAGACAGCTCCTCATCAGGCTCTGAGTTAATAATACATTTCAGTTGCAGCTCTCTTCATCTGGCATAGAAAAAAAATGGTGACAATATTTCTGAAAGTGTCAGTAATGATGCAGTTTGAAGGTGATAGCAAGGATATATGTGCTGGGGTAGCTGAATGTTCACAGCGATATATACAAATCTCCTCCAACACATGAGCTCCTGAGACCTGTTGCTATAGAAAAACTTCTAGAAATTGGAGGGCAGGGCAACATCCTGCCCATTCATAATATATTCATCATGTATAATATGTAATTATATATATTATATTAAATTACATAATATTTTTAAATTTTTTTCTGTGTCACAATGGACAGAACTATAAAAAGAAATTGGGGTTTAAATATCAAATTCTTCATCTTCCTACCCCCTACCCTTACAAAAGATAGGAAGAAAGAAAGGGAAAAATAAAGAGAGGAAGGGAGGGAAAAATGGAGAGAGGGATGGTGCGTGGCAGGAAAGAAGGAACACAAGAACAACACAAGAACCAGTTACAGTGCAAACAGTGAGAAATACTGGGCACATCCCATTACTTTGCTGTCTAGTCGCTTTTCTCTACATCTCTAGTGGCTCCCTTTGTTCTCATATTGCCCTCAGCCTATGAAAAGCTCTTCACTCCTTACTGAGCACCCTCAGTCTCCATGCCTGCCCTGCTCTCTTGCCTCTGAGCATGGTAGTTTTATCCACACTATGCTACCTGTCATTCCCTCACAGGTATTGCCATTTTCGCTAGTTAAATCCTACAATAATAGAATCATTAAGGTTGGAAGAGACCTCAAGGATCATCTAATCCAACCATCCCCCTGCCACCTATTACCCACTAAACCATGTCCCTAAGTACCAGATCCAACCTTTCCTTAAACACCCCCAGGGACGGTGACTCCACCACCTCCCTGGGCAGCCCGTTCCAATGCCCGACCACCCTTTCTGCGAAGAAATTTCTCCTCATCTCCAACTGAACTTCCCCTGGCACAACTTGCGGTCATTTCATCTTGTCCCATCAGGTATATATCCTACTAAATATAAATATAAATATAAATTCCTACCATAAACCCATCATTTCCCAAGTAGGTTATGATAACTGCCTCCACAGTGCTTTTTGTGAAACCATATATAAAGGCTGCTGTATAGAAATAAAATGTATGGTACGTGTAGCTCAGTGTCTTGGAAATTGTAGAGTCATGGAGTGGAAAATTCAGAGGAAACACTTGAAATTTCAGGCTTGTCAAGCATCTTAATAATGTTTGAAAGGGATACTAACAAAACTAACAAAAATATTTTCTTACTTATGTACCACTTTGAGCTGATTGGAGTTAATCAGTAGAGAAATAAGCTTACATTGTTCTGTAACACCGTAGTAGAATTTTGGGCAAAATATTGAACACAGTTTAAAAAAGGAACGTTGTTTAATTAAAAACCTCTTCATTTTGAGAGTTACATAACACAGTTATTTCATGACCTCAGATTATTTTTTTCATAATTTTTGATACTAAAAACTTCTTCAAAGCATACACTTTCCTTAGAATAGCTTCAAATACATTGACTTTTTACTATGAAAGGAAATTTTATTTGGGGGAGAAAAAAAACCACCAGATATTATTCTAGAGAGAGGTAAAGAAGTTACAGCAATAGGAAGAACAGCAAAAAATCAAGAGAACGTAATAGTACTGATTCATATAGCTAATGTGAATAAAAGTAAGGGACAGACAATAGAAAAATCAAGGCAATATGAAAATTCATTAGTTAAATATTGGCAGATAGCATTAGGAAATTAAAATAACTTTGTTTATATCAACCACTGTAGGAAAGAGAAGAGAAGAAAAAGAAGAAGAAGAAAAAAGGATTATTCTGTAGTTGTAAAATATTGAAGCTGACCTTTCGAAGTATACCAGGAAGAGCAAGCAAAGCACCCTATCCTCTTTTTCTCCAGGATGTGGAGGTACTAAAATTTAATTCATATTTTGTCTGATTTGTATTCTGGAATAGGTCTTAATCAGATGAAGCTGTTCTGCTTTGTATGAGCACTGAGAAGAGGCTCTGGATATCCCTGGTGGATGCTCAAACTACAGAATCATTTTCATTTGCTGTCTGACTCTCTAAATATTTGAACAGCTTGAGCGAGAATAACAGAAGGATGAACCCCAGAATACTAATTGTCTTTAGGTATTCATTGCAATTGGGTAATTCTTTGGGCATTCATTTAGGAAGTATGAGACCTGGGTGTTTAAGTCATCAGTCATTCGGTTAGGTGAGAAAAGAAGCTGACTTCCCCACTAGTGACCCTTATCTATATTCAGGCTCATGAGGGTCTGAAGGCCCAAAGTACCTAAACGTTGGATTTAGTGAATTTAACCTAATGAAGAATTCAGGAGTATCCAAACTTCAAGATAGAGTATCCTGCTCAAGATAAAAAAAATATTAATTCTTATATGGAAGTTGGTATTTATGAAGGAACACACATATGACCATATATTCTCATACACACATAAATGTAATATGAAAATATGCCCATTTGAAGGCAGCACAAGGCAGCAGCAGAGAACTTTTCCTTAGACATCCTATTTAAGTGCACACTTATTCAGAAAGTTAAGGCCATATACAGACAACTGTAAAGACTAGAATTATATAGAGGAAAAAAAAAAAGGTGTACTGATGTCAGGGGAATTTTAACATGCTCAAATATTAAAAGTTATATTTTGGCATTTTTCTAGACAGTCCTACAATTCTTTCTCAAATTAATTCAGGGAATCAGTTGTGAAGATGGAGACTGGAGCACAGTCTCAAAGTCTTGCAGTGGTGCTCAATATAGATGAGCTGCCCTGTTCATATTCTTCCCCAGTCAAAAAATTTAAGTTTTCATAATTTCAGTCATAATTTTATTAGTAAGCTTTTGCATTCACAGGTTTTCTTAATGCTCCAGCTGCTGAAGCCATTACAAGAAAGCACGACTTTCATAAAGCATTAAGTTTTGTGTTTTGTGATTTTGATAGGAAGAATTGAAAATTTCTCCACGGAGTGTATCAGAATAAGAAATTAGAGGGGTTTTTTTGCAGCTTCTTTTTTAATGGCTTCATGTAATGGTTTTTGAATGTAAGGTGGTACCATAAGCAAGAGAAGCCTGACATGGATGTTTCATAAAACAACAGACAATCCAAAAAGTTCTGAGGCAGATCATACAGGCCAAATTCAGTTCAAATTCGGATTAAATTCTTATAAGCTGAAGCAATCCTACAGATGTTTAGTGTTCATCATGTGGCTACTTATGTTGACATCTTACTTTTTTTCTGATCTCAGCCCTTCTCACCTCAGTCAGCTTAGCCACTATAATGTTTCATATACCTGGTTCTACCCCAAAAAATATTTGATATAGCACTGGTGAAGATGGAGTTAATTCAGTCCTAACAGGCTTCAAAGTTTGAGTACTTATTCTGGTGACGCAGTAATTCAGAGGTCTTCTCTGTGTTCCCAGTGTGCAAATTTTCTGCTGGTAAAGCTTTCGACAGCTGATGTAGGTACTTTTATCTTCTGAGTGCTATGAGATTTGAACACCTTTGGCGAGTCCCAGTGCACCACTTAAAATCACCTGCAGCAGCCTGCTTCTGTCAGAGGCTGGGAAGCCTTGCCAGTGACCAGATTTCCTCTGCTCTCCTTCCATCCGCAGGACTTCCCTGCTGGAACCTAGCACACTTCCAAGCAATAACAGAAGAGCAGTGGGAGATCATTTCATCAGCTACTGAGCGGATTTCGGGATGATCCATGGCACATTCTGGACTCCGAAGTAAAATATGGGCTCAGTGTAGGAAAAAAACACACAAAACACTTAATGGGAATTATAACCTTGTGTATGAGAGTTTAGGATGTAACCATCTCTATTCCATTTTATATTACATGTGTATAGCAAACATGGTCCTTTAAAAAATTTATTTCTGTTGAGGCTGAGCAGAATTTTATCTTGCATCTTACTCATTGGGGGATAAGAATTAAAAAGGATCAGAGATGTTTGTAATGAATTTTCTGCTGAATGTTGTATATTTCTGTCCTGCCAAATATTATACATGTATTACAGTCAAATCAATGGTGCCCAACAGAATTTGTGTTTCAGGATGTTACTTTGCACTGAAGAAAACAGGGACTTAGTAGTTTTAAAACTTACATATCAAAGTAGCTGAACAAAATATGCAGGACAATAATAAAAGTATTTTACTGTCTCACTTCAAATGCAACGGTCAAAAAGCTGTACTGGATTGGAAGGCTGGACTCAGAGTAGTGAGACGGAGAAGTGCATTACAGGACTTGTTCTGTAAAAGCCATCACCCCAGCCACCGCTGTGACATTATCAGCAAAATTCTTATTAACAGCTGGACTGGCTTTAAATTCATCATTTCATTTAGACTACTCTAGTATAACCTATTCACACAAAAAAAGATCTTCACAATGAATTCATTATCTGTCTACCTATTTGTTTCTCATCTGACTTTGACTGAAATCTGTAAAAACCATATAGATTGCAATGACAAGTGATGTTGCAGAGCCTTATAAAAAGACAAGGAGATATATAAAAAAAATCCCAGCTAAACTCCAGAATTTCATGCACCAATGCAGCCTTACTAAGCTTCACTGCAGAAGCTGCTGGACTTCCATGCATTCTAAGACAGGCTTGCAATAAACAGTGACCCTGCAATGCTTCTGTAAATCATGCCATCCTCCTGCCCGAAGAATTTAAATCACTTAAAGCACACAAACCAAGGGAACTATTGCTGTGCTATAAACCTATGGCTTCACATTTAGAAAGAGATTAGTGTGTCATGACAATCTCCCACTGGAATGTGATTTTTTAAAAATGCTACTAACTTTATATATATGGGGGAAAGACAAGAGGAAAGTTACAGAGTTTAAATCACAAAGGAAAATAAAATTAAACCACATTAAATATTAGTAACTACAAACCAAAAATGACTACTTGTACATCTCTAGATCCAAATTATAACTTCTACAGTATAATGACATCCAGAGCAGGTATTAAAAAATTGGAGAAGGAGCCATCTGAGTGCGCAGTGTAGGCTGAGAAAGATGCCTCCAACGTCTCAGCAAATAAAGAGTTCCAGGCAGGGAGATTCTTCCTTTGTTTAATGAAGGGAACTTGGAATTATTTTTGGTTCTCACATTCTATTGTACAGAATTCAAACAAACAAACAAAAACACCTCAAAAACAAAAGCCATGGACTGCATGTGGTTGTCAATTAATCACAGACTTCAGTTACACTGGATTTATTAACTCATATTAAATCCCATTTTTCATTAATCTATTCCTCTCTAATACGAGCAGCGGTATTATTGCATGCCTCTAGCAAAGTAACCTGCCTGCTTTGACATCAGGTTGTGCTAGGTGTGTGCAGTATTGAACAGAGGCCTGTTTAAGCTCTAGAATTTTTTTATTTTTTTTTTTCTGGAAAGACACTCATGCAAAATATTTTCTAAGTATTCCTTTTATTTAGGTCCACTTTTTACAGCTGAGGTTCAAATACCACTAGGTGAAGAGCCATGGACCGTCACTTTGTCTGAGCCTTTTTCATGCATGCTAGTGAACCAGTGACACAGATATTGAGGACAACCATCTGAATGGATTAGATGTTCCTCAAAGTAGGTTTTCCTTTAACATATTTGTACGAGATGTACACAATGAATGGGAATACAAGTCATTATTTTTTCCTTGTTTTATTTCAGTCTTATCAACTGTCTAAGAGTAGTACAGTAATCAGTCTCATAACAGATATTTTTAGTATTAGTTATACAAAAAATATTGTGTTTTGTTTTTCCAGGATTTCATGAACTACAGTTGACTTTATGGGCTATTATTCTGACAGAATGCAGTTATAATATTTGCTTTTAACTTACATGCCCACGTTGTTGGTTTTTTTCCTCAGGGAAGAGACAAGCAAAATGAGTATAAACTAAGTCATGGTGAGAGCAAATCCATTTATTGGAACGTAACCAAAAATCTTTTGACAGATATGAATTTTAGGGAAAAAACCTTATTATTTCAGAATTTATCTTGCAAAGATAAAATAATTTCACTAAATAATACTGAAACATTATTTTGCAAAACATCTTTAAGTTTTATGATACAATACTTACAAATACATAAACTGCTTTTTAACAGATTAGTAATAATAGTGATACAATGCTTGTCACAAAAAATTAAATTAAATTTATTCCATCAAAATATGCTTAGTCAAATGTATTAATGTTTTCAACAGCAATCAAATGTCAGAAAAGTTTGCACCAGCTCTATTTATACTATCAAACTTGCTGAGTACCTCAGCTAACTACTCATAAACTAGACCTTTGTAACAGGGTGATTTAACATGCAAGGACTATGACTGTCTTATACATGTGGGATCTGTAATGGAGCTTCAAAACTTTTTCAGACTTGCTATTTTAAATCGATACAAGATTATGGTAAAAAATAATGCTGACAGATGTTGTTAGAGACATCGGATAATTTTGTACAACTTGTGATGTTAGTTACCATGTAACAACTCCTAACCCAAACAGTTTAGCTGCTGGTGGTACGCAGATATAGGTGAACAGGATTCTCTGCACAAAACCCCACTGTAATTCAAATCCTAACTTTAGGTTGTCAGAAATATGGGTTGCTGTGCATGCCTAAGGATTTCCTGACTTCTGTTGCCTATTTCATGCTGAAAGACTGTTAGAGATGCACATCTCCAAACTCAATTATTACCTGAGAGTTTGGGGTTTGCGGTTTGGTTTTCTTTGTTTTGTTGTTGTGCGGGTTTGTTGTTGTTGTTTTTTAAATTAGAACAGCTGATGACTTCATTCCATTTTGTCCTCGTTGTGTAATCCTTTAACAGCTGTACCAGCTGAGCATTGAAAAGCACAGTTTAGTCTCTCTCTCTCCCTCTCTATCTCCCCCAATCACATATGCACACATACACACTTTAAGCTATTTTATTAAAGCTTATAACCACCTGCATTGACAGCTTTGGCAGAAGTGCACTGCTGGCAATCAGTCTGATAAGCAATGACTTGTGATTGCAGTAACAGCAGTGGCATGTGAAGGTAGTGACAGCTCTGAAGTCTAAAGTGTTGATTGAAAATATGCATTTAAAAGATGCAAATTTCCAAAAGAAGTGACAGTCGCTGTGTTGAAAGCAATTGATACAGCACTCTGCTTACCATTGGAGCTGGTTAAACAGCAAGATTTCCAGTTCATTGGATTTTTTTTTTTTTCCTAAGCTCCCCAGTAAAGGACCCTTTTTTTCAGCTGGTGACGTGGAGCATTTGTCATTTCATTGCTAACAGCAGCAGTAAAACACATTTAAAAAGTTTACTGATGCTTCCCAGGGACTGACACGGTGGTTTGACACATATAGTTTCCTTTGGACCACAACTGGCTGAGCCATCCTCTGCAAATGGTGCTACTTGTTAGCACCTAGCAGGATGATAGCCACAAAACCTTGTTTCCTGCTCCTCACCTTACTCTGATCTGCCATATGTCTCTTCCTGATCCTCTTTGCCCTTTGCATTTCCCTATTCAGAGTCTTGATCAAGGTAGAAATCAAACATGATTGAAGCTACACACTACTGCAAGCATCTAGGCACTATTGTGTGTGTCTCAACTTCCACAGTTTCAAATCTAGCTCCACCAGTTTCTCAATGACCCAAACTTGTCCCATTCCATGGTGCTGGCACCTGGAGATAGCCAATTTTCCTTTTCTCTGGGTCTGAGGGTCTGTCATGTGCAGGTTGTGGAGATGTGGAGACAGACCTGCCACTTCTATGACTCTTCTAACACTAGAGATCTTCCTGGATTGCACCTTGTATGGGCATCAGAGATTTACACACAATAGAATAGAATAGAATAGAATAGAATAGAATAGAATAGAATAGAATAGAATAGAATAGAATAGAATAGAATCAATGGGGCTTGCTCCTTTAACTGAGGTATCTATCTTTCCTTGCAATGTTTTTCCTCTATAAATGTTGAAAACAAAAGATACTCAAAATCATTGCTGAACATTGCATGATTTGTGAAATCTGGCACTGGGGATCACTGGAAGACCACCTTTTAACCCAACTAGAAGGCACTCAAAGAGTCTGCTAGACACTACACGTAAGATAACGCTTTCTCATACATCATTGTGCAATTGCAGGAAGTGCTGAATTTTGGAAGGATTGCCACTCTCATTAGTCTTCTCATCTACAGCTCTTCAGCTGACTTCTGGTCATGTGATTTCTTACCCCCAGCGCAGTGCTGAGCCCCTCGTCCATTGGCAGTAACTGTCAGTACTGGAATTAGCACGTGTGTAGTAGTAGAAATGAAGTTACAAGAAGCACTTTCTTTCCATCAAAACCACAATCAGTGTGTCACTGGTGTACAGTAGCTGGTTTCACGGCCTGGGGAAGGCAGTGTCACAACCGTCGTTAGTGTGCTGGAGAACAAGAAGTGCTCGTGTAACTGCTCTGATGACTGGCCCTTCCTGCAAATGTCAATCGATCGCTTTCCCTGTTGTACTTCAGGCTCCTCCAGCCTTGACAGCAGCTGCATTTCTAGCACAAGGGGAACACAAATAGTTGCAGATGATTTAGTGTGATAAAAAGAAATAGTTGATGTAATTGGTAGAAGAAGCATTCTCAGGTACTCTTCTGCAGCCATACCAGAGAAAGTAATCACACAGATGGAAAGAAATGTCCTGCATATGTGATAATGAGAATGAAACACCAAAGCTGAATACGTGCCTGAAGTGTGCGTTAATTTATCCTTAGAAAAAAACATGGAAAGATGTTAATGAGTCCAAAATATCAAGGAACACCAAAGTTAAGCTAAATTCCTGGTATTCTACAGCCAGTTATGGTTCTATGTTTTAATAGTCTTTAGTCTCATGATTGCTTCAACACTTGCATACACCAGCTGCACTGCATGTTTGAGTAAAAATGCTACTGCTTCTAGTTGCAAGGTAGTACCCTGGACTGAGAGTTGATATTAATTGAATTTCTCATTAAGAATTACTGTTGTACTTTGTCAAGCACCCTAATTATTGTTGTAATCATCAGATAATCATACAAAAGCTTTCTCCCCATACAATGCATAACATACGATACTATCATTTCTAGTAATTATTGAATTTATTACAAATCCAGATTCTCCCGCCATGGTCCAGGGAGCTTTCTGGCCCATCAGACCTTGCACAGTATAGCTTCTTGTTAGTTATGAGAATTTTTGAGCAATTATATGAAAAATAGCAAGCCTATTTCTTTATCCACTATGAACAGGTGTGTCCTGCTGTTCCAATATTTACAAAACACCTCCAAGGTGGAACAGTTGCCAACACAAGGGGAAACCAATCTGACAAGGGAATTTAAAAAGAATAAGACCAAAATGATACCTGTGGTACTTGCAGGTTGTGAGCAGGGGTTCATTCTCAGAAAGATGAAATCCCAAGCCCTGAATATGAAAGTTGTGCAATAAGCTGTTTTTTCATTTCAACGTAGACCAAATTTCCCCAAAGCATGCAGTGCCAGACAACCTAACTACTTATGTATTTGGATCTGAATTTGCTGAACAGAATAAGCTATAAAAAGGACAAGATTAGGTCACATGTTCTGAGAGTATTTAGGTGTACCACAATTGGATTGACTGAACACATATATACACACACATAATATGATCTGTGTGTAACATAGGTATACTAAAATAGGTTTGCCTCCTTTACCTTAGATTATTACTATGATCACATGTTCTTTATAAGGGATATGTATGTGAATGGAAATTAATACCATTATATATGGTCCAAAAATATCATCTGCAGTTAGATGCAATTGGATAAACATCCATATGCTGTGTAAATCTATAGCTGGTTCCTTGGCACTTGTAGTAACACAAACCACTTCCTTCATCAGTGAAAAACACTTTGAGTCTTGTCATTTAATGGAGTCTCACAAACCAAAAAATACACACTTGTTCTCTGTACTGAAGAGGCTTTGAATTACTATATTCAGGTCCCAAAAGGATAGAGTTTGCTTTCAGTCACAGAAAAGAGTCTCAGGATACTCTGCAGATGTTCTTAGAAATGCTGGGTAACAGTGTAGGCTGTGTCTGTAAGTTCCAAGCCAAATTCTGTTCTCATTTACATGAATGTGTGCACTTGCAAAGAACAACGGGGCAGTATTTTCACAAGTGAATTTGTACATCACATATTGTTTCCAAATCTATAAAATGTTCAGTAGTTTCTTTGAAGGCTGCATATTGCCTGTGAGCTGAAGGAACAAGTCACCCTATGGAAACACCTTGTCTTTTTTAAAAATAATTTATTTACGAAGAAGTTCCAAGATGTAATCACAATGTTGTGATAGTTACCATAAAAATAATTCCAGTTGCATAATCCTAACTTCCTCTTAATTTTGCTAGTCTGTTTTAATGCAATAGTACAATGATAGATATATTCGTGCAGCTTTGCCAGATTCAGTGCAATGCCTTGACATTTGTAACACACTATTGAAAATGAAGCTGTTGTCAAATGTTCTTCTTCGGTATGAATGTGTACATAATTCCATAGCTAGAACATCAGAGGCCACGTATAATCTCACCTTTACATGGAGACATTCTATTCTATGAAGGAGAAATGGGGCTGATACAGACAAACCATTCTGATGCTGTTTGCAGTCATGTTTTCCAGGTATCTCGTGCACCTCCATAACAGGTCTTCATAGGAGTTACTATTCATGTACAGTTATACCTTCTAAGATTTATATGCATGCACAGGTGTGTGGAAGGTGCAATTCAAAGGTCCGTAGGCACGTTAAAGTCTTAAGTATGTACTCACTGAAACGTATGCACACAAATACCTGCTGTAACAGGAGATTTACAAAAGAGTGCATGAGCTTCTTCAGTCTGTATGAATTCACAGATTAATATCTCACCTTAATTTCTTCTGTTACTTAGAAAATCAGAAATTGCATCCACCAGGCTATTGAACAAATTCAGCTGAAAACACCTACACTTTCTTTATGTGCTTAGCATTATAGGCAATGGGCAACCGTGAAGTACAGGGAGTATGTTTAGAAAGGAGAGAACTAGCAGAAAGTTTTCTTGATAAAACACTTTTCTTCTGAAAATACAGATGTGACTAAATTATGTTTTGCAGAAACATATTGCTTTCAATGTGATCCAATAAATTTGTCAAAACTTAATTTCAATTGGGTTGAAAATATTTCATTTTTACATCAGATAGATCTAAAACTTTTCAAGTGAGTTAACATGGATTCCTGCATCCACCTGTGCAACCCTCATGTCTCAAGAGAAGACAGTCTTCTTACAGTTTGGGTTCCTATTCAGGCCAAGCTCTTTTCATGTAAGAGGCACACCCTGCTACAGTAACCAGCCCCCCCAAAATGCTCTGAAGCCCACTGTACATCACAGGGAATATATTTTCCTGGAAGGCTGGCTTGAGAAGGAGTTCTGTAGGGACTTTATTAATCAAGTTTTAAGTGGTGTATCAGGGGCTCAGATAGCTAAATATTATGATTTACCTGAATCAATATGAAATACTTCATTTCTCATTGTCATCCACAAGTGAAGTCTTTTACTGAAGCACTATGCATAGAGGGACATTCCAACACATCTGAAACAGCTTCTTAAAAAAAAAACAACAAACAAATCAAAACCAAAAGTGGTACAAGGGAAAGGAAGATTCCCAAACATTGAAAAAGACACTTCTGAGTTAACCTTTAACTCTTGCTGTAAGTTCAGGTGATACTGAGTTAAGATTAGTTTGACAGACCTTGTGTTGTCTTTCCTTTTACAGCGATGAATGAGCTTCTATGGTGATGAGGAAAATTTTGGTAGGTATTGTGGTGATTTCACTGACAGGGTTTCTCACAGACATGATTGTTAAATGTTTACTAATGTTGCTAACTTCAAAGTCGAAGATTAAAACCTTTGAAAATGTTATTCTTTTGTTTTAATATATTGTGTACTCAGTTTGCCAAAACTTTTGCCCCTGTGGGGTTCCAGAAATATGAGTGGAAACTTGCTGTACTTTTTAAGCAAGTCACAATTTTACTCTAAACTCTTCACCCAGAAGGAGCTGATGCAATGTAAACGAAAGTATTTTTACTCAGTCTGGTGAGGATTGGAGCAGACTTGTAAGGATCTAGACTTTTCATATATTCATATAAGTAGATTTGCCTAATTGCTTTTAAGTCTATAGTCCCCATATGAGTTAAATAGGAACAAGAGCAATATATTGCACAAATATGAAATTATTTACCTGTTATATAGAGGTAATATCCTTTTCCTTTTAACAGGTACTGAGAGCAATACTTAACTATACTGACATACTGTACAGCAGTCAGTCTGTGTCTAGCCTTTGTTCATCATCATTAAAGTAAATGTTCTACCTTCTACATATTATTGGTAATGGAGACTGTAATACATGCATCAGTATTTAGGAAGTTTCTGCGGTGTCGACTTTTCATCCCAATGCATTTTATAAGTGGATTTATCTATAATAAATCTATGAAACAAATGCATGCAGAAACACATTTCTGAATTTATTACTTCATTAAGTTAAGCTTCAGTAAGGTTGCTGAGGTAAAGCTAATATCAGGGCATGCTATATTGTACAGACTTTCTAGATTTTTCTAAGCAATAGAAATAAATCATAGAAACATTCCTTGCTGTGTTGTGAAGGCTTATGGGTAATTACCAGTGTGGCCATTCTCCCAAACTCCAATGTTTTAGGATTACTTCTATATTTCATTTTTTCAGCACTAAAAACCTTTCAGTGGCAATAAAAATGTTGAATGCAAAAAAAAA
Organism: Psophia crepitans; assembly: GCA_013399095.1. Taxonomy (NCBI): domain Eukaryota; kingdom Metazoa; phylum Chordata; class Aves; order Gruiformes; family Psophiidae; genus Psophia; species Psophia crepitans. The sequence goes on along the minus strand of VWZZ01007818.1, from coordinate 307,300 downwards.
AATCTAACAGCCCATAAAAAGAAATTGACATTATCTTTATTTTTTGGTGAAGCAGTCACATTTACTTAGAATTTCTGATTTCTAAATCTGCCTTTTTCATTATGAAACATTACAGAGATGGGCCCAGTCTGCAAGCTCTATATCACAATGCCCTGAATTCTGGTCCCCTCCAGGGACCTTCTCACAGGACTGCAAATTGCGGTTCAAATATACAAAGTCAGACGTAAATCCTAGTTAGAAATCTAACTTTTACTACAGTCCTACAAAAACCTGAGACACCTCTATGTCACTGCCCTGGACTCAGGTTCTTAATTTTTAAAATCAGATAGTGTCTTGAGAAGAAAGCTTTCTTTATTCAGATTTGTCAACTATTTAATGCAATTCTGTTAAAGTAGTCTTGCTCTTTCAACCACTTTGGCCCATTTTTGAACAGTTGAAGTGACTTAAGAGCCTAACTAATTTAAAGTCCTTCAAACTATTTTGAAAAGATGCTTAGGCCTCTAGGAGGGCAGATCTAATCCCCCTGCCCATGGTACTTAACCAAGGCAATGAAATCAATACCTGTGGTTGTACTAGGCACCTTATATTGCCAATGGGGAGAGCCAAGAAACTCTCAAATGTGCCTGCACCCCCCCCAAAGGAGCTCAGCTACATGGGACGAATTCAAGACACAATGCTTAAGCCACTTTTGCAAATGGCTCTGAGTATTGAACACCTCTAGCGATGGGTGCCAGCATACCACGGAGGGTACTGCGATATCCTGAGCTGCTAGATAAGCATCAGCCACAGAAGCTGTATAATCATATTACCATGTTGCTGTGGCTGTCCCAAGACACCTGGCCATGCAGTCAGGGTTATCAGCACAGGCCCAATACCCTGCCAAATGAAATATGTCTAATGTTCCTGGCACGTTGTTTGCCCAGAGTATAGGCAAAATAAGCTCCCCAGAGACTTTACCCCTATAGACATACTTCATACAGAATACCTCCTCATTGCCAACTGTAGTGTTGCACTGAGTAGTGGGCAAAGATCATCTTCCTTGATCTACTGGCAGTACTCTGCCTAATGCAGCCCAGACAGCTGTTGGCCATCTTTGCCCGAAGGGCATATTTCTGGCTTTTGTTCAACCTGGTGTACACCAGGAGCCCTACGTCTTGCTCTGCAATGCTACTTTCCAGCTAGTTGGTCACCTGCTGTGGTGTATTGACTCTGGCTGAAGTCCAGGTGCCCACCAGGGCCACTCTATCACTCCCCTTCCTTAACTAGACCAGGGAGAAGTATAACGAAAGGCTCATGAGTCGAGATAAGGACAGAGAGAGATCGTTCACCAGTTACTGTCACGGGCAAACAGATCAAACTAGAGAGAAATTAATCTAATTTATTACCAAGCAAAAACAGAGCAGAGCAATGAGAAATAAAACCAAATCTTAAAAAAAACATCTCCAACCCCTCCTTTTTTCCTGGGCTTAACTTCACTTTACTTCTCTACTTCCTCCCCGCCCCGTGGCAGAGAGAGACAGGGAATGGGTGATGTGGTCACTTCGCCACACGTTGTTTCGTTGTTTCGGTTGTTCCTTCCTCCTCAGGGGGAGGACTCCTCACACTCTTCCCCTGTCCCAGTGTGGGGTCCCTCCCACAGGAAACAGTCCTCCATGAACTTCTCCAACATGAGTCCTTCCTAGGGGCTACAGTTCTTCATGAACTGCTCCAGAGTGGGTCCCTCTGATGGGGTGCAGACCTTCAGGAGCAGACTACTCCAGCATGGATCCCCCATGAGGTCACAAGTCCTGACAGTAAACCTGCTCTGGCATGGCTTCAGGTTCTGTCAGGAGCTTGATCCAGCACGGGCTTCCCATGGGGTCACAGCTTTCTTCAGGTGCCTCCACCTGATTTGGCATGGAGTCCAGTTCTCCTTCACCCATTCTATCCAGGGCTCCCTATTCCCTGAGATTCTTCCAAGCAGATCCCTGAGTAAACCAAAATCTTCTCATCTGAAATCCAGGGCTGCAGTGGATGTTGAAGCATACTTTTTGATCAGAGTCTGGTTGTTGTTAAGCTTTGCACATCCCCTTTACTGGATCTCCCAATGTAAACCAAAAACTACAGCCAAGGAGTACAAAAAAGGAGGAAATAGGGATGATTCTCACATTGGTGGCAACCACTTCCCACAAGAACCCTCCATGACAACATTGGTGTTTGCAGGTGCAAGGCTGTGAGAAAAACAATGCAAGAATAGCTGCATGAAGACAACCAAGGATAAATGATCCTGAACAGGCCTTGGAAAATGTTGCCATGGGTGAAAGGGTGCAGAGCCGCAGTGAAAGGTGGGATAGGGAGTAGTAATGAAAAGTAGTAATGAAAGGCTCTGAGCTGTGTAAAAGGCTAAGACACCTCGGTATTGTGCAACAGCTTCCCCCAGCCCCAACTGACACAAAGTGCTATTGCCCATTGCATTGTAGCTACATGGCGCTGTCAGAAATTTACCATATACAGTGTTTTCAGGGCTGTAGCTCAAACAGGTTGGAGAGGAGTTGCTTGCCCACTAGACAACTGTAAAAACAAGCTAAAACCAGTTTAGCCCAAGGCAAGCTCAGTCCTGAGACTGTGCTTGGTCAGCTCAATAGACCAATGGTCTTTCAGTAATAAAGGCAAAAATATCATTGCCTGGTCTACATGGACCAAAGTCCTGCATGGAGTGAGCTGTCTTGTCTGGGATAACCAGTCGGGTACTCCTCTCTTCTTGGTGCACCTGGGACTGAACACGGACCATCAGGGCATGATGCAGAGCAGGTACCACACCACAATAGCTGGGTGGATGATCCCAGAATTTTATTTCTGTTGTTCTATGGACTTCACAGGCTGATATAGACATCTGCTATGCTTGAATCCCTTCTGTTTTACCCTTTCAGAAAAACATAAAGAATTTTTTAAGACTTACAGAAGATTCCAGTTTATGGAGTCTTATGACATAGCATGATAAAATAAGTTCAAGTTTTAAATATTGTCTGGAAACATGTTTGACAGCTACTTGAAGATTTTAGCACACTGTTAGAGGTTATCTGCATTTCTAATGCTAGATTTGCTATAAAAGAGCAATTAATCAGGTGCTTGGTGGTTTTTTTTTTCTGTTTGTATGCTGCTAAACACCCATCATAATATGTAGTTGCATTTTCAAGATCAAGAAGATTTCGACTGTTCAAGGATACCCTATTTATCTTTCTGTCCTTGGTGACAAAGTTATCAGAAGTTATGGATGTTTGTGAATTATCAGAAGAAAAATGCCTGTAATGAAAGTTACAGAAAAGACATGTAATGAGTGAGGAAAAGTAATTTAAATTCAAAAGAATGAAATTAGATTCCATAATGAAAGATGCTGTCATATTATATGACAATACTTTAAGTCATATAATGACAATATATTCTTATAGCAACAGAGTGATCTGAATTATGTAGAAATGGAAAATATTTAAAGAAAAGAACTGTGCAAATGTGGTGATTCATCTTGTTTCCTTTTAGATAAAGATATACCTCAGAGCTTTGAGTAGGAACTGATTGTTCTCTGCTTGTCTTTCAGTAGGGTTTTTTGATAAGCTAATTACAAATATAACAATTTAAAAATCTAGTCTCTTTAAAAATAGGATTTTTCCTACAAACTCCTTATTAAGCCAAAAGAGAGTGCTACAGTAAGAAATAATTTTTGTTTACTTGCTTGTTTTGCATTCTACACTATTACTTGTCTGCTTTTAATGGTATATATCATTAGAAGGATGAATAACATACATTGTTTGCACAGTATCTCAGCACAGTGTTGCATTTGTGGGGGTATATATTTTTGAGCACAACATTTGCATCTAGGTGTGTCCTAGATATGAAACTGTGTACCCACTGAAGGCCAAAAATCTGCAGAAAGATGAGAGCAGGAAATCAGAAGTTTGATAGCAAGTCCTGAACTCTGAGCATTTAGAAATATTTCTACTCTTCCTAGGTGCAAAGGACACAGAATGAGGCCAGTGTTAAATGTATGCTTCAGGTACAAGTCAAAGCACCATCTGGGATCCACTGGAACCTTATTGCTCAATTTAAGCCACTATTTACTAGGGCAAATTCACTGCCCACACAAAATTAATGGTTTACATAAAAGATGTTTCATTTCTGATAGTTCAAGCTTCTTTTGTTTAAAGAGGTTTTTCTTTAAAAAACATTCAAAGGAACATTTTAGTAGGGCAAGCAAAGATTAAAGGGATTACTTATATTTTAACTCATAGCATCCAAGCTCTAGCTGTTTGGGCCAAGCAGAATCTCTGGCCCTTTGGAGATAAGAATGTTTGCAGCGTGATGCAATGCAATGCAATGCAGTGCAATGCAGTGCGATGCAATGCAATGTAATTAATACATGTAAAATTACGTATTTTAAAAGGCAACACTAACATTCCTCAGCAAGAAATTCCTGGTGGCAAGTCATCACCATACCTCTCTCTTAGCTCAAACTGACGAGAAGCACATACATGTACTTATTTGCATGGGGAGAACGTAGCACTTGTAGCTACAAAGCTGTGTGTTTGATATTTATTTTACCAGCACCAGTAGAACACTGAAGTTAATTGGGTTAGAAAAGCTGGCATGTGCACAGGCTAAGGAGAAAGCTGAGACCTAGCAACCTCCTCAGCTCTGATGGCGCTCCAAGTGACTCCACAGTATGGTTTGGAGGTGAAATGGGAGAAGAAGATCCTGTTTTTAAAAAAAAACAACCAAAAACAAAAACAAAAACAAACAAACAAACAAACAAAAAAACAAACAAACAAAAAAAAATCAGTTCCCTTGGGGACATTTTAGTCTTTTTTCAGTGCCTTGTGATTCAGTGACAAAGCGGCTCCTTCAGAATACAGGTGTTTGCCTGTATTTCTTTCCCTCTCTATCAACTCTCTATCAACTCTCTTAGGGCAGTAGATAAACCAGCCCTAAAGTTGAAAAGGAAAGGAAGAAAATGGAGGAGAAGAATTTACTTCATCATTATTGCAATTATATTTTAAGTCTTCATCACATTAATTGATACTCTGGACATGTTCTAAAAGATGAATAATGCTGACAAGAAAAACACCGATATACTACAATGTTCCTAAGGCAATAGGATTTGCTACAAGCATTGCAATGTGAAATGTTGTGGCCTGTGTCATGCAGGAAGTGCTCCAACATTGAGATCAGCATCAACCCACAGCCCTAAAAAGCGGATTTTTACGAGTAAACAAGCTGTTTTGATGCTAATCACCTGTCTCCCTGATCTGCAAGTGGAAACTGCAGTCTGATCACAGGTGTTGCCAGCAATGTTAAAGATAAGTGCTGAGTTGCTGAGTTTACAGAAACAATTTCAAATATTTTGTTTGCTAAGCACAATAATGTGCAAATAAATAATTTCAGGCCTAGCTTTAAATATAAGATGACAACATAAAAGACAGAGTCTGAACTCTATTGCCTGCTGTATCTCCTATTCAATTAAGGATCTAGTAGTGAAATTTACCTCAACATTGGTCTCTTTCAGTTATCACTTTTCTATTTCAGCGAAGTATGGCTATGAAACTAAGATAAACATTTATGGAAAAAAATATAATTATGTTGTGATAATTTGTACTAAAGTTTTGCAGTTCAGTCTCAGTCACTGTTTATATAAAATTTAATGTTCAACTCACAGTCCTAAACTATACTGTACACGGTTGTGTTCTGTCTTAGATTTCTTATGTGGACTACTCCAGATGACAAGAATTACTGTAGATAAGTAATTTTGTAAGTAAATTCTCTGTGTAAACCATCTTACTGTTACAGCTTGGGGCTGCATTAAGGACCCTATAAGTATTAGTTTAGTCTAAGTATCTGTTTTAAGTTATATTCAGTGCAAGAGACTCATAATTATCTAAAATAAAAGAATCTAAGCTCTCTCTTTCTTCACAACATGACAACTCTATATATTATTATGGAAGTCTAGATATTCATTCAAAATCACAGCTTTTGGACCTCCTTCTCTTGCTGACAGTATGTAAAGCATCCAGAAGGAGGTGAGAGAAGATCTTTTTTCAATAAATATGTTAAAGTTTATCCCAGTATAAAAGTCAGCAGTCAGTTGATATAAAAAGCCAACTTCCTGCACTAATAAAGGAAAAATTGTGTTGCTGAAATTTTTTTCAGCATTACTTTGCTAAATAAGGCCGAATTCTGCAAATTTTTAAAGCAATTCTTTTCATTGGATGACATCTTAGTTATCAATACCAATATTTTTTCTGAACATTGATTTAATAAACTGTGATTATGGATACAGAGATTTCATTGATTTTTAAAGTAATCTGATGAGCTAATCTAGAACAATACCTGCAAAAAGTTCATTTGGCTTTGTACATTACTGATCAGTACCATGTAACTAAAGATTTTGCTTTGTCTCCCATAGCAAAAGGTCTCAGAGTTGCTGAATATAATTTACTAAGACTAAGATGAAGCGTCTTTTAAATTTCACTTCATGATCTAGAGCTGGTGATGAGAAAGAAATATGGAGGCTCCACAATTCTTGAGAACCTATAAAACACTGTGCCAACTTTAGCATTTATCAATTTTTAACTACTGCTACAAGGCTTCAAGCAATCAATTATTTCCCAGCTCAGTGAGAGACTCAGAGCTATACCAGATAAACCAGAAATCAATTTTACTGCCTTGTGGCTGGTTTCTAAATATGTTTCTCCCTACCACATTTAAAAACAAACAAAGCTGGATTTATTTTATTTTTTTTTTTTTTTAATTACAGACATGGCTGAATTTCCTTCATACTTCAATTGATGCTAAAATTTCAGAAAGGGATAAACCTTTTATTTGGTGGGATATAGATGCATCATCCTTTTATTACTGCTGCCTAAAGAAACAGAAAAACTATCCTCTTCTGGCAATGAATTTGGGAAGTATTTTTCATAGTGAAGTTTCTCCTGGCTATTTTTTTAAAGCATCCTTCTGGAGTTCTCTGCCATAAGAGAAGCATTTGATCGGTGTAAAGGGTGCAATATTCTGCTAAGGAACGATGGGAGTTATGATGGTAATTATCAGCATGTTAATGGAAAACACATTCTCCTCCAAAGGATGAGCAGAACTTTGCATGAAATTCAAAGAAATTCTTTTTAAACAGAGAGCAATACAAAAATACAGATTTAACTTTCCTGTGCCAACCTTCTCCTGTGACTGCCTGGGTCTGACTCTGCCTGACATCTGCTGAAGTGCTGGGAACAGCACTGTGCACAGCAGCCCATACCTCCACCAGGAATGCAGGCACTTTGACCCTACACTTGGACAAAGCCTTGGTCTGTCAAATTTGTAAGGTGACATTGAGGACAACTGCAGCCTGATGTACACTATTCTGTGCTTTTCAATAAGAAGAGAGCTGACAGTGTTTGACCCCAAAAATAGCTATCAGACTTTGCAAACATGGATGCTTTGAAGGGTGAACTGAGCAACTCTATATTTTGGGGGAAGTCTATAGCCCAGAAGGGCTCCATTCCTCCTATGTTATGTTTATCAGTTCACATGCACCATGTCTTAATTTATACTGTAGCGCCATGGAGATTGTTTCTCATGGGGGAAAAAAAAAAAAAGTATTTGTTTCTACTTAGAAAAATTTTAAGCTTATGCAACTTCTAAGTGTCATTATTTTTATTCTTTTCATGTTACGTGGAGCAGGAAACACTTGTGTATGTGGCTGTACTCAAATTCTAGTGGATTTTTTTCACTCCTAAATCACAGAAAAACACTGAATGTCTGAGGTTGGTATGGACCTCTAGTCTAACCCCTTATAAAGCCAGTTGCCTAGGATCATTTCAAGACAGCTTTTGAGTATCTCCCAGGATGGAGACTCCACGGCTTCTCTGGGCAACCTGTGCAGATGCTCCATCACCCTCACAGTAAAAAAGTGTTTCCTGATATTCAGACATGACCTCCTGTGTTTCTGTTTGTGGCCATTGACTCTGGTCCTGTCACTGGATCTCACTGAAAAGAGCCTGGTTCCATCCTCTATGAACACTTCCTTCTGGTATTTATACATATTAATAAGCTCTCTCGTAGGAAAGATGTTCCGGTCCATTCATCATCTTAGCTGTCCTTTGTTGGACTTCTTCCAATGTGTCCATGTCTGTCTTGTACTAAGGAGACCAGAACTAAACACAGTACTCCAGGTGTGGCCTCACCAGTGCTGAGTCACTTCCCTTCATCTGATGACAACACTCCTAATGCAGCCCAGGATGCAGTGAGTCTTCTTTGCAGCAAGGGCACTTTGTTGGCTCATCTTCTCCACCAGGACCCCCAAGGCACTTTCTGCCAAGCTACTTTCCAGCTGGGTGGTCCTCAGCATAAATTGGTGCACAGGGTTGTTTCTTCCTACATGCAAGACTTTGCACTTTCTGGTGAACTTCATGAGGTTCCTGTCAGCCCATTTCTCCATCATGCTAACGTCCCTCTTGGTGGCAGCTGTGCTCTCTGGTCCAAGAGCGAACCCTCCCAGTTTTGTCTCCCTGCAAGTTTGCTGAGAGTACTCTCTGCCTCATCATCCTAATTCACTAAGGAAGTTGTTGAACAGGATCAGAACCCATCCTGACCCTTGGGGTACACTGCTAGTTACTGGCCTCCAACTCGACTTTGTGCCACTGATCACCACGCTCTGGTCCCAGGCATTCAGCCAGTTCTCAGTCCACCTCCCTGTCTGCTCACCCAGCCTGTACTTCAGCTTCTCTGTGAGGATCCTGTGGGATACTATGTCAAAAGCTTTCCTAAATTCCAGGTAGGAAATAACTATTTCTCTCCACTCATCTAGTAGGCCAGTCATTTCATCATTACAGGTTGCATAGGAATAGACCCTCTACATGTAAATGGCATATAGAAACTTCAGATAGTAGAACACATTCAGTCTTTTGCTGCATTTTGCAACTATTTTTTATCAATATTGAAATAAAAATTTCAAAAAAATCATGTACTAGATACCAACCTGTATGGCACTTCTCCTTTGCCTAAAAAAGTATTACCAGTTTACATCAAACGATATAAATATCAAAATTCATGAAGCCTGGGAAAAGGACAGATATTTATTTTTCTTCCAAATTCTTTCTGTTCTGACCAGCTCAACCCAGACAATGTCTAAAGGGCAATGACATCTTGACCAGTAATCAAATCAGAGGAGACCAGTGGCAAGGGCTATGTACAACAGTTCAAAACATTTTCATTGAAAATGAGTCACAGGTTCAAAGCAATAGTGCCCTGAACTCCTTTCTAATATAAACTAGGACATGCTCCACTGTTTAATCCTGTCTTATCAGGAGATTCATTGCTACTACAGGGTCATTATCTACTCTAGCAAAAGCATAAAACACGTGTTGTTTGCTTGCAAATATTCCTACAGTACTTTGTAGTGAGAACAATCCTGCTTTTACCTTTTTACAAGCTGAGCCATTTGCCTATCAGCAATAATTCATTTGTATGTTCTTTCTACTCAGCTTATACATAAACAATTCCCCTCTGGTCTGACCTGTAAAGCTATGTTTTGAGGCTTTGCCATCATATTCCAAAATAAGTTTATTTTCCTGTATAATTTTTTACCTATGAAAACTTTATTAAATAATTAAAATATGGAGACAGTGTAAAGACCTATATATTTATAGTTTTTCACACATACGAAGAAGTGGTTTAAAGTGCTTTATGCAATCTGTACCATATCAGATTTCATTAAAATTTAAAGTAAATACTGATGATTTACAATTCTTTTTTTTTTTCTCCCAGAGACTTATATCAAATTTCACACTATGTGAAAAATAAAGTCTTTCTGTACATTGAAGCCTCACAGTGCCTGTGGCTACAGCTGCATTGTAGCTAGACTGCATTGTACCCTACTGCAACCCGAAAGGGGCCACCAAGGACAGAAGTTTCAGTACAAGAAAAGCTGACAACTTCTGTGACAGCATTTTGCAACCTGTGTTCATGAAAACTGGACACAAGCCAGAGCGTATACAGACAGATATGTATGTGTCAGATCAATAACCATGCACAGGTTTTCATTCTATTCAAACAATTTTAACACACATGTGAAATTTATCTGAGAGTTTTATTTTGTTTCTCTTTTGAGTAGTTGGCATGATGCACTTGTTGACCAAAGACTTCACTAAAAGATATCACACTGGGGAAAAATGAAAGCTTTTACATCAGGAAACACCAAGGTTGGAAGTGAAGCATACAAAAGTAAGAAATACTATAGCAGAATTTGTCAATTCAATTTTAAATCCCTTCTACTTTGTGTGTATCCATTACATAGGCACAGTAGGCATGGACGTTCAATTTTAATTACAGTCTCACCTGTTATTTCTTTCACAGAACTGAAGTCAACTCATAGGACAGAGTACACTCCTTAATGAGGAGATCCCCACCTCCAGGTTTTATTTTCCTTATTAAATATGTAATCCTATGCCTTCTTCATTTTACATGATTAAAATCCTGTTATGGAATTATTAATTTCCTCAAGGACTTTCTACTACATTAGTCACTGTGACCAATTCATAAATACACATTTATTTTGCAACACCTGCATGAAGGTTGTGCGCTAACCACTTTATGGAAACAGTGCAGCCAAAGATGCTACATTAGTTTGAAAAATGGAACTAGCCCAATAGTCATAAGGCCTGGATTTGGAAAAATATTAAAATGTTATATTACAGTGCAAAATACATTTTTTATATATTTTAATGGCATAGATAAAACTGACTTTATTTTCTCTCATGAATCCTTATCACATCTGCAATTCAGGACCATGTGTCCATCTAGCCTCACATAAAACAAGTCAGACGGATTTGGCATGGCAAAATTGAGTTTCCTCAAGACAGAACCATACAATCATGGGATAATTCAAATTGGAAGGACCTCTCTGATCTATCTTCCAGCTCACAGCAGGGTCACTTCTGTAATCAGATCGGGTTGCTTAGGGCTTTTCAGCTGTGTCTTGAAAACTGCCATGGATGGAAATCGCACCTCTCTGGGCAACCCTGACTGTCTTCAGGGTAAAAAGGTTTTCCTTAGATCCAGGCTGAACCTGTCCTGTTTTAATTTATGCACATAGTTTCTTGTCATCTCTCAGTGTTACAAAGATCCTATCTCTACCTCTTGAGTCGTCTCCCCATACACAGTAGGGGCTGAGGCCTTCACCACCCTTAACAAGGCTCAGTCCCCAAGCCTCTCCTCCCAGGGCCCGGCCACCTTGGTGTTTTCCCCTGCACTCTCTCCAGTCCAAGTCATGAAACAAAATACTTGTTTCCTGTATGGGGGAGGGAGGGAGTGGGGGAAGCACAGTGGACCACATATTTTAAATACAATGTGATGAGTGCTGAGTAGAGGGCAATAATCTATTCTATTTACGAGCAACTTTGGACCTCAACAACCTCTTCACAGAATTCTGCTTCTTTTCTGATAGTTTTAAGACCAAAAATACTAATTTCTGATATTCAGACTTTTTCTAGAATTATATAGAAAAAAAGATGCCCAGTAATGAGAGGTAAATTGCTTTAATTGCTATGTGCCTACAATCTCTGTCCCTCTAAACAGGGACACTAGGACTAAAAATCGTTTTCATGCTCCCAAAGCCAAGTTGGCTAGCATTGACATTAAAGAAAATCAGCTTTGTTGAAAGCAGTAGCATCCTGTAACCACTTTAGGACACTGAAAAAATAGGACAACCATGAGGAAGGAGGTCTATTTTCCAAAGTGGACAGAGGCATTGCCCTAAACCCTAAGAGTAAGGACGGCATTGTAATTTACATGTTTTATTTGGAAGCTCTACATCGGGCTACTTTTTAATTGAGCAGTAAATTCTTTTACCTGACAAGGATGAAATTGGTTCTGTACTGCAGCAACAGTGTCTGACCAGTGAAGAGAAAAATGCAGAAAAAGCAAATTTTTCTGGTGGGGGCAGGCTTAGCCTTACCCATGTATTATACTATCCTGTATGCAGGAGAGGAAAGGCAATGCAGGAAGTTCAAAGGAGTTGGACTTTGCCCTGGGAGTTTTCTATGAAAAAAGCAAGGTCGAAGTATCAACTTGCAGAACTGATGTCTCCACACTGTAAATATTAACTTCATTTTGTATTACATCCCTCTAATTTGGATTAAATTGCTGTTACACTTCTGCATCAAAAGGTTTGGTTTTGATTCAGGTTGTCGCTGTGTCCAGGATGGCTCAGGAATTTGGGTAACTTCCACATGTTTTCCTTGATGGGTACCTGGTTGGATGCACCCTTTATGATGACCTTGCTTACCTGTGCGGTATCATGCACCACATTGTCAGAAGAATATCTTTCCAGCACAAGACAATGAGACCAACTTAAGATACTTTCTAAAGAAAAGAGGTAGGCAGAAACAGAGAGGCAATGAACATACCAGATTAATTTGAGTTGATTTGCAGTAAAATGTTATGAGTTCAGGGCTGTGCAAAATGCTTTGACTAAATATATAGGCAATTCTTTTGGTAGGAGAAATCTGAAGAAACTATATTTCTTGGGGAAAAAATGCACATTCTTAACCTCATTGCAGTTTTTGTGTATTAGTGCCATAAGCCTGCACTGGCTCCCCGCTGTTAGCATGCAAGAGGACTTGAAAAGACAGTATATAAAGTCACTTGCATATCTATGTTTAGCCTTTCTGTCTACTTTTAACTCTTTTGCCATTCTACACCTCAAAAAAGGAACAAGGGCATTCACCAAAGGGCAAGATGCATTTTGGGGTTTTTAATTACCAATTTTTTTTCTTCCACTAGTAATCGAAGCAATAAGCCTTCTACCATTAATCCCCATGTTCTCAGGTGATAGCTGCCCAGCCCCTGTAACACAGGGCCTTTTCTGACTAAGCTGTTCTGATCATCACCAGTGTATGCCTTTGATTTATGACAGTGATATCATGGTGCTGACAGGAAATAAGAATGCGCAAGAATATTGACAGCTAAAAATATCACATTGTGGAGACTTCTGGGTTGAAAACATACCCATTTTCTGACATAAACTTCAAAGAAACTTCCAAAATTCAGATATATCAGTTTCGTTTATATTACGTTTAGGGCTTTGTGAAAACTAAACTGTTTGCCTAACTGGATTTGTATGAGCCTTTTCTATTCCATGTGTTCAAACATACCCTCGAGTCAAGAAATATCTGTATTCTTTGATTGCTTTTAATCTGTTTTCAAAGAGTCATTGAAAAGATGCTTTTCTTTCAGCCTATAGAATTTATAAGAGTCAGTGGCTAAACTAAAAGTGAAATTTTTGTCACACTGATCATTTAAACTGTCAGTGAATTAAAGAACTTGAAGAAAAAGAAAAAGCAGCAACAGTGCGAGAAAAAATTCATGCTGTTTTGATAGCGAGTGTAAAACGATCCCACGGTATCAACATCCCAGTAAGACAGCACGAAGAATTCCTTATCTACAGCAGTCCATCCAGTAATATTCAAGCTTACAAAACAGTTTGAGATAGGTTAGTTCTTTGAACAGTAAGAAAGTTTAAACAGTAAGAAGTTCAGCAATAAAAGATGAAAAAATACAATGTAATGAAAGCTGTATATTCTTAATAAAAGTTTCTGAGTTTTAAACAGAACAGAAACATGTAAAACACAGAAAATGGTGGGGTTTACACACAAAAAAAAGGTATTGCAACAGTGTTGTGCACAGTGACACCTATGCAGACATATCACATGTATGAGATCCTCAGCTGATCTCCCATGTTGAAAACAACCATCATGTTCTGTGAGCGGAAAGAACTAACCAGGGCTGCTGAGGCATCCTGTTTTCATGGTAGCTATAAGACACCTGAGTCTACCATCCAAGTGGAAATTTTGCTGGAAAACTGAGTTCCACATCTATAAAGGAAGGGGCAAATTAATCTGTTGAATCTCTGCAAGTTTCACTCCTAATGCTCAGAAAATTTGGGTCACCAGTGCAGATTACTTTTACTTGTGCATTCTGTCTACAGAAAAAAAACAACTTTTCTCACTCTCAGTCCCTGATCAAAATGCCTTGATCCTTTCTAACATATTCCTTGAACCCAAAACTTTATAAAAGTTCCAAAATTTAAACCTTCCTGAATGCATGGCTCTCCAGGTGTTTTCATATAAAATGTAAAGAACCATGTAAGACTGATTCATACCAACACTCAAATTCCCTGAACAAGCCGTCACTCCCCCACCATCCCCTCCCAAACCCCAGAAAATGCTCTGAAGAGATCAGTCCTACAGTCCTAGGAAGTAACGTTGACAGGGTAGTTCACTTAAATTGGCTTCTTCCATCTCAGAGATCTGCTGTTTTGCATTTTCTTCCCTGAGTGGCTGAATAACTGTTCCAAAGATTCACTGAAAACATCTTCACCAGAATTCATTGAGGAACATATTTGCCTATCAAAGAACTAATGAATTTAAACTCTTAGAGATTTAATGGGGTTACCTTACCCCCGTCATACCCCTATTTGACAAATATCCAATTACGTGCCCGTGGGACAGATGCACGTGATTATAGCACTTCAATTTTTCTCTTCTTTTTCCTGCCTTGCTCATCTATAACTTCATCCAAGCACTTCCTCCTGAGACATTAGTAAATGTCTCTTTACATGTTGTTACACAGATGCTCTACTGTAAAAAAAAAAAAAGATACAGGAATTGTGGAAGACAAAACCCCTGAAAAACAGTTTGCAGGGTGTTGCTCAGGTTGAGAGAATTAACATGAATGTTCCATGTTTCAGGAAAGAATGGCAAGCTGGAGAGGATGTTTCTTTCATAATAGCACACAGCATTGGCAAGAAAGATATTTGAACTTCCTTTTAGAGTACATTTTCATTTTAAACATACTTTAGAAAGGCTATTAGAAAAGAAGTGTTGAGGGCCAAAAGACTTCTGGGCTGTATAAAGAGGGCCTTAATGGATTTAATTCTGTTTGGCTCAAAGGCAAATTTGGAAATGATAGGTCTTACACACAGTGATCATTCTGAGAGAGTCTGCCAATTAAAAAAGAATCAACAACTTGAAATTTCAGTTAGACAATTTCAAAACAGAAATTATACACTCTGACAATGAAGGTGGTTAACCACTGGAAGAAAATACTGAAGGAAAAGAGTATCCTCCACCTCTAAACTCTTCTAATAAGTACAAGATATCTTGTCTGAAGCCTAGACACCACATAAACACAGGGATCGATGTTCAATACAGGAATAACTGGACAAACATCCATGCTATGCTACAAGAAGGAGACAACACAGTCTGATTTCATAGATTCTTTACTTAGTTTCCATTTCTCTTTGTTAAAGAAAATGGGGTTAATGTCACTGGCAAAAGTGACTGCTTGCATGCCCGCTGAATTCGGCTAATGCAGAGTACTTAAAAGCTACAATTTTCTGGAACATTTTAGGTTGATACCTGGAAGAAAAGCAAATAAGGAAAGGACTAGACTAAAAAAGCAAGTAAAAAACAGCCAGGATGGAGCTCAGAGGTTAGAGAAGACCTAAGAGGGACATTTTAATGAGTTTCATTTTATTTATCAATGTATTGAGAGACCTCCAATGAGATAGAAAATTGTTGTCTAGTGAAACCGAGTATTTTAATGTTTAACTTGCTATAAATGTCAATAGATCAATCCATTCTTTAAAAGGATCTAACATTAAATAGTAAAGCAGCTACACGAACTGCAGAATTATCATAGCTTAAGGACACCAAATAAATGGACAAAATGGCCACACTTAATTGTATTAATCAATCGGTCTTCATTATACCTGTTTCTCCTGTTTTGTTTTATGTACATTTATATCCATATATATCCATTCCAACTAAATTACCTGCTTGTTTTCAAAATGTCACTTTGGTCTCAGCCCAAGTGAGCAGCTGCCCAAAGTGGAGGCTACCACCCAGTTTGGCATGATGCAGAACAACAGGGGAGGCCTTCTCCAAAGAGACCTCATGCTAGGAAAGTTGAGGTGCTGCAGATTAGACCAAACATTAATGGCAATACTACTTATAGAGGCTTATTCAGTGTCTGTCACTGGACATGTTTAGCTGTTGTCCAGCTAAACATCATAAAGAGCCTATTTTATGTTGTTTTAATTTCTTTTAAAGGGATAAACCTTTTCCAGTCCTCATATTATGCTTTTTTGAGTTGCTCCTAATTAACAAATACTGAAAACATGCACGATTAAAACCCAGGTCAGAGAGGAAATGGGAAGTGTTTTGACAACATTCACCTTTACATCAGCAGGCACAGCTTAGACTCACCTCTAAGAGTCAAGGCTGAATCTTATTTTGAGTGTCTCATCATTTTTCTAACATAGATGACCGAGAGAGAAGATAACAGCCAAGGACCATGGAAACCCCTCAAGCATTTTCAGTGTGTCTGTGTTTTGGTAAAGCCATGCAACAGCAGAGTCAGGACCCTGCAAAAATGAAAGCACTGGTCATGCTCCTCTCAGTTCTGTAAGCTGTTTGCAAGATCATCGTCACTGAGCATCTTCTTGCTTGTGGCTAATACACATTTTCAAAATAAAAGGGAAAAAAAAAAGTCTAGTTCAAAATAGGAAAGCTTTTTTACCCTGTTATTCTGAAATTCAGTAGTTCCATCTATGGCTTGGGTATGAGTTACTTCATCCTCCGCGTTTCTTCATTGATCGCAGCTGATAGGAATGGGAATTTTAATGACATAAAGACTTAATAGAGAGAAGGATGGCAGATTTAGGACAAATGAAAATGACACTTGCGAGCTACATTCAAAAGTCCTTATGAAGCAGTAAAATACTGCTGTCTCAGAAATTTCAATAGTGTCAGAGTACAGCTTATTTTTTAACAAATATTTTTAGTGAAGTCTACAAAAGCTCCTTCAACAGTCATGCTCACACTATGGTTCTGTATCCATTTTTCACAAAGGGCTATATTTTGAGCCTAACTCAATCATCTGTGATATTTAAAGAAAAAACTTTTGGATAAGCTGAGATTTTTTTCACAATGCCTATTTGCTAAGCGAGGAAAAGAAAAGTCAAGTTAAAATCAATGATGCTTCCTAGTCTCCTGAAAGATAACACACAGGCAATAAACTACTGTGTGAAATGGTACTGTCAACTGAACATGGGGCTCTAATGGCTTTCGGTCTTTGTCATATATTTCACACATTTTTGGAGTTAGCAAAGCTAAGACCCTGAAACAGTGCTAAAAAACCCCTGTCCTCTGCAGGTACCATCCTTGAAAGGCAGACAAGGAGAAGTAAATTTGGCATTGACATTAAACCAATTCTACTGAAGGCTGCATCTAATCCACAACCCACTTTTGTACACTGGAGATTGCTGGTGGGAACTGGAAAATAAGAGGTGTTTTTTTTTTTTCTGGAAATCTTAAGATAAAGACAGGGAGGCAGAAGGCAAGGAAGACTGTGTTATAAATGTATGACATGGGCACATACAACATATCAAATAACTATTCTACATCAGTCTTTTACTCCTAGGAACAGGCTGGTGATAACCAGTCCAGTGCTACAGAAGTCAGTGTAGCAGTGGCTATTTGCATAAATTCAAGATGTGTCATCTAGAAGATAAAAAGGCAGAGGTTGTAGCACGTGCAGAGGTATGATCCTCTCCCATATATAGGAAAACAAGCCTATTTTGCTCTCTTTTTGCACTGGACAGAGTCAAAAAACTAAGCTTGATGGAAAAGTTTCTTGAAATATAAGACCATACCACTAGTACTTCCTATAGGCAAATGCATGTAAAGAGCCATTCTACTGAGAACAAAACCACAGAGGCATTTTCTTAGACTACAAAGTTTTCAGTTTGTAGACGGCCTTTTTGTTCTTTTTCTATAGATCCTAGGCGTAACAGAGTTTACATTTCTGCTTCTACTTGTTACAGCAATATGGTTAACACCTGACATCAAGAGGCAGTGGGCATAACCTGAAATACAGAAGAGTCTGGACTATCTGAAAAACAATTTTTTCACTGTCAAAGTGACAGAACACTGGCACAAATTGCCCTGAGAGGCTGTGAAGTCTCCCTCCTTGGAGATATTCAAAAGCCATCTGGACCTAGTACTGAGCAATCACCTTTAGGTGGCCATGCCTGAGCAGTGAGGTTAGGCAAGATGACCTCCAGAGGTCCTTTCCAACCTCAAACATTCTGCATGATTCTGTGATTCTGTGTTATTATAACAGGAAAAGGAGGGCATGTATAGATCGAGAACTAAATGATGGTTGCTAAAGCTATCAGATAAATTGAGCAGGAACAGAAGGCAGAGAAGCCCAACACTGATGTGGTAGCCACTTTCAAGTCCTGTTGACTTAGCAAAGCCAGATTCCAACTGTCTGCTCACCAGTACGTATACTTGCTAGGTAAATGGTAACTCCTATGGCTTTGGCTAAATGCCATTGCTGCTTTCCTGCACAGAACAGTTCGGCAAGAGGCATCACGTTTTGCAGAAGGACTAATTTGCAGCATGAAAATGCATCTGTTCCATTCTGTGGTTCAAGAGTCTGACTGATGCTTTTCTCAGTTACCTCTGCATTCCCTCCTGCCTGCAGCTAAATGTGGTGCATCAGGTGCTCTTGTCTTGGAGGACTGCTTCATGTACAGTTGAATTCCTCATGTTTTTTGCATGCATTTGAAAAAAAAAAATAGCAGGGCTGGGGAACTAACAGGATGCATAAACCCTGAGCCATGTAATTCTCTTCACTTACTGAGGTTAGTGACATGGGAAAAAAGTCAGAGCAAGATCCATCAGAAATGGACTGCAAAGTAACCATAACATTCCAAATAAAGCAGAATTCTAAGTCTTCCACCCACCCATTTCCAGCCTCAGAGCGGATATTGGTGCAGGATGTCTTCTGCTTTTTTTTTAATCTGATCCACCGAGTCAGGGTTTCATTTGTGAATGTGATATTTTATGTGAAGGTGGTACTGGGCCATGAAGAGACAGCACTTGTTCACATTTTAAGTTGGAAATGAATAGTCTGCTGGAAATCTCAGATAAAGAGGTATTTAGAGGATGCAAGATTTTATGGAATGAAAGAGACAAAACATACAAGATAAAGAAGTTTCATGCAAGCATAGTTATTCTGATGCAAAATATTGAGATGTAACTGTCACTTAGTATGTCTTACAAAAAAAGCCCTCAATAAAAAGCCTAATGGAACTGTTTAGTAAGTAGACTAGTGTGGCTACCTTTCTTTTTTGCACAACTACATTTCAAATAATTTTGTAAATATCTAAAAATGTCACTATAAAGGCCATATTACTTATTGTCAAATGTGTAGCAAACACTGACAGAAAAATATCTACCTTTTCAAACTGAAATAATCTCTTAGTTTGTGCCTCTTCTGCTGAGATTACTTATGGAAGTTTTTAAAGACAGTAGGGTCAATTCTAGCATATTTGTCATACGTAATTATGGCTTGTCCCTGAAATAACACCAAAGAAAAACTGATAATTATTTCAACATCAACCATTTGCTCCACAGGGGAAATGGATGCGTAATGTGATATTTATACATAGCTTCATGCTATTGGAAATATAAGCTGTTAGTATTCTTTCTAGATTTCTTATTTACTCCTCCTGCAGGAAAATTTTCCTAATTAAACAAGAGAAGGCTCCCATATGAAATGTACATTGAACATAAGTCTGAGAATGTGGCTGCTGGTTTCTCAACTGTGAAACCACTGCAGTAATATTTCAATGACTTCGGTAAAAATTATGTCCTTGGAACATTCAGAAATACTATAGTGTCTTACTGCACTAAGGTATGGCAATGTAAAAACTAAGTCACTCAAAGAGCCTTAGCTCTACCCAAGATAAGTAGTACTAAAATATCCAAGTGAGAAAAAAGTGTCTTTACTGTTATAATCTGAAATTGCAAACAAAATCTGTATTGCTCTAAAAAGTATATAAAAAGCATTCATATTACGTAACGTCAAAGGCAAGAATAAATTTAAGTGCTTCAAAAATGCATTCCATCAGGTTACAACAGATTTTCCAAGCTTTTTGTAATGTTTGGTTTGAGAATAATGAAAGATTCCCGTAATAATTTTTTACCTTATCATAATGGCACTACACTCGAGACAAGTGTCAGTTGTATTTCATGTTTTCCTGTATTAAAATACTCACATTAAATGAGTTATCCTTTTAACCTAATCTGTAAAAATTTCATTTTCCAACTTAGCTGTACTTTGATTTGCCCAAAAATTCACATTATTTATGAAGCAAAACACAGTGTACAAACCTCTGCATGAATGAAGATTAGATTGCCCTTCTCAGACAGGTTTCTCTTTTGCAACCCTGCACACACAGCTTACCTAAATCTAGTTTGGAGCTGAATTTTAAGCATATTTCCTCTTTTGGAAGGTGAAAAAAGTAAAACATTTTAAAGTTTTTACTTTGCTGTAGCAGTCATGCACAGACTGTAACTCAAGCTCTTCTGGAACTGCTGCAGTCTGATTTCTTATTGCAGCTTCCTCCTCATGGTTCTCCTGGACTGGTATAGACAAACAAAACCAGGTAATTTGTAACGAATTCTGATCTTCCAGACTATTTGAATACTTTTTAGAACTGTTAAGTACAGTGCATTACAGTTAGAGTTTTGCTATGGCAAAGCCAAGCCTGTGTTTGTCAATTGAGGAACTAGAAGAAAGTTAATATGCTCCATCCAGCCCAAACCAAGTCATGCAATACAACATACCAATATAACATTTGGTGGTGGGTTGACCCTGGCTGAAGTCCAGGTGCCCACCAAAGCTGCTCAGTTACTCCCCCTTCTTAACTAGACCGGGGAGAAAAGGTGTAACGAACGGCTTGTGGGTCGAGATAAGGACAGGGAAAGGTTGTTCACTAATTACCGTCCCAGGCAAAACAGACCAGACTTAGAGAGGAATTAATCTAATTTATTACCAAGCAAACACAGAGCAGAGCAGTGAGAAATAAAAACAAATCTTAGAACACCTCCCCCCACCCCTCCCTTCTTAACTGCACTCCTGATCTCTCCCTGCTCCCCTCCAGCAGCACAGGGGGACAAGGATTGGGGTTATGGTCGGTTGATCACACGTTGTTTCAACTGCTTCTTCTTCCTCTGGGGGAGGACTCCTCACACACTCCCCCTGCTCCAGAGTGTGGTCCCTTCCACAGGAGACAGTCCTCCACCAACTTCTCCAACATGAGTCCTTCCCATGGTCTGCA
>VWZZ01007818.1:213861-285948 GCA_013399095.1 Psophia crepitans | reverse complement strand
GCAGGAGGACAGTCTGCCTCACCATGGTCTTCACCACGGGCTGCAGGAGAATCTCTGCTCTGGCACCTGGAGCATCTCCTGCCCCTCCTTCTGCCCTGACCTTGGTGTCTAAAGAGTTTCTTACATCTTCTCACTCCTCTTGCTGTCTGCAAAAGCTGCCTTGGTTGGTTTTTTTTTCAGTTCTTAACTTTGTTGTCCCAGAGGCACTACCACTGCTGTTGATGGGCTCGGCTTTGGCCAGCGGTGGGTCCATCTTAGAGCTGGCTGGGGTTGGACACAGGGGAAGCTTCCAGAATCTTCTTGCAGAAGCCGCCACCCCTGTGTGACATCCCCCCCACACCCAAACTTTGCCACGCAAACCCACAACACATTTTTTTGTTTGACGTGCCAAGGAAGTGAAAAGGAAGTAACAGGGAGTTCATGTATTTAACTGTGAATACTACACAGACTTCAATTATTTCTAACAGATGCAATATTTTACTTCAATTGTAATATTAAATAGCTTCACATACTATGCAAAAAACAATATTCATGATCAAATTTATTTTCCTTCGAAAGGTCCCTTTGAGGCAACTTTAACAAGACAGTGTTCTTGTTAACGCTATCATGTGGAAACGTTCCCAAAATACACACAATGCACAACATCTAAAAATAAACAGAATATTTTAAATTCTATTCAGTAGTTAAATATTTTAAAACTTATAAAGCATCTGTCTTGAGCTGCTTGTCCAGCCCTGCTTCCTTTCCCTGCCTGTTTCATCACACCATTTGGTAGACTGAAACAAAGAGTACATCTGCCATCAGATGTGTGATGTGATGTGAAGACATTTAGGCACATCAAGAGGGAGGGTTTTTTCCATTTTGAGAAACTCTCCTTATAGAAAGCTGCTGATTGTCCTAAATCTCCAGGTATCTGAACTGATATTTCTAAAGTACAAGCCAGTCAAAACCAAACCAACCTCCCTCCCCCTTTGAGATTCTGTCAGGGATCTCCTATGATAGTGCTACAGAATCATTTTTATGCCACAGCATCAGTCACAGATGAATCATGTCACAGATGAATCATGTCTCCACACTAATGCACAGTAAGTCCTATACCTCCTTCTTCAATTTTTTAGCTCTTCTTTTATTCTAGGGCTTCATCAGATCTGCACTAGGGATATGGGACTGTCAGCTGGATTTGTTCCACCTTACCCACACACATCCACGAGCACACGTATCATCCACATGCGTATTACTGCTGCATACGGTGTAAGGTAAGCAGCTACACTGAATGCATATGTATCCAGCATTTTGCTGTCTTTCAGATAAGGGAAATGTCACAGACAAATCTAGTTAGGACTTGAACTTCAGAGTTTTCATATTGCCCACAAGTATAACAAAATTAGATGGATTCTGCGTATTTTTTTAACCAATGTTTTTTTTTCTTTTTTATTTCAAGCTTTACTGAATTTGGGGTGGGGTGGGTGGTCAAAAAAAATATATTCAAAATTATCCAGTTCAATTAGTCAATTAAATATGTGAATTCACATGAAACTACTCTTACTGCTTGTTGGAAGAAATCATTGGCCAAAAATATCATCAAGACTCAACAGTTTTTTTATTAATTAATTTACCTTCACAAACTTCTGGTGAACAAATCCAGAGCCAAAGTCCAATTAAATATCTGTTGTCACAGAGCATGTGACTTATGCCAAACAAATGGAAACCTATAATCGAGACAGAAGTAATTAGAGTACATCGACAGTGACATCCAATGTCTAACTTCTTGCCATCCAGCTGGCACCAGCATTGGCCTCTGCTGAAGTCCTTATTTTGTGTGCTCAGCATTCAGGTATACTCCAAGTTTCTCCACACTGGCCTGGGGAAAATCTGATCTCCTTCTGCCTCTGCACTTGCTAAAACAGAGGTTAGAGAAGTGAAGTAAAAAAAAGGCAAGAACCAGGAACTGTGGGATCGCTGCTGTCAGACTGGCTGGTTTAGAGGCTTCTGACTTTATGTTTATTCTAAGACAGCATAACAATGCATGGTCAAGAGGGAAATGGTTTGGTTTGGTCTGGTAGAGCTCGAGCTCAAACCAAGAAATTTGACAGAGCTTTGTTATCTGCAGACCAGAGTGGTATACAAAATATATTGTCAATGGGAATAAAATAGTTTGATGAGAAATTTAGAATCAGTCCAAACTGCCAGAAGAGGAACAACCTAAAAAGATTTTAAGTAATGGAAAAAAACCCACCAGAGCTAAGGAAATATGGTGTAGGGGAAATAGGAGCAGTTCCAGAGACACACAATGATCTGTTATTCTAATTGTTCTGCCTATTATTCTGTAAATACTCCATCAAATGTTCTCCATGGTTATCAAGCATATGTTTTGAATGCATTATGTGAAACAATTAGAAGCACATGCTTCCTTTTCTATTCATAGAAAAATACTGATATTAATCTTATTCTCACAGCCTTGCCAGAGCTCTCCTTTGGCTAGACACTCCCCATGCAGCTGGACTGGTCCCCAGTCCATTTGACCTCTTCTTATTAAGTTCCCCTTTGCTTTTGAAGGTTATAAAACTGGCGCTTCTTTTAGCCTTCCTTACACATCTCCTCTGCACACCTTCTTGCCCATTGCCCTGTTACAGAGAGCCTGACCCTTTTAACTCCAGTACACCATCTATTTCTTCTGCATCTCTGGCAGTGTGCATAGACTCATCATGTCTAAGGAAGGTCTGGGTTTACAGGTCCAGGGCATCTCTAATACTGTGGACGGTGAGATCTATCATCACTAAAACATGACTGAGGATTACTTTGGTAAAATCTTGCCTGAGTTATTTCCCTCTTGCAGTAAGCGGGGATGGCAGCAGCGCATGTAACAGCACCAACCCTGCCACAGCAGAATTTGAAGTGCGTGTCAGAACCAAAAGTACCTCCTGCCTGCACAGCAGCGCTCTGGGTGCGAAGAGCCCTGCAAGCTTGAAAGGCATTAGAGGAGCCCCTGTCACAGGTTAACACTGACACACAGTGTGGTATGTGGTTGATGAAGTAGGAAAGCAGGAAAAAAATTAAGAACAAAATGGATTTTACATTTTATTGGGTATTCTACTTGCTTTTTCTGTGGAGATACACACACAACCTGGTAGAAGCCTGTTTTCTCATGGAAAAACTTCTCAAGAAAAGGATACAGGGGAAAATCCTAAAGCCCACTTATATCATAATGATTATTAATGTGACCACAAGCTCAATGAGTGCAGAAGGTCTCTATGCCCCAACATCAGCTGTTCTGAAGAACTGCTGGATGGAAAGGCAATCTGGAACAATTTGTTCCTTTCAATGCTGAGCTGAGGGGGAAATATAAAATGGTCATGTATAGAAAACACATAGTCTTGAAGAGAATTTAAAATACCTTTTCCAGACCACCACAATCACATTTTAACTTGTACAAAATTCAAATACATCAGTCACCTTTTTTTCCAAGGTTTTGAAATTTGTTGTTGCTGATAATGAACATGGGAAAAAGAAGTATTCATGGTTTTCATAGGGGAGAAAAAATTCTGCTTCCCTCTTCTAGTACAGAAACTAATGACTTTGGGATGAAAACTTCAATGTAGCTTTAAAATATTCTCCTTGGTTCTGTAATAACCAGTCTTTTGCGAGTCTACTGTGCAACTACATGAATGTCTGTTTGACAGCCCTGCACCCCTCCATGGGCAGCTGCAGAAAAGTAGTTGGCAGAAGATGGACATGTTGAAGAGAGGCTGCAAAGGGTGGGAAGAGGGAAAGGAGATCCTGAGCAGAAAGGAGACCCTGAGCATGCTCATTTTTTAACAACACATGTGATCAAGCTTTTAAGACAAATGGGTATAACTTGTATTTTTATTTTTGACTATTTTAATTTATGATCTAGACCACAGAAATTTAGAAAATAATATGAAACAACTGTAGTACCTCTGTATAATTAATGAAAACACTTTTTGAAATGTTATGGCTAGCTTGTGCAATATATGCCTCTCAAAACTGGAGTCAGTGACAGGAAATCAATGAGCTCTTGACTCACTTATCTCCTTAATGTCTTAATAGATTTGAAATTCCTTTTTTTTAGGGCCATATTTCCTTTTTCAGTGAAACTAATAGGCAGCTCCATTTTTTTTTAAAAAAAGGAAAACAATTTCAAATTACAGTAACTTGGGATCTTAGTATAAAATTTTTAAAAAATCAAAGAATATAGTGCCCAAAAAAAAATTTCTTCCCGGTAGAAAAAAATAAGAGCGGCAAAAACACAGTCAAACGGCAAATCTGAATTAGTACTCTGAACTTTGAGGTCTTTGCCTTTGGCATGAAGTATCTACTAATAATGTCTTTGCTCAAAAAAAACCCCAAAACTCTACTAATATGAATATTATTTAAAGTATAAAATTTCTGGTAATGTAATGTTAGAAAATATTTATACTTTTATAATTATTTTTAAATTAGTTCCTCAAAATCAGATTTTTACCAAAGGGTATGACGTTTTTATTTTTAAAATTGTTGAGGTGTTAAATAATGTGATCAATACCACTTTTATGATTAGATGAAACACATATTTTTAATAAAACTCATAGGTAAATAATATTTTTAAAATATTGTTGATTTGCTTTTCCCTTTGAAACCTATACAATAAGTTGAACGATCATTTTTAGTGTGGTTTGGCAAACACTTCAGCAAAAGCTATTTGACTTAGACTAGGCCATGAAGAAATCATCAGCAATTATGTGAAAAGAAACTTCTTGAATGATGAAATAGGTTATTACATTGAAGTGGGACAACAGAATGTCCCAGTTTTTGCGACAACAGGACATGATTTAAAAATTCATCTCTTCCACACATGATACTGTGACAGATCGAAAAAGATTTGACACAAAGAGGACACACAGACCAATCCCTTCCACCACAGCATGCATATCCATATAATTCACTTATTGTATACTTACTTTTTCCTCCTTTCTCTGGATGGGTACATAAAGCCCATCACTAGAACCACCACCACGCTTAGCTGTGGAAGCTAAGCCAGGCACACACACGGGAGCCCGGCTGATGGGTTTTGGCAGCCCACTCCCTCTCCCAGCCATTTGCCCACATCTCCCATTCTCAGCACTGCTTGGGGTTCTCACTGTAGTATGGTGGCTTTACAACCCACCCTGAAAACAGACACCATAAAATAAAATATTTTAAACCATAAAGTATTTGCAATATGTATTAGTAGGGAAAACAGGGAAGGAAGATACAGTTTTGGAGTTTTGCTAACATTTCTCTGTGTTAAAGGCTCATTCCAGCACTGACATGGGAAACAGTTTTACTGGCACCTACACTGGATGATCCGCATAGCACACTAATAGCTCTTCTGTTTGCAAAATAAATAAATCAGTAATCCAAACCAGACAAAAATACGTACATTTTTCTGGAAGCATCAGCTTTTACTTTACATTTAGGACAATGTCACCATTAAATACAAGTTCACATCTGAGGTGGAGACAATGGAAACTAAAGGCACTCAGTACCTTGCAGGACAACACTATATGATATTACAACAAAACATACAATTTTTTCTTTAATTCATATTATACTTTACTTGGATGTCAACATCACAAAGTTGCCTGTTTTACGATGAAAGGTTGTTTCCCTGGTACACAGACTGCATAAACCCTATGCATATCCTGTCACGTCAGTATACTGAAATTCTTCTGGATCAGTCCAAACCCATATTAAAGCATACTGAGGTGGTGACAAGATCTGTTTCTGAAAAGGTCCAGAAAGAGTACTGTAATTGCAGGGCTCATCCTCCACTGGCAAGCACTTAACTGCCTGTACTACCGATGGGCAAAGCTCATCTCAAATGAAAAAAGGTTTTCACACACTGGTCTGAACACTTTCATGGGTATTAATGTGGAGATTCTGATTCAAAAGTTATCAGATATTGAATTTTTTTATTTCAATTTAGTTTGTCACCCTACAATAATGAAAAAGAAGAACCAAGAGATCAGGTAATTAGAGCATTATAGTGATAAAAGCCCTAAAAATAATTTAATATTTTCCAGTTCTGACACAAAATCACCTGCTTACAAAAAAGGGAAAAGGAACAAGAGAAACAAATGCCCCTGCAGTTGGTGGCAGTGAACTTAACGCAAGCAGCTACATCAGCTGATATGACCTACTCACAGAAAAGCAGTGAAAAGGGCATCCAAATGAAGTATAAATCACCTGCTAACCCACAGTTTACTGCAGTATTAACAGAAATGCTTATCACAGATTTTCTGATTCTTTTTTGTTGCAGAAGAATAAAGCCCATGACACTGAATTGTGAATATCCCAGCCATGCAGCATAATATTGTGAAAGGCACATTGTCCAACACATCATATGCAAAACACTGAAAACAGAGTTTCCCCAACCTTCAGCAGAAGAGCATTCAACATGTGCAGCCCTCCAAGCATTACTCCACCTTTATCTTCAAAATAACTACCAAATGCAGGCTGATCAGTGTCTGTCTGCATACTGCAAACTGCTGCTGAAAAAAAATAAAAAGATGATCAAACCAATATTTACACACATAGCAGAAAGAGAACATTGTACATATTGGTCAGTTTATTCTGCAAGCAGATCTCTGAACTAAGACCAATGCATGGCCCAAATAATAGAGACTGCATGTCACATGTTATCATGTCTCAAGTTAATGCTGTAGTTACAATGGGGAGAAACATCCGATTAAGTTGGTTAGAAAGTTGTCTGGAATACAGGAATTGGTACTTTGTAAAACAATCGGTGGATATGGGGTTAGCAGAGTCATTGTAGATTTGTGGCATGTAAATGAGATCAAAATGTACCAGCTTTCATTTTCTTGCAGCAGGAGGAGGGGAAGAAGGTGACTTTAAAATAATAACTATAAATGATAAAATATTCAAAGATAAGGTAAAGGCCAAAATGTGTCATTTATATAAATGGCTATGACAGGGCTGACAGAGAGAACAGTTTGTCCCCTCACTCTGAACTTCAGCAGGAGCTCACCCTGGCTGGCCTATGGTGGGGACAGGAACCGGAAAGTCACAGGAGTTTATTGAAGGCTCATGCCAGTAAGTGCAATGTTGACACCTAAAATGTTACACATTTTAATGTGCGGACTGTGTAATGCTTTCAAGAGGCCATTATGTTCATATCGTTTAAATACTTGCAGAGGCACTCTATAGCATTTTGGAAAGCATGCCATGCTTCAACTTCACAAGTTCCTGTGGCTGAACCTAAAACACTTTAACCCCTTTGAAACATCCTGCAAAAGTGAATATTTAGGTAAAAAAAGCAGGCAGCAGTTAGCAGCTCCCATCACACCCTGTTCCCAGCAGCCGGGTCCAGGCAGCCAGAGGTATACAAGAACATACCCTCCTCCACAGTCAATAGCAGGTGCAAAGCATCTTGGAAAATCTGGATCTGGACCAGTGCACTGCAGCGATAGTTCTTGAAATGCTGCCAGCATGTGCACTTCATTTCCACACTGCCTTATATCCCACCTTCATATCACAAAGCTAAGCTTAATGGTTGCATCTGCCAGACTCTACACTGTGCCCATGAGGATGGTGTTACCGTAGTGTGAACAGCATGTAGCAGCACTGTCTCACGGGTGATACCTCAGGTGGAAAGGAAAATGTGAGAAATGTTCAAATGACTACTCCTGTGACTTCCAGTTAGGTCTTATGTTAAAACTGAGTTTGCAAAATGAATGCAGCTATATAGAGTCCCCAGAAAATATGTATCCGAAAACCACATCTTATTTGCTGGTTCTCATGTTTATCACAGTTTATCACACATGTAGAAAACACACATTTTTATTCTAGTAATTATCAGTCAGCGTTCTGCCATTTAAAGCTCTCATGCTCAAGAGGAATTCAGGGCTAATGTCTCCTCACAAATTTAAAACTGTTCCTGGAGTTCGCATAGGAAGGGAATACCCTGTGCTGTTTCCTAGGTTGTAGGCTGTGATCTCAGCAAGCTCATAAACATGTCTAAGACTGACTATAATTTACCTTGATTTAGCAAGTCAACAAGTATAAAGTGTTTAAAATAACTGCTAAGTTGTTCTCCAATTCCAAAGGGCATTTTTGGTGCCACAAAGTAGTGGAAATTCTAAAGAAGCATAGAAGTATTAGCAGGATAGGTTTTTCACCAGAAATCATGATTTTTAGTGGTAAAAGAAATTAAAAAGATAGTATTGACTTAAACAATGGTATATGTCAGAATTACATACAGATCACAGTAAAAACCTGTATTTCAAGCACCATTAGCATCCATTTCTGTGTTACTATGTTTTGCTTACAGTAAAATTAACTAATATAATAAAGTCTCAACAATCCTAAACTATAAAAAAATCTGAAGTCAGACATTATAAACAATCTTGAACTTTTCCTTTTCTAGACTTTTTTTTTTTGTTCTTTTATATTTTCTTTCTGACTTTTGAATGCATGGCACATATTTTCCAAAGTTTTTTTTGCAGCCAAAAGGGAGTATTTTTAGATGTTTTAAAATAAAAATCAAAAGGCTTTCAAATTCCCTTGCCCCCAGGAACTAATGTTTTAACAAACACATCAAATACTCATTATGGCAATGTAAGTTTGTTACGCAGGTCATAAAATACCTGCAAGAAGTGTCTACATAATGCTAATGTCTTGCTTAGATTAATAAATACAAGTAGATCTGGCAAAATTTTTCTTCTTCACTGCATGTTTAGGTATTGTAAGTCATACCGTGCATGGAGATTAGCAATAGTTTGGCTCTGCAGGTTATTTTCTAGTGCCTTCTCGTGGCAAAATGCCTTTCAAGCTTAGTAACACTGAGACGGTAATATCAAGCCTTGCAGGTATGTGAAAAAAATATCTCTGATCACCAGATGCCATTAGCTCCCCTTTGTTTACTGTGAAAATTGTAATAATATGTTAAATGAAGCTTTTCTTTTCTTAAAAAACAACCAAAATAATAATATCAGTAAAGGAAAACAAAGCATGGAACAGTGAAAATAGTTAAGCATTTCTGTGTAAATGAAATGCATATAGAACACCCTAATTGCATGGCCAAGGTGAGTCTAGTTACTTGCCTAATCCACTACATGGCAAAGTTTGAATTATACTGGTTTTATCTATATTTATATAAAATTCTTATGGCTTCAAATGCACAAGTTATATTGGAACCTGAACTGGACCAAGCACCTCTAAGATATAGCCTATATTAATTATCAGTATCAATCGTTTGGGAAATATGTGTGGGTAGTATGTGTGTGGAAGTGCTCAATTTCCCTAGATTTCAGGGCAGTCTAGATTTTAAGAACTCTGTGAAAAGAACCAAGTAAACACCCTTCTCCATAGTTTCAAGAAAAATCTTCATTCGAAGCTACGAAAATCTTCCAGTAGTTTCCAGAACAGGAATGAATTCAGCAGGTGCTTGTAATTTCAAGACAGGTCACGCTGCATCTCTCACCACAAAGAGCAGAAAAGACCAGAATTACAGCAGAAGCTTTAGTGAACTATGGATTTCACTGCACCTTCCCAGGCTCATTAGTTCAGCTAACAGCTTCTGCTTGTTAAGAGGCTCTGTGGGGAGCAGCAGCAGCAGCAGTCAGTGATGCTAAAGCAGAGGTGCCTGCAGAGACCACGGTTCAGGCTGTATCTCAGGCTGGAGATGACACTGCAAACCCTGGTTAGGGAATGTTCCATTTATTTTCATATTATTCACATTTCATTATGATTTTGTTTTCACACCCTGGCCAACTTCACACCTCTCAGACTCGCCTTTTTGTACCTCAAAGGAAACTGAAGAATTACTGGTCATACGCTGCTTTTACTTACAACCCTTTAACCCCCATTCAGACAGGGTCATAGAGCTGTGAGGGGGAAAAGATGCCCTTTTTGTTAGCACCCCTCTGTGGAAGATTTTTCATTTGCTTCTATTAGTCATTTTGAGCAGTAATAGAAACCGAAATCTTGCCTCCTGGAATACAGTAGTTTAAACATTTGAAACGCTTTTGCTGGAGGGTGCTGTTAGTGCTTCTGTGCATTTTTTTTCCCTCTCTCTATCCACTATCCCTTTCTTGCTGTACTGCATAATGAATATGAAATGTGTTTTTTATGGATATACAGTATCTCCAGGTTCAATAATGAAAGCAACAATGGATCCAAAGCCATATACACACATGCATTGCCTTTGCTCTTCTCCTGAACATGAAATCTGCTTGATTGTGGGGGGGTGACACTTAACAAAGTCCCAGTGTGGTGTAAGGTTAAGCTGAGTGGGGAAGACTGGGGATGTAACAGAGTCACCTACAAACTCTCCACCATAGTAGAAGCTGTCCTTAGAGAATTAGAGAGTCCTGGAAGAAAAACATTAGAGTCAGGGGACTGACTAGTTTTTCTAGAACTGGATCAGTTAGCGACTTGAGCAAGCTTCTGCTTTGATGGTGTAAGGGGAGAAAAATTTTACTGTCTCCAGACAGTAAAAGTGCCAGTGGCTGGGGAATTTATTTCTGTAGCAATAATTCTTATCCTTCCTTACGCATCTGTGTCAGAGACAGAGTGCACAAGCTTTCTGTCTTCCTTGAGCTCTTCACGGAAGCCCAGCTAGTAATTGCAAAGCAAAAACAATATCAACCATTAAAGAAAAAAGTTAAAAAATTAATTCCACATACCTTCTTCATGTTCATGGCACTAGCTGGCATGGATAAATTTAAGCTGCTGCTCCTTATGGAGAGGGTGTTGCAAGTACCCCATACTACATACCATACCATGTTCTTCTCCCCAGGTAACAGCTTCCAGCTGACAAGATGTCACAGTTCGGGGGATAATGTCACAGTTTCATGTCAGTTTGTATCATGTAAAATAGCTATGCATGGCACAGGAAGAATGGAGAACACAAGTGTACCACTTAGACGAAAAATTTTTCAGGTGAAAACAACAACGGACAAACTTCAGTTTCTTTTACAATACAGTATTTTTGTACCAACTTTTTCCCCAAAAACCAAAACCAGTACAAATTCCATTGCTACAGGTTGCATCGTATGATCGGGACTTCTCAGTTTGCTGTCCTTTGCAGTCTGTGGCTATTGCCTTTTCTCATGCCTGAGAGAAAACGGATGATCCACCAGCCAGACTGCTAGGACAAGTCATTCAAGAAATTGGATCCATTCCTTTCACTGCCAATGGGACCTGGAGCAAATCATGTAGACCAAGCTTGGATGTGATGACAGGAGCTCAGACATTTCTAAGCATCTCATTAGCCATCACTTCATCACTAGAACCCTGTCAACAAAAATACCTCTCTGTGCTACAGTGTCCATTTTGTAACATGGGAATAAAGACATTTCCTACCTCATACATATATTTTGGAATTTAATACATTAAAGACGCAAATTGTGATGTAAGTCTCTACACTAGCTTCATGACGCAAGGCTGAGATAAAATCGACATTGTTTAATGTGACATATATGTGCAAATCTCTTAGCATGTGTAACAAGCAGTATAGCACTGATGATCCAAAAGCCCACACATACTCAAGAAGTGGAGAGCATTTTTCATGTGCTCATCTCTATAATATCTGAAAAAGAAATAAGACTTATAATCTTCCTTTTTTCTTTCACTTTATGATTCCCTGATTGGCCACAGGGAATAGCTTTTTGGTTTGTATACTTTGGCTTGTTTGGGTGAGTGGATGTGTTGCGTGAGAAAATGATGTCGAGTCAAAAAATGCTAGCTTCACGTGCTGTTTCCAGAGTGAAAAGGCACATGGCCAGTCCGATCTCCTACTGCACTGAATTTTGTAGTAATTGTTTACCTCTCTGAGGTATTTCCTATTCACCTGTGTGAGCTTTCTGGCTGAGTGTTTCAATTTTAAAGCTGAAAATTCCTCTCAGGAAAAATCTCCATGGAGATTTTAAATATCAGGATAAAGACCTTGAATTGGCCTGTAATTTTAGTCTTTGGAGGAGTGTACAAAGCAGAACAATGGGGTGGGGTTTGGGGTTTTTTTGAGACTAAAGGGATTTCTGTCCTTGAAACTATTCAGATTATTTCCAGAGTGTGAGACTTCATTCCTAGGTGTAAAGAACTCATCTAATTAGTTCTGAAGGTCAGGAAAGTATGTGCCAGTGTGTCCTATTCTGTGCTGGCACGGGTAACAGACAGACTAGGGTTTTCCTTTTTTTTTTTTTATTGCTTGTATTGTTGTTTGGGGAATGGATTCATGTTTAGTTGTTACAGGTTTGTTTTTCTATGATATCCAGACAAGATCCAGCATTAGAGAGTAGTGGTGGGAGACAGCATGGTAGAAAACAAGTTTTCCTTTTATGTTTTAATAGGTCAACATTCTGTAGCCATGTGGGTTGACTTAATGTGCAAAATACATACACGCATCCTGTATGGACAGATATGAACTCATTAATTTTATGCCCTACAATGCTGGCAAGCACACCAATTTCCTCCCAAAATCTGATCACAAAAACTCATTGCTGAGCTCAGCCTAAGAACCAAAATCCTTTGTTCCTTTAGCATCAATCATAGAATCATAGAATCAAAGAATATCCCGAGTTGGAAGGGACCCATAAGGATCATCGAGACCAACTCCCGGCTCCACACAGGACCAGCCCAATCAGAGCAGATGACTGAGAGCATTGTTCAGATGCTTCTTGAACTCAGACAAGTACGGTGCAGTGACCGCTTCCCTGCGGAGCCTGTGCCAGTGCCCGACCGCCCTGTGGGTGAAAAACCTTTTCCTGATCTCCAACCTGAACCTCCCCTGTCGAAGCTTCATGCCGTTCCCTTGGGTTCTATCGCTG
Organism: Psophia crepitans; assembly: GCA_013399095.1. Classification (NCBI taxonomy): domain Eukaryota; kingdom Metazoa; phylum Chordata; class Aves; order Gruiformes; family Psophiidae; genus Psophia; species Psophia crepitans. Next base: position 273,121 of record VWZZ01007818.1, on the reverse strand, counting down.
GTCACCAGAGGGAGGAGATCAGTGCCTGTCCCTTCACTCCCACTCGTGAGGAAGCTGTGGGCCACGATGAGGTCTCCCCTCAGTCTCCTCTTCTCCAGGCTGAACTAGCCAAGGGACTTCAGCCTCTCCTCATATGTCTTCCCCTCTAGACTCTTCACTGTCTTTGTTGCCCTTCTTTGGACACTCTCCAATAGCTTCATGTCCTTTTTGTACTGTGGCGCCCAAAATCGCACACAGTACTGGAGGTGAGGCCGCACCAGTGCAGTGCAGAGTGGGACAATCCCGTCCCTAGACTGGCTGGAAATGTCATGCCTGATGGACCCCAGAACATGGTTACCCTTCCTAGCAGCCTGGGCACACTGCTGGCTCATGTTCAACTTGCTGTCGACCAAGACCCTCAAGTACCTTCTTAGCATGGCTGGTCTCCAGTATCTCATTGCCCAGTCTGTATGTACAGCCAGGGTTGCCCCTTCCCATGTGCAGAATCCAGCACATGCTCTTGTGCACTCACATGAGGAGACACATGTCAACCATAAGGCAACTGTTCCTGCAACTGTGTTAAATGACAGATAATAAAGTCTCATGAGAAAAAGGATATTTTAGGCTGTCATATTACACAGATCAAAGCTTGATCCCATCTTCTAATCCCAACGTGAAGGCAGAGAAAGCTTGTTTCTTTGTCCAATGTATTATGTACATACAGCTTTAACTGATTCATGGACATAATGAATACTATCTGAAGAGAAGACTTAATCTGTGAGACTGGATTACAAATGATCATGTTTCATTTGACTACAAAGAAAAAACATTTAATATTTAGCTGTGACCAATTTTCTACCTATTGGAGTTCTCATTTCCCAAATAATAAAAAAAATATCCTCAGTAAACAAACTGCGATTAGATAAACTAATAAAAAATGCCTAGAAACTAGGAGCTTTGTTTTCTGAGAATTTTTGGTACTACAGCCACTTGTTCTTTGTGCTAAAAAAAAAAAGTTTCTAAGCTGACTGTGTCTGTGAAAGGTAACTATCACACTTCATCAACTTGTACTTTCACTCTGACAGGCAGATGGTCAATAGCTTGACATTGACCACAATTACTTACACCACACTTCTCTTAAGCTTCACATCTGTGTGGTATCATTTTCAAGATGAAATAATGAAGTAGTTGGCTTAATTAGCTTTCAAAGTATCTAGTGTAAAACTGTCATGTTTTACTTCATAAAGCTACCACCCATATCAGGAAGTGGAATAGACTGAATTTGCTGTATAAATCAAAACGGTTGTAATTATTATCTTGAACTCATGCAGTCTTAGTAAGTTATTTACAGTGGGATACAGTTCTTAAAGAATAATTTCCCTGTGAGTGCCTGAAGTTTGCAAGCAAACAAACAACTCACAATCCCATCTCCGCTTTGATAGCATTGTAAGAGCAAATGGAGTCAAACTCTGCCTTCGCCAAAATCTCCTTACCATTCCGTAGATGTTCCGCCTCTACTCATATGGTTGGTGGATAGTCATCCTGGCTTTCAGGAAGGAAGACTACTTGTATTTATAACCTTAATATTTTTTGAAGATCATAGGTGTTCTTAATGAATAAACTAAAAAAAATAAATAAATTATAGAACCAAAATAATTCAAACTTTGTTTTAGAGAAAAAGTAAGCCAAAAAAAACCACAAAACACCTATCAAATTACATTTAGAATCATAGAATGGTTTGAGCTGGAAGAGACCTCCAAGATGATCTAGTTCCAACCTCCCCGCCATGAGGCAGGGACACCCTCCACTAGACCAGGTTGCCCAAAGCCCTATCCAACCTGGCCTTGAACACTGTCACGGATGTGGCCTCCACAGCCTATCTGGGAAACTTGTTCCAGTGCCTCACCATCCTCACAGTAAAGAATTTGTTCCTAATATCTATCTAAATCTCCCCTCTTTCAGTTTAAAACTGTTACCTCTCATCCTATGACTACATGTCCATGTAAACAGTCCTGCTCCAGATTTCTTGTAGGCCCCGTGTAGGTACTGGATTGTAAATGTAAAATGTAAATGTAAAAAACCAAACCAAACCAAAAAAATAAAATCAAAACCAAAAAAACTCCAGTGTTTCAACTACAGAGGTAATTTGCTCTATGACAAAAAAGGGATAAGGAAATATTAGTGCAGTCGGGCACAACAGAATGTGCCATTCTAGACTTATGACAATAGGGTCCCAAATGTCACACAGAGTGTGCTGTACTAACCTAGTGTGACCTGTCTGGTGTTCAGTAAGCTGGAACTATCATTCTCCGACGATTTTCCTGTGGGCTGTTTTCAGGCAGGAAAATTCATCCCAGCTGTAAAGGAAATCCCAACTTGCAGAGATCCTCTGAAAGCTCAATGAAAATATAAGCAGCTTCGATTTTTCAGAATACAATGAACTACTGGAACAAGATTTGAAGGGAAGCATTGATGTTTATCTGTTGATATCTCCAGACTAAAAATAGATATTTTTTCCTCAGAATGGCTTTTAGCCTGACACAATGTACTGGATTAAATAAAGAAAACTTTCTCTTTTATTCCAGATGTTAGACTGGGTATTGCATCCAGTTTTCACTTGTCATAATCTAAGGATTTTTATAGGCAGAAACCCATGACACCTTCTGAAATGCTCCAGCTCTCATCATTCAGCACTTAAGTGCAACTGTCAACATTAGCACTGATGCACAGCCGCACAATAATTATTCTTACATCCTTACCCAGAAAAATTGAACTATCATTAAAACTATTCACACGTCTGTAGACAAATGACTGAAAAACAGGTTTCACCAGCTGAAGCACCTGACTGTTGCTGGTATGCAGAGATCAAGTAAGAAGTTTCTGAAATCCAAGTTAAGAATAGGAAGCTGAATTTTGGAAAGTGCTGACTAAGAGTGAACAGCAACATCTAATTCTAAAGCTCTGAGCCTTTACTCTTGCTGGTAAACAGATGAGACTCCATTTAAAGCAAGGGAAGAGTCATAAAATTGTTGAAACGATCATTTTCATCTTACCGTGCTATATTTTTATCTGAAAGCGTAGCAGCAGGAACTCAGGGAATCAGCGTATTACTTTTCTTTTTACATGGTACTTTTTAAATTGCAAGTTCCTCAGGATCTGATGGTAATAAAAATCAGAGAGGGAAAAGAGTCAATGGAGCAAGTGACAGACATCTTTACTGGTGGTGACAAGTTTATCTTGTACATAAAAGCGGTTTGAAAGTTCTCAGTTATCTGAAAGAGCTCAAATCAGGATTTGATGCCTGTAATCCCAACAGACACACACTATTAGATTCTGGTAGTAGGGGGAACAATATCTGTCTCCAACACTGAATACAGCAAATTCAGGGGCTGTTTTTAGGATGGCACTGAATTTGATTGAAAGCCAAGGCTTGGTCCACCAGTCCGTGCTCTAACATATGATGAATAATAACATTTCTCAGTGTATTACTTTACAATACAACACTTTACAGGTCATTACTCTCACAACTTCCCCTCTTCCATCCCCAGCCCCAACATACTCCTTCACCACAGGGGTGAAGTCTGAAAGAAGATGCTGGACTGTTGATTAGTGATTGTTCAGTGTAAAACCAGTTGATTAGGTACAGAAATATTTTTAAACCTCATGAGTTTGTTAACTAATATAGTAGGCAAATAGATTTTCACTGCTACAGCCCTAAGAAAAATCTTCATGAACAGATTTGTATTATTACATTGATAGATATCAGCTATCCTCCCATTCAGTACTAAATTTTGTTCTTTTTATCCTAGGCAATATATAAGAAAAATTTTCACATTTCAATAAAGTATAAATGTTGTATACTGGGTGGGCTGAAACTGAAGTCTTCTTTAGTTAAGCCACCACCAGTCACTCAAGCACTGGGAGATCCTGCCCTTCCCTGCCTGTGCTAATGGATATGGATGCAGTAGGTTCACCATGGATTTGTTATAGGCAAGCATTAAGCCTTTGCTTCATAGGATCATATATTGCCCATGTGGCCAATTCTTGATTTGGAGGCAAATTCAACTTTCTTTTTTATGAGGTAAGATTAACATGTTTTTGGTTAAGTTGCCATTTCAAACTTAACCTTCCTGAAAGACCCTTGTTTATTTCAGTGCAAATTTGGATCTTGTACATGTATAGTGAACTCCTTCTAGCACTTAAATTTAGCTAGATTCCATGCTAATATTATCAAATCCACCTTCTGCTTTCAACGTTGTTGGTCTTAAAAGATGTTGACCATTACTGATGTTATATACCAGTAAGAGAGTTGCTTAAACAGACCTGCAGAGAATCTACCTAGAGAAATGAAAGAGAAATTTGGTTTTTGTGCTTGGTGAATCCTAATTTGCTCCACACAAGATTCACCAAGCACATTGTTCAGTGGAGGAATTTCTTTTTCTTTGTGCTACCATCTCAAAAGATCTAGCAGAGACTGTGTAGTGTCTCTCTTAGCTTGGTTTGAATACTGGGGCACAGATGTGTACGAGTGAAAGATAAGGGGAGAAGGCTGTTTGTCAGTCCTTTCTGATGAAAGTGTTCAGGTCTCCTCAGGTTTGATCACATGGTTTCAGTTGGAGCAGGGGCTGTGTGTAAACAATCAAGCTGTAGCTGTGTTTTTATCTTCTAGAGTTGTATATGAATACCCAAAACCTAGCATAGATTTCTTTCACTTCGTATTCTATATTACTCATTTTTAATCCCAAGTGCTCTGTGGCCATGCATGTATTCCTAATTTTCCAGGGAAATCCCAAAGGCTTTATTTTATGGATAGGGGTAGCAATACCAGATTCTACAATGGTAATAGTGTTATCTAGAAGACAAGAGAGAAAAAGATGGAGCTAAAAGAGATTACTCTCTAACTTTTAATGGCATGGAGGAATCGGACAGAGTTATGAAGCTGATGGTACTTATATATGAAGCAAAGGAATGTCTTTTTATCTGTGTGTAGATGAGAAATTTTAAGTGATTCTTACTGATGGTAATTGCATCCAAATCTAAATTCATTAGAGATTAAAAATGAACAGACCCAAAACATTTCAAAAAAGTTATCCTCAGAAGTATGTGTACACTGGCAAAGCTTTTTAACAAGAAGCTTAAGATGCAAGTCTTTCATAGGAACATCAATAGGTGTTGCTCCAGTACTAATAAATAAGTCAGCACAGATTTATAACAATGCAATAGGATACAATTCATCATCCAGAGGTAGTAATAGCCTCAAGTTTGTGGCCAATTTCATATTAACAAAAGATTGACTGGCCTTTAGAACTTAGGTAAAACTCTATCTCCATCTTTGTGAATATATCTTCATTTAAGGAAACATTGTGTGTTACATATACATGCATAGAAACATGTCTTTAAAAGGCTAATTATTATAAAGTCATGTAGAAAGAATAGAAAGTTGTCATGTCATCAAATAAATATATATGCAGTTAAGAATAACCCAGTAAGTTGTGGGGCTAGGTAAAAAGCAATATAATGGACTTCAAAAAACAAGTCTGGAAGTACAAAATATAAAGGCTGGTACCTATAAAGAGAACCTGATGGTCACTGGCCTTGTCAAAGTTTTTATTTGTTTAAAATGATTGTGAGTAATTATAACAGCTTACAGGAAAGCAAGACAATTCAATTTCTGAAAGGCCAAAACATACTGAGCTTTAGGAAATCTAAAGCCCCAAGCATGTTTTTCTACTTGGAGTTTCCATTTTTCCTTCTATAACTTTTGTGGTTCACTGGGAAATGTGTGGCATGGCAAATTGTTTAAGTGTTCCAGCATCTGAAGTAAGCAGATTAGTAAATGTTTAAACTGTCAAGCAAGACCGCCATTCTTCACAAATAAAATATCTCTAGAGTGTTTAAAGAGACTGTTGTTCAGGACTCCCAAGTTTTTCCCTCCCCTTGACTTGTGAACACTATTGTCCTGAAGGATCAGTCCCTCAACACTCCATTGTCTTCAGGACTTTTGCTAAAAAAATCATATGCTCAGGCTTGTCTAAGCAGGGAATAGACTGCGTAGTAGTCCACCATGTGAATGAGACTGCTTCTGTGGTAGGGAACGCTGACTGGCACCAGGGCGAGCTATCTTGCTTTGAGTAGGATGAATAGTCATGCCAGGGGTTAGTTTAGAGCAGCTTCTTTGCTGTAAACTCGGACTCCACCCTTCTGCATCCTGACTGCTTCATGTACACCTCTGTAGCACACTGACAATGAGAAATGTAATATAAAGTTTTCAAGCATGGGTATATTGGATTATAATTGTGTATGTTTGTCCTACAATCCCTTTAACTGAAGTGGTACCTCATAAAGAGTTGCATCCACTGATGGCAAGCAGCCTGGGGACCGTCAAAGGGACTCAGAAGAATGACCCAGTGGTGACAAGCACAGTGTGAAAACCTAAAGGAAGTAGAAAAACAAAATCAAAAAGTATAAGGGATGAAAGAAGTCCCAGCTAAGAACAGTAATTGCTGGAATGTCTGTTTGAATAAGTCATTCCTCACATGGAAGATGTCTAACAGTACAGGCTAACATAGCACTTTGCAATCTTATCCCAAAGCACACAGAACGAATTACGATTTGTCTTAAAGTGTTCACAGATTTTTATGTAGCAAGAACTACTACCATCACCAAAAAATGCCTCCTAGATGGCATAATACGCAGACTCATTTGAAGACTATTGATGGTAGGAGTCTGTCATTCATGTCTGCATATTTGTATATAGTGAAAGAACACACATTATCATCTTTGAGGAACCGAAATGTTCAGTTGTTTACCATATGGAGTGTAATTCCTGACTGAATATAAGGAATTCAAAATTTGTTATGTACTCCATCATTAAGATAATTGTATGCAATCTTACTATAGTTGGGATATCTAAAAAAAGCATGTCACAGATTTAACTTTAGTCTGGGACCATTGATAGTGTATAGAATACTCAAGCCCAGAATTTCAAGACATTATTGAAGTCTGAGACTCTGTATCTAAAATTTAGTAAAAATAATGTTAGAACTTACAAATTATCAAAGAACTTACAAAGATGTCCTAACATCTACTATAAATTTGGAAACAATATTTTTAACTTTGGTTAAATAACTGCCTGGTATTTTTTATTAAATTCTGTGTTATCTTAAAAATGTTTTTATCTAGAAGTTGCATTTCTGCATATCCCATGTAAATGTTACTGTACCTATAGAAAAGTAAAAATTTATATCTTTGCTTACATTAAATGTACACACTTTGCTGATTTATAAGCAGTACTCTTACATACCAAATAAACCATAAAATCTAAAAGAGCCTTATAATCCCATGTTAGGAGACCATATGGTACTTTGTTCTTAGCAATGAGATAAACATATGCCCTTTTCTTCAGAGGATCTCTACCGGATTGCCAGGATCACACAAAAATATGGACAACAATAATGAAGCAAAGTAAAATCCAAATAAGGCCTATGTGTACGGTTTTGGCTGGGATAGAGTTAATTTTCTTCAAAGCAGCTAGTACGGGGCTCTGTTTTGGATTTATGCTGGAAACAGACTTGATTTTCTAGAGATGTTTTTGTGAGTGCTGAGCAGCGCTCACACAGAGCCCAGGCCTTTTCTGCCCCTCACACTGTCCCACCAGCGAGCAGGCTGCGGGTGTCTGCAAGGAGTTGGAGAGGACATAGCTGAGACAGCTGACCCCAAGTGACCAAAGGGATGTTCCATACCGTATGACATCATGCTCTGTATATACCAGGGGCTGGCTGGAATGCAGGATCTCAACCCAGGAAGTAGCTGAGCATCAGCTTTGGGTGGTGAGCGGTTGTGCTGTGCATCACTTGTATATTCTATTTATTAACATTATTCTTATCATCACCACCATCACCACCTTTCTTTTCTGTGTTATTAAACTGTCTTTATGTCAACCCATGAGTTTTACTTTTTTTTCCTTTCAATTCTCTTCCCCATCTCACTGGGGTGGGTGGGGAGGTGAGCGAACAGCTCTGTGGTTGTTTTAGCTGATGGCTGGGTTAAACCACGACAGCCTACCTACCACTATTTTCCAGTTCACTCATTATTTCCTACATCTCAGATGATCCAGGACATTGATATCAGGACTCTTTTCCTACTCACAATTATTTAAAAGAAAGCCTAACTAGATGAAAACACCCTTCATAGTGTTAATTGCAGTTTAGCTTTATTAATGTTCCCATTCCCTGAGTCATATAATAAACTGAAGAGAGAGAGAGACAGATTTTCTTACATGTAATCTGCAAACATCACATTGTTGCTGTTGGGTAACTGGATAATAACTCTATAGCACAAATTTCTGGCAATACCAAGCCCTAGCCTACATCTTCATAAAACCATAATCCCTTTTAAAACCAGTATGTTTTTCCACATATAAAGATTGCATAACCACACACTGTGCCTTTACTTACTCCTTTTTGAGCATTCAGCATCTGTGACCAGAATTTTGTCTTGAATTTAATCTCTGTTGTAGGAGGATCAGCTTCAGGCAACCCTAAGGACACTTGAGCTGGCACCCTGCCGGGCTCTCCATTGCAGCCAGGCTCTCCGCAGCACAAAGGCAGCACAGGGCAGCTCCCTCGCCACCACCCACCCGAGCTCTTGGGGTGTGTGTAAAGAAGGAACAGTGTCACAACTGGCTACAAATTACTAGGACCTTAAATAACGCGCATGATACAGAACTGCCTTCAGGCTCTTTTTTACTTATTTTGGGGATCAAAGGAGCAAAGTATTGCTCAGGTCTGCATTTTAAATGGTATTTAGATGCTATAAAGATTCAAGTGGCTGCTTAGTGAGGCTGATAAATGTGCCTAAGCATCAGAAGTCCATTAGCCTCCCCTTTTTCATCTGTAAACCTATGCACTTTCATAAATTTACCCTATAAATCTGTTTGCGTGTGAGGGTGTAAGTGGGTGTATGTATATATTATCACTCACATACCTACTCTTCTGAAGCTGTACTGTTCACTGCTCAGCAACTGATGAAAACCCAAGCCGTTTCTGTCCTTCAAACAAGTGAAACGGTGAGCAACTATGAAAACTAAGTGATGCCCATTATGTTCAGCTGAACAGTCAAAAAGTTAACAAGCTAAGAAACACTTGTCAATAAAAAAACTGTGAGATTTGTTTGCTTAAGCTGGCACTTGTAGTAGACATTTCTGAATCTAATGCTGAAAGCAACTGTCTCACTGAAATGTGATGTCATATATGACAGGAACGGTGTGACAGGCTTGCAGAGGCGAATATTAACCTGCCAGTTTACTACTGGTGGCAAATTTAAGAGAGAGAAGGAAAGCATTAATATTGAATATTTATAAAGTATTTGCTTGATTAACTGTTTCTTCTTTTGAAGGTCATTCCAGTACTAAAGCACAGTTTAAAACTGTTTTCAATGTGTCACTGTGGTGGGCTGACCCAGGCTGGAGGCCAGGTGCCCTCCAAAGCTGCTCTATCACTCCCCCTCCTTAACTGGATAGGGGAGAGAAAATATAACGAAAGGCTCATGTGTAGAGATAACGGCAGGGAGAGACCATTCACCAATTACTGTGACAGTCAAAACAGACTCAACTTGGGGAAATTAATTTACTACCAGTCAAATCAGAGTAGGATAAAGAGAAAATAAAACCAAATCTTAAAACACCACCCCCACCACTCGCCTCTTCCCAGGCTTAACTTCACTCCCAATTTCTCTAACTCCTTTCCCCAGCAGCACAGTGGGACGGGGAATGGGGGTTATGGTCAGTCAATCACACGTTGTCTCTGCCCTTCCTCCCTCCTCATGGGGAGGACTCCTCACATCCTTCCCCTGCTCCAGCGTGGGGTCTCTCTCAGAGGAGACAGTCTTCCACGAACTTCTCCAACATGAGTCCTTCCCATGGGTTACAGTTCTTCACAAACTGCTCCAGTGTGGGTCTGTTCCACGAGGTACAGACCTTCAGGAGCAGACTGCTCCAGGGTGGGTCGCCCATAGGGTCACAAGTCCTGCCAGCAAACCTGCTAAAGTGTGGGTTCCTCTTTCCACAGGGCCACAGGTCCTGCCAGGAGCCTGCTCCAGCATGGGTTTCACATAGGGTCAACAGCCTCCTTCAGGTTTCCCCACCTGCTCCGGCGTGGGCTCCTCCCTAGGCTTCAGGCAGATATTTACTCCACCATCACCTCCATGGGCTGCAAGGGCACAGCCTGCCTCACCGTGGTCTTCTCCACAGACTGCAGGGGAATCTCTTCTCCGGCACCTGGAGCACCTCCTGCCTCTCCTTCTGCCCTGACTTTGGTGTTTGTAGAGTTGCTCCTCTGACATATTCTCACTCCCCTCTCTGGCTGCAGGTGTGCAGGAACTTTTTCCCCCCTTCTTAACTATGTTATACCAGAGGAGCTTTCACCATCCCTGATAGGCTTGGCCTTGGCCAGCTGCAGGTCCATCTTGGAGACGGCTAGCATTGACTCTATCGGACATGGGAAACGCTTCTAGCATCTTCTCACAGAAACCAACCCTGTAGCCCCACCCACCCACTACCAAGACCTTGCCACAGCAACCGAATAGAGTGACCAAAAAAAAAAAGTGCCAGATCTCATTGTGAAGTCCCTTAGCCATCTAATCCCTTGTAAAAAGACATTAAATGAAAGAAGTAGGCGACAAAGAACACTGTATGATTTCATCTGAACTTCAGATCCTGGCAGCTCTATTTTGCAGTTTCAGATAAGTACACCCAGCACTTTATTGCGTTATAAATTGCTTTTCTACGTTGTTTAAACAACACAAGGAACAGATCTACACTATTCCCCTATGTTCCAATCAAAGTCAACTTCAGTTCTTTCTTGCTCATTTTGTATTTATGTGCTGCATTTCTGCAAGCAATGCACAACGTATTCCCATATTCCTGAGTATTTGATTGTATTACATTACATTTGTCATATACATTGCGAGGCCAGTCAGGAACAATTACACAAAATGGTGCTGTAACACTTGGTGGAAACAATACGTCTCTGAACGTAGCACTTACATTGCTGATAACATAAATTATATGCCACATACACCACACTTGGTATTTGTCAAGGCTTTGGTACCTAGGTGCCTCTATTAGGATTAATATGTTTCAGGAAAGCCAGAGCACTGCGGCAATTAATCAAGTTTCCATAATTAAGGTAACCTTGATTTAAGCAAATTATCCTTAAAGCTCTCAAGAATCAATGGTTTAGATAAAACTGCTAAGTCAGTAACTCTGTGGTCTGTAACTGGATTCTTAGAGCTGATTTATGGAACAATTTCTATATGTGAGTTCTCCCCTCAATACTTTAAAAATTCAAGTTCACTTACCAGTCCATGCAACTGTTCTGCAGAGGAGATCCCTGGGAGCCACCTTTCAGCCTGTAAAGACTTCTCAGGTCCTAAGTAGCAGTCACTGTAACCTGTGGCCACAGCACCATTGACAATATAATGCACTTCAGTGCAGGACCGCTTCCTCCTCCTGAAGTGTTGACTGAAAAACCACCTGTCTGCATGACTCATCTTAAAGTCAGGAAAGTCAACAGAAAACTCTTAATGGATTGCAATGGGAATAAAATTGGGTCATACACAACCATCCTATGGCTTGAATTAGGAAAAGAATTGTTCATCTCTGGAAACCTCTTATACATGCAGAAGAGTGAGAAGTGTTTAAACTTGCCAACCTTTTAATTTGAAAAATTAGGGAAATATTTTAGGTGATTTAATCAATGATGTGAAATGAGATGATCAAGAGAACATACCATCATTACCTTCCAATGGAAAACCAACAAGTATAAAAAGGAGAACTAGAGAATAGTTTTCATCAGATTGTATTGCATTCACTTGGTTAATCTCCAAAAATAAATAAAAAACAGGAACAGGAGAAAGAAACACTAACTGCCTTGAAGAGATGTGGTAGAACAAGCGTCTAGGGAAGCAACCATTCAAATGCTTTTACAGGGAGCAGTTTAAAAAAAAATGCACAAAAACTGAGTAAGTCAGTCCTGCATGGAAGACAAAGTGAAAATCTATTAGCTGTGAAGAACCTGGAAGGTGTTTTGGAACCTTTTACAAATCTGTTCTTAAAACCTTTGTCTCAGTGGTGGAATACAGAAGCATACACACACACACACACACACACACAAAAGAATAAAAGGTAAGCACTCTTCCCTCACAGGAAAAGCAGAGTGTCAGTATGATCTGTGGAATAATTTCATTCAGGAATTTCCCTCTCCATGCTTATAAATGTGTGTTTACTTTCCAAGCTAGACATTGCTGGCCAAACAGTCAGGTAACAGAGGCTGATGTGTTGTGTTACAATGGCTCGCACCACTGCCCCATTTCACCTAAAAGAATTCACAGCTTTTATCAGGCAAGTCATGATTCCTAGGTTCCTTACTATTCACAGCCACTGAACTCCAAAGAGTAAGAAGAAAAAAAAATCGAATTTAAGAGCAGAACTTGTGGAAAGCAGGATGAAGTGTGAAGCACTTCCTTTAACAAGAACAGTAGTATTGCAAAATTTCTCTTTCTTTCATAGAGATTTTTATGAAATGAAACTGGAAAGAATACTGTCTTAGGGAAATCTGGACCTAATCCAAAATCCACTGAAATAAGCACAAGGTCTCTTATTGAATTCCATGAGTATTGTTTCCTGTGTACAAAAAGTGACATCTTCTGCGAGGGAAATCAGCAGGCCACATACACTAGCAGTATCGCTAATAATGCTCTCCCAAGGGGGGAAAAATAATAAAGAAGCTTGCACAAGCAGGCTCTGATTCCACAACGTTCCTGCTAGTGCATGGCAATCAAATATAATTGCAAAGAAGATAGGTGACCTTCCGTCAAGTCACACTGGGATTCATTGTTAAGCTCATGGTGAGATGAAGACTGACACAGCTGGATGAAAAATTTCTGAGATAGATGCCATCTCTCTATAAATAGATGCTGAGACTGAAATATGTTTGAGAAACACTGAGAAACTTAAGTAACAAAAAAAGGTATTCTAAGTTTTCCAGATCAGCTGCAACACGTTCAATTTCTTCTCCTGTGATCCTACATATCTGCTGCATTTAAGTATCAACGTATGCTTCTGCTCAAATCAAGCTCAGTATTTGACTGTCTAGAGGCATCTGTGCAGGTGGTTCTGTCTGTTTCAACTGTTTGCCAGGAAACACAGCAGATTTAAATGACCACAGTACCTCCCTCGTGTATGTGAGGCTGGAAAGTAAAACAGATCAGGACCTCATAAAGAAACAGCATAGCCTGGGGTGAGTCAAAGTAGATCTCCCACCAGGTAATCTGACAAGGGTGTGAGTTGAGGGCCACTATTTCCACAGAAGTTGTGAATGATGCACGTCCTCCTTAATATCGCCAAATGTGAGGTTTGAAATTGTCAGAATCATACTCAAAAACATGCAGGTGGTTTCAAGGAATTTGAAGACTCACATTTTGGAGTCTCAGGCTTTTCTCAATCTTGAACAGAAGGCAGCTGGTCTCTTTCTATCTGAATTCCTTTCTGCTCAGTCAGATTATACAACATACCAAGAAGCCATTTTATGTCTCATCTCAAGACTGAGAGTCTGAAGCCTAAGAAGAGTTAACGAGATTTTGGTGACATCAAATATAAAAGTAAAGAAAAACTTCCAAGATTTAATCAGAATTCATTACTTAAACTTTATTTGGAATCTAACACCAGATCCTTATTGTATCTTTCAGTTTCTATCACCTTCATTCTATCTTCTATCTGTAATGTTGATGCCAAAAGAGCAAAAAGCAGATGCCTCTTGAATTCAAGTCTGTTCAAAATTACTCTGCCACATTTGGTATCCAATGCTGCATAATGCATAAAAATAATGTACATCTATTTTGTCAGTTGATTTTAAAAATGTATCTCAAAGTACTTTTCAGGAACATCCAAATACAGCGTAACAAACTTAATCTTGAAATTGCATTCACAAAGATAGATCTTAAAAAGAAGCCTTGATTTGTCAGAAAATGCGGAAAAAAAACCCACCAAGCAGTATCAAGGTTAGCTTTGTGATCATAAAGTGTTCTCACTCTTTCTACTGGAGTTTATCAATGATTTACAAGAGGGGTAGTAAGCCACTGGCACATATCACTTCACACATAACAAAAGTCAGAGCAAGAAAATAAGAAAATGACTGGGCATTGGTAAAGAAGAAAATACTTTTTTTTAGCTGAGCTTTGCTGTAAATGGAGTATCAATAAGGCAAAAAGATGTGCAATAACCACCTCAAGTAAGAAGAAAGGCTCATTAGAAGAATAGTGAAATGGCAAAGTGAAAGAGAGATTGTCAGTTAAAGGTGAGAGGCCAAAGCAGAGCGGAAGCAGTCAGGAACACAGTCCACAAGGTAAAGCTCAGCTACAGCCCTGACACTTTAACTTATGACCGATGTCATAACTGAATTGAAAAGCCTACTGAAGGCAAGCTGGAATAGTAATGCAAAAACCAATTACTACCTTGTATATAGAGGGAATCTTCTTCAGCATTCACAACCACACAGGACTGTACATGCCAGTTTAACAGCAGGGGACTTTTTTCCATGTGTATTGGGTTTGCGTGGCAAGGTTTTGGTAGCGGGAGGGCCACGGGGTGGTGGCTTCTGCAAGAACAAGCTTGAAGCTTTCCCTGTGTCCGACAGAGCCAATGCCAGCCAGCTTCAAGATGGACCTGCCGCTGGCCAATGCTGAGCGCATCAGCGACAGTGGTAACACCTTTGGGATAACATATTTTAGAAGGATTAGTGAGAGCTTTTGCAGCCAGAGAGGAGTAAGATGATGTGAGAAACTTTGCAGACACCAAAGTCAGTGCAGAAGGAGAGGCAGGAGGTGCTCCAGGCCCTGGAGTGGAGATTTCCCTGCAGTCTGTGGAGAAGACCACGGTGAGGCAGGCTGTCCCTCTGCAGCCCATGGAGGGGTGATGGGGTGTAGAGATTCCATCTGCAGCCCATGGATGTCCCCACGCTGGAGTAGGTGGAGATACCTGAAGGAGGCTGGGACCCCATGGTAAGTCCACGCTGGAGCAGGCTCCTGGCAGGACCTGTGGCCCCATGGAAAGAGGAGCCCACACTTTAGCAGGTTTGCTGGCAGGACTTGTGACCCCATGGGCGACCCACCCTGGAGCAGTCTGCTCCTGAAGGACTGTACCTCGTGGAACAGACCCACACTGGAGCAGTTTGTGAAGAACTGTAACCCATGGGAAGGACTCATGTTGGAGAAGTTCGTGGAAGACTGTCTCCTCTGAGAGAGACCCCACGCTGGAGCAGGGGAAGGATGTGAGGAGTCCTCCCCATGAGGAGGGAGGAAGGGCAGAGACAACGTGTGATTGACTGACCATAACCCCCATTCCCCGTCCCACTGTGCTGCTGGGGAAAGGAGTTAGAGAAATTGGGAGTGAAGTTAAGCCTAGGAAGAAGCGAGTGGTGGGGGGAGGTGTTTTAAGATTTAAGGTTTATTTCTCACTGCTCTGTTTTGCTTGATAATAAATTAGATCAATTTTCTTTTTCTAAGTCTGATTTGTTTTGCCCAGGACAGTAAATGGTGAACAGCCTTTCCCTGTCCTTATCTCGACCCGTGAGCCTGTCATTATACTTTTCCCTCCCCTGTCTAGTTAGGGAGGGGGAGCGATAGAGTGGTTCTGGTGGGCACCTGGCCTCCAGCCAGGGTCAACCAATCACACCACATAACAAAACTACTTTTTGCATTTAAATTTTGCTTCTTCTAAGAAGATACTATCCCATACTGGAAGCCGACAAATAATTTAGCACAATTCTGTTTAGAATTAGATATATTATTTTTAAAAGCAGAAGAAATGCACATATGAGTAGTAAAGTGCTATTGCTTTTCCTGAGTGGTTCACAATCTGACTTGATAGAAAGAAGATAATTTTTAATATATTAATAATAAACCAATGATTTTCACATGCAGGAAGACATGAAAAATTCAAGGATTTCAGTCAAAGATGGACCCAACTAGAAGTAATTGATGATATATCACATCATTCGGCAAGCCATTCCAGAAGCTAGTAACTCATTGAAAAACATGTGCATTTCATTTCTAATTTGAATTTCTAATATTTGGGTCTTTTTCTGTTCTTTTTTGTTACCTTTAAATGGTCATCTGCTATGAGGTATATTTCAGCGCTTCTTAAGCTTTATTTGGAAAAATATTACAGATTACAGTGCTTGGGCCTCTAATGAAAAGAACTTTGTCGTTGGAATTTATATTAATTAGTTCTTAATTATTTTCTGCATACTTCCCAGGCCTTTTAATATCAATTAAAGGCAAACTTTGACAAATTTGTCTTACTTATTTCGTGGGCAGAGATAGTATCAGGATCATACTGACTGCTCTGTTCTTGCTCACATACATAAGAATGTGAGCACATGTTCAATTGCTTTTGCCACTATTTTGCAAAACTTCATAGCACTAAACTCTCCCAACAGTTTGTGTAAAGTTCATCTAAATTTCAGGTCACAGAAAATAAAGAGCTCCAACACCAAAGAAACCAGAATTCATAAATGCCCAGAGAAGTAAGGGGCTACTTTGGAGCAGCTTATAGACACTCATCACGTGAGCAGACAGTGAACATAGGAGTCAGGACATCAGTTTCTTCCTGGAGAGAGAGCAAGAATGCCATTTTGGCTTAATTATGGCCTACTCTAGTAATGGAGAATTTTCCAGTGGGAAGAAAATCTTAATCCCCTGTCTGTCACTTCTCCAGCGTTGGAAGACGCAGTGTGATACAGCCCAGATATCCTGTAAAAATTTGCTGATAGGCATGTGGCAGAAAAGACAAACTGCTGAGATTTTAAGCCAGTCCATCTAGCCCTTCATCATTCTGCAACCTTGATATCTACAAACTCTTAGTCCTGTCATACCTTTCTTCATTAATATCAATGGAGCATTAACCTCGGAATGTTAATCTAAAGTTAATAACTCTACCTCCACTACTGTTAAACATCATCATCATCATCATCTATTATTATTTATATTATAAATAATTTTAATAATAATATCATATTATTTATATTATAAATAATATAATAGTATTTTATTGTTGTTGTTGTTGTTATTATTATTATTATTATTATTATTATTATTATTATTATTATTATTATTATTATTATTATTATTATTAATGTACAGTCTTATACAGGAAGCTTCAGCATCCTCTTAAGAAATGACCTTGTTTTTCAAGTGGTGTTTTATTTTCAGATACAATGTAGCATTAACACATACTACTACAGTGTAGAGTTAAAACCTACTACTTCAATTTTTACTCTAAAATGATCCCTGATATCTGGGAATGTGTCTGAGGGCTGTCCTTTTTCTAAAGATATAAACTTCATGTTTCAGATGCTCTTTGACTTGTAAAAGGAAAAAATAATTTTTTAGAAAAGCTACTTTTGAAGTTAGCTATTTTGTTTTTTACACCTTTGATTAAAATAGAGAAAAAGAAATAAAAGACATCCTACAAAAACTCAGCATTTTCTGTCTGCATTCTGTCTAGAAATAAAACAAAAACACCTTTCTGCATGAGATTCTAGCACTTCTTTCTTCAGTTTCCATGACTGCTAATGAAAACTGAAGTAAGCAAAAATGAATAAACCATGGAAAAGTATATGTACAATTTTCCTGATTTCAGAGTAAGTTGTGTGTAACTTCTGGCCAAGCATTTTTCCTTCCCCCAGTCAAACTCATTCTAGTTTTTATTCCTATTTCTGGATAATGTCCTAAAACTGATTTTAATTATTTTATTAACAAACTAATAACTGTGAAAAATTCCTGGAAAATAATTTTGCAAAAAGAGTTTATATATTTCGGCCTCTTCTCGCAGATAACTAGTGACAGGACTAGGGGGAATGGTTGCAAGTTGCGCCAGGGGAGGTTCAGGTTGGAGATTAGGAGAAATTTCTCCTCGGAAAGGGTGGTCGGGCATTGGAAGGGGTTGCCCAGGGAGGTGGTGGAGTCACCGTCCCTGCAGGTGTTTAAGGAAAGGTTAGACGTGGTACTGAAGGGCATGGTTTAGTGGGTGGTGGGGGGTTGGACTGGATGATCCTTGAGGTCTCTTCCAGTCTTAATGATTCTATGATTCTATACATCTTAGAGGAGTAACAGTTTAACAGCTCTCAATTCCTACCCCTGACTAGTAAGTGGTCAGCAGATAAGTTCCCATTTAATTTATCGTTTGTAAAAATGTACTCCTAACAAATAACTTCAACAGATTCTCATTAGTTAACACTTCCCACATGCACTGAAATTAGATCTGTTAAAAGGTAAAAGGAAACATTAAAACTCTCAGGTTTCTGTGTGAAAGCTTTGATAAAAAGCTATGAACTGTATTAATGTGAAAATCTATATTAATTAAAGGGAAATACAAGAGACAGGGCAAAGTTCCAGCACACCAACAGAAGTGACAAATTATAACAGAATTTGTGTCTGCTTATGTGTATATAGGTTAATGACTAAGTACAAAAAGGATTTGTACTTTGAATAATAAAGTATCAGAGCAGAGATTTGAATCTCTTAGGTATCTTCCTTCCCTTCAGAGAAGGCAACTACAATGACACCTTGTGCTAACTCAGAAATCACACACCTCCATGGAAAGCCTCTACAGTAACTACATAATATAAAACAAAATTATTAGATGTGCTACTTGATTTTTCTTCACAGGCTATTACATTGAACAACTGGTGGTCCATCAGTATTGGAGCCTGATAGTTTCATTGGCTTTAAATAACTCACGGTGATGTACAGCCCAGCGAAGGTCAGCAGGAATAAGCACAATTGTTCTTATGACAAGTTAAGACAACTAAAATATAAGCTCTGCAAGACTTCCCATTTCACAAGACAGCCATGAGAACAAATGGTTGGAGAAAGGTAAGTCAAACATTCCTCACACCGCGCTCTTGTTGCTAGAAAAACTTAAACACTAACACCAGGTGTTAAAGCACTCTCCTCCTTAGATCACTTTCCTCGGAGTCATGTTTGAGGGGCTCCGGCTGTGACAAAGAATGAAAAAGCCTAGAGTTTCAGCTGGAGTATGGCTGCAAAGGGACTGCTAAAGAAGCAGGACAAGTTCTCACAGCAGAAATCTGTCTGCAGCCTACCTCTTCCAGCTCCACTCCCAACTGAAGTTCTAGAATGTCTCTCTCCCAGAAACAATCACAAATCTAACCCTAACAACAAGCAAGGGCTTGAGCCTGAAACGGAAGACCTGCCCTACATTAAGAAATCTTCAGGGGACACCTCTTTCTCCAGCCTATTCCTCCCCTTGGCAGCCCCTTCGTAATGCAACCCAAATGGACCCCTAAGCTTTTTCTCTTTCCCAAGCCCAGCCCTAATGCTAACTGGGTTTAGTTCGACTGAGAGGCATTTTCTAAAGCTCCAGATGGAGTGGGGCTGGAAAGGGGCTGCCAAAGCAAGGGGTAAGCTGCATTCACATCTCTTCTCTGAGGTCTTCTTCATTTGGCTTGAGTACAGAGGCTTTTGCTAAGGCTGCCAATGGAAGTCACAGACTGGCAAGAGGAGCTCTCCATTGAGAAATTCCTCGTTAAGGACAGGGATAAGGGGCTTGTGTTAAGGCTTAGCCTGGGCCTAGACTTACTATTTCCCTCTAATTAGGATTTGGTTTTGCTCAGGATTTAGTTTGAGAGAGAGACAGCCTAGAGCTCTAGTGTGAGTGGAGTTGTACAGGGACTTCCTAGTGAGGGGGTAGGTTGCAAAAATATTTGTGCCCTGAGAACTGGTTCATCTTGTAAAGACTGGCAGCTAATTGCTATGATCCTTCTCTACCTTCTAATTCTTCCTGCAGTACATCTTAAAGTTGTCTGCAAGAGTTTGTATTGAAGAGAACATTTGTTACAGGCAACACAGTTAGCTTACCTCGCAGTACTTCATCATCTTCTCACAATGTTAAATATTGGGATCACTCCTTCCATGCAAGCTTTCATTTCCATACAGAGTTATAGCATCAGGGGTTGTTTGGGTTTCCTGTCTGGAAAAGGAAAATGTTTCTTCTTAACAATTTATGAAAACAATTACTTTATTTTAGCCTAGATCTAGACCGCAGCATTGTACATTGTTTATCTTGTCAGTGCTTAATAGCCTAGGAGGACATACTTAATACACACAGCAAGACTGGTCAGAGGTGGAAACTTACAAAGCTGGATGAAGAGGAAAGCTGCAGCAGGGAAGTGCACCAAGGAGGCAAAGTTGCTGAGGAGGGAATGTCAGTGTGTCAGTAGTTTGTACTCAGCAATTTTTTTTCTAGCTTTTTCTTACTAGTAAAAACATAGGGAAAGTTCTTCCTGGCCCTGATGTAGTTGTAATTTACACCTTTCTGCTGCTATCTGCAGTGAAGCAGGCCCCCTAAAAGGTAAAGGCTACCAAACCATGGGAAACTAACTGTCTTCACGCTGAAACAGCAGGTTTCCATACAACTGTAGATATCCCCAAAACAACTGCAAAATTGGAAGCTGACATATTTCCTAACATGAAAAAATAATGCCAAAAGCAGGGCAGTTGTCAGTCTGTTTTCTGGAGAGGAAAGACATGTAAGTCATATGGGGCAACAAGAGAAGTGCAGTCTACAAGCCTACAGCCATGTGTACGGCAAGGGAACAAGACTGGTCCAGGAAGAATGTGGATAGTTCTGGGGATATTGGGATATCCTGCGAAACTGAATTCAATGCTGGGAGCTGTGCCAGAAAGTCCTCACAGATGATTCAGTGTGTAATATATTGTTTGACTGGCTTATGAATCAGCAGATGATTGACAGTGAGAGCTGCCAAATGGATAATTATGTGGGGCTTTTTAATATTAACTAAAAAGCAGGAAAAAATGAAGCCTGATAGAAGTCATTCATAACTTTTATCACTTGTCATGCAGCATCCATTAAGTGCAATGCCAGAATGTATATTATTTTGCTATAAAGATGCTATAAAGATCACTATTAACTGCTGCTGTGGAACAACAATGGTAATTTGTCCTCCACTTAACCTTCTCCTAAGTCCCTGTCAAACTGAGTACAGCCTGATACAAAACATTACCTGTACGATGGCTCCCAGAGTATCAGTACGGGAACTGCAGTCATGTTTCGCCACACGGCTTGATGGGATCTACAGATACCAGAGCATGGGTACAACAGGATCTGAATATCAGAAAAACATGAACTGTAGATGGTAACTTTAACTGATTCCTTACAAAAATTGTACTGTACTAAAAAGCCTAGGTTTGTTCAAGTTTGGCCTGTCTGCAAGGGCATTAATGCAGGAACTGAAGATTTAACAGAGCCTTGGACTAACAGACAAAGCCTCCACTTGAAAAATAATCACGGATGCACCAGTACAACAACCAACTTTGTTCTCAGACCCAGGGGCTATTCAATGACCACAGTCCCTACTGTTGAACTGGAATTAATTTATTTTTTTTAACCAGCATATGCATAAGGCTTTCTAACAGCTCTTAAGTGACAAAGTCTAGTTACAAAAAAAAAGTGTGCAATACGTGTTAGTAAATCAAATGCAATTGTTCTACTTTTTTCTATTGTTCATGTCAACATTATAATTCCCCCATCTGACCCTAAAATTTGCTTTAGAGTTATAGAAAACACCTTAATTCAGCTCCAGTCCGTGATGAAGGCATGAATGTTACATTCTAGAAAAGAACTTTTAATCAGTTGAAATTTCTGTTATACTTAGAATTTTTTGAGAAGACATATGACTTTTGAAGACTGCTTTTCATTAAATGTTAGTAGTTAGAAATATGTTTCTACAAGGGAAATAAAAGTAGAATAAAACCAAAACTATGACATGGAGAAATGGTAGCGTGAATGCAAGAAAAGAAAACAAATGCTTAGTGATGTTTACAAGAAAATAACTCTTTCTGCTTATAGAGGAACAAAAAAGTATACCACTAACTGCCTGAATTTTACTACTTAATATATTTCCATGTCTGTGTGCATTTGTATTTCAAGACCTGCTAAAAATACTCTAATTAAAGCTGTTGACCTAGAATGAAGTAAACTGAGCAATAAATAGACCCTATCTAAATCAGAAATTAAAATGCAGACTTGTTACACAGGGATTCTCAATTCAGTGAGCCTGGAAAAAAAATCATAATACGACAAAAAATACTTTGGAAATCACCAAGGTGGCCAGATTCTCACATGTCAACTGTCTCCACAAGAAAAAAGAACAACAAAAAAACTAGATCTCATCCTCCAGAAGTTTTCTCCCAAGCTATTATACTGAAATCAGCAAGATCATTCATGAAAATAACTATTTCATTTTAAGTCTTGGTCTTCTGGAAGAAAACCATCTACCTTGTACCAAGCCTAGAGAGAAGCAAATAATGATCTTACGACTATGCCCAAAAATGATCAACTGAATGAAGTAAAAAATTACTGCTGAATGCATGTATAGGAAAACTAAGGTGGGAATAGACAGAGGTCAGTGGTTCACTTCATGGAGCACTGCACAGTCTAGTTTAGATAACTAGTATTAAAATAAGCAGTATTTTATATGAAAGAATGAAATCTAATTTGTAGCCAGGGCAGAAGAAACTGAGTTATGAGAATGTACTACTGGGGATTCTGATCACTTAGAGAAAGACATGACTGATCAGTAGGATTTGGGCAAACATTTCTCAGAGTTGTAGTCCTCAAAGAGAAGATGTCACGGGTGGGAGGAAAATACCTCAGTGTGTGATATGCAACAGTACAAAACATCTTCCTCCACTGGGATGCATGGGAGAGAGGACAAGATTAGGAAGAAGTGGTAGGTTTGCCTTGAATCAGTTACAACACCTGGACGGAGCTGAAGAAGAAATTATGTGAGGCACTATACCAGCTGGATCAGGCAGGAGGTATAAGGGACTAACAGTCAAATGATTTTTGGGGCAGAGAAATACAAAGCAAGGATTGGAGAAGCAGGAAGACTGATACTTTCTGTTAGATCCCCGTATCTCAGAGGAGGGACAGAACGGAACGAACATCAAGAGCTTGGAAAGAAAACAATATCTTCCTAAGGTGAAATATTGAAAAATTTCAATGATCCAGTCAAAAGAATGAAGAGTTTGGCAGTGAAGAGGAGGAGGTGGAACTGACTCTTCTAAGAGAGAAGGTTATGTATGAAGAAAGTGAGGCCATAAGTCCATGACTTTTCGTATGGGAGAGAATCTTTGTTTATCTGACCAAAAGTGAAAAGAATAAAATAAAATACATAGCCCAGAAAGTAGTCTTGGGATAGAATCTACAGTGGCAGCAGTAACTGAAGAAAGTAACCATGTCACACCATACAGCCATAATTAATAGAAATACTAGAGAACTGCCTCCTGAGAAACTTTGCTGGTTACAAAATAAAAAAAGGTTGTTGTGTACTGCATCTCTGCATCTTTGCCAGCTTTCTTGTACACATTTCTCCCCTTTTGCACCAAGATTGTTTTCTGCCTTGGGCAAAACTGAGTATGCATAATCCAATTGTCCTCACAAGACTCTGAAGCGTTGGTAAAATTCTCTGAAATGCAAGCTCAGTGCACTGCATGATGTGGAGAAGGTATCTGAGCTTATAGCATTTGAATAGCTAAGAAAGCTCTCCAAAACTTCAAAAAGTCACAAGGAATGGTTTATTATTCTCTTCAATAATTGAAGACAAAATATTCTTGTAAGGAAAAACGACAACATTTACTTCTTTATATATAAAATTACTTCTTTATATAAGGTTTACTTCTTTGTGTATGTATATATACACACACTCCTTTCACCAGTCCTTGTGCATAAAAGTATGAACAATATAATTTCCTTCTTAATACAGTTTTGTGAAATTTAGATGGATTGAGAAAACTAGTGCATTTTCAACAGCCTCAGTGTTTGTAAGATTGGCCTTGTCCTTCTTCAGAAAGGTATTGTAGTGATTTCTTTTTCTTTGTTTAATGTCTACAGTGTTACCTCTGGAAAAGTAATACTGGTGCAAAACCAGAGGATTCACTGCTCTGATCCTTTTCATAAAACAGGCAAGGTTTGTCATTAACAATCTGTAGTTGTACAAAGCTGTAGTCAATAGAGAAATAGCTACTGTCTTTCAGGTAATATTCTTCCTTTATTTTATGTTACTAAATTTAAAAAAAAAAAAAGTAAGTCAGATTGCATGAAATAGAAAAAACAGATATTACCTGTTCTGACCTCTTTGACATAGATGGGAGCTCTTTGCTTTCAAATGTTTTGCCATGTCTTGAACTACAGCAGCCTATTGAAAAATAAATAGTATTAGTGGGATTAATAGACTTAAATAGTCAGAGCACGTGATCTATTTCTACGTGCACTTGAATTACTTTGGTCATTATACACGTAACTGCCCAGTTCTGAGAGTAAGTGGAATGGCGTCTGCTCACCTTCATAGTGTTTTTCCTTTTGTTTAAATGGAATTTTCTGTGGTTTAGTTTGTGCCCATTGACTCTTGTCCTTAAGAACTGGAGGACCTTATGTTTCAAAAGCACTTTATAATCTCAATCATAAAAATATTTTATACAAATTTTCTGTGTGCAAACACAGTCTAAGATTAAATAGCTCTTCTCCCATCCTGAATTCCCTTGACATATTTCTAAAGTAGAATCATATCCGTCCCTCCTTCTGTGTTTTGCTAAATCATATAAGACAAATTTATTTACTCTCTTGCATGATATTCTTTCCTTTCTCTGATCATTCTGCTATTTTGTGCCTGCTCCAGTGCGTATTAATCATTTTTTTACATGGACAACCAAAATGAAGCATAATGCCAAATCAATTTGCAGTGCAGGATAGTATTAACGTTTCACCTCTTCTAAAAGATTCTTGACTTATGTATCTACAACTGCAAAATATCCATATTCTCCTTCCCAAATGCTATACTGACTTTCAACCAGATTAAATGGTAACCAAGTTCTCTTGTGCAAAAGAAAACCTAAAGAGCAGGCTCATTAATCTTGCCTTTACAGGAATGTGGAATTGTATTCTATTCTACATTTACCTTTGCATCTTGTTTGTTTTTTTTTTTACCAGTTATTCCATAATCAAACAAAACGCTGCAATAACATTAACAGATCTATGGTTTGTCTAGATTACCCTTCCCTTCCCTTATTTTCTTAATCGCAGGTGGCCTGTTACAGATTCCAAAGTGGAACAATTTGAAGAGGATTTGAACTCCTGTCCAGTATGCCTGTTTCTTTTCAGTGCTTTTCACATGAAAGAATAAAGGACTTCCTTTATAATTTTGTTTAATAATACATTCAGAGTTCTAGAACCCATGTAAATCCCAATGAAAAGCAAATATAAGGCAGCTTGTCCTTATTTCTACAACTCTTTGGACAACCCAACAAAACCATCAGACAGTCGAATCATACTGAATTTCCAAAGGAGAAGAACCTCCTATGTGCTCCCAGTCCCTCCTGCCCACAACACTTGTGTGTCACCTCACTCTCCCCAGCATGTGGATTCCAGCAGAATATTGCTGAATGCCGTGATTCATTCCCTGCTGTGGACGACTGCTGTGAAACACCATTTTGAATCATGGTTAATCACCACCTGCCTGACCATCACAACTGTGTTATATAGGTACCAGATGGCAGCTACAGAAAGGACACCCAAGAATTTTTCTCTATGTACTTATTAATGCCTTATACTCCAGAAAAACAAAATGTATTTGAATTCGGTCATTTGTTTGCATTTTACTCTTATTTCTAACATGAAGTTAACGCACAACAGACAGACTTAGAACTGTGCATGTTATTTCCTTATTACGATACTAAACATTTTCTTGAATTTAAGTAGTTGTGCACTTCTTTGTGGAGAATATAGTATATTACAAAAATATGAAAGGACGAAACAACTAGTAGTCAAATGGAACACGTTTTCAATTGAAATAGGATTTTTTACACACCGTGGCTGAGAATTTCTGCTATTTGTAGATCACTAGGTGCTATATGACACTCAAATATATGTCTTTTTAATGTCTAATACAAATCTTTAAAATAAGACACTAAACTCTTTTCCAGAAAAGAAGGCAGTAATGTTCTCAGAAAACTACAGTGCTGGAATTATCACTGAACATGCAGCTAACACTGAAGATTCATCCCTTCTCAAATTGCCTTCAGAAGAGGCTATGTAGCTTCCACAAGAGCTTTTGAAAATTATGGAGCTGTGATGTTTAATTAGGTGGGGTTTTTTATGCATGGTCAGGTAGGATGTGGCCTTCTCACAGCAAAACCAAATACACAAGAATTATGTCATTTTACTTACACGCTACTACGTTGTTTTCTACTTGAGAAAATACTTGAAAACAATTGAAATCTAAGACAAGTAGAATTTTGGGTGCCCTTATTTGAAGCAATATTACAGGGCACCTTTAACTTCCTGTGGAAAAATGTAACGAAAATGTAATGGCTGTTTACCTGCTTCTGGAGAAAGTCAGGACAAATATTTGCCACAGTGCTCAAAATGTTCCTAATGGCAACAAAATACTTAGAAGAGTTTTTCTGAATAATGCATATATACTCAGGTATGCTTAGGAAATTTAATTGACAAAATGGAGAACTAGATGATTATTAATCCTGCATTTTTTATAATCTCCACTGATGGTCCTTAGATCGGGCTACTGATTTCATAAGTTTGAGATCTTACAAACAGCCATGACATAAGTATTCATTTTTAATTCTACCACCATCACACAGAGAACTTTCAGGAACAAAGATAGCTTTGCTAAGCCATACAAATTATATCAAAGGGGCTTTAAAGAAATGTTTATTCAATGCAATTAGTACTTTAAAGCAGATCAAGGAGTTAAGCATGCTAGGGACAAAGATAACTACTCAGGGTTTCCTTCGGTACAATACTGAAAACAAGGACATAATCAATGATATAAGCAATAATAAATCCATTAAATGATTATTCATTATTTATTTACTGAAGGTGTACATGACCTGTGTAATTAAAGAGTATAGCTAAAAATATAATTGTTCTGTATATTATATGCATACATATATACATGAAATAGATTTCAAGACACAAAATAAGCTTCCA
Source organism: Psophia crepitans (assembly GCA_013399095.1). Taxonomy (NCBI): domain Eukaryota; kingdom Metazoa; phylum Chordata; class Aves; order Gruiformes; family Psophiidae; genus Psophia; species Psophia crepitans. The sequence continues at coordinate 246,036 of VWZZ01007818.1, read as the reverse complement.
TCTAGCGTAAGAATGATTTCTTGCGCATAAATACTCCAGTGCCAAAAAGTCTATTATTTCACATTATCACTCAAAATCTTGCATCAGTTACCCTGTCACAAGAAGTGTACTAACGGAATGTATTGATTCCACAGCTATTGGGAGGCATCATCAGTACTGAAAAGGGACAATGTTGGCAACAAGAACAGCAGAAGTGGCATGAAATCTCATTGTAAAAAAAAATCATGTTGGTCAAACACTGGTAACAAATTTATTCTAAAAAACTGTAATAATAACTTTGAAATAACAGACAAATGTAGCGACCTTTTCTGGACAAATACTGATCTAATCTAATACCTAAATTTTTTATATTAGTCAGTCTTAAATTGTGATCTAATGTCTGATATTTCTTAAACTCAACATGAGAAATAGCAACACTGACCCATTAAAGAACAGTTACTATTTATTTTTATTTTTTACACCTTTTACTTTCAGTCAGTGAATACTGTAGTAATAAAACATTTTCATCCCAGCATAATCAGCCTTCTTTTATATCACAATATCAGCTACATATTTCAGAATGAGAGAGAAACATAACAATCCTTGAGCCTTCAAAAAATTATATATGCATTTTATATCAGGATACTGTGAATAGAATCGGTGAAGAATTTTTCTTATTGACTTTTTTAGAGAATCCTCTGAACGTCTTTCAAATTCCAGTTCATTAAACTAAGAGATTTGACTACATATTTACTCTATTTTCTGATTTGAAGGTGGGGGGTTAGCTTAGTTCACTTCAGTTTCTGACTAGAAAATTTTGGGTAATAAAACCAAATTTCTTCATAATTTAAATTTAACAGATATGGACCAGATTTCAGATCTAAACAAAATATTTCACAATTTTGTGTTTCTATCCATCCTCAGTGCTGAAATGAAAGGCAAAACTCTTATCTGAGTGCCATGCTGTCCAGACAAGCCCCACTGAAAAGACAGAATAAAATAAAGTCACACCCATTGAGCACAGATTGAAGAAAAGAACTTTGAAACAGCATTCGAAGAAAATAACTGCGGAACAGCATTCTCTGGCTCACCCCTCCTGCAGACTTGGGGAATGGTGCTTATTTTACATTGTGAAAAATAGTGATATTATTGGAACTCTGCATACTTCATTTACAGTTTTGTAGTAACAGAAATAGTACTCATCTTTCCAACAAGTTGTTTGAATTTGATACACTTGTAAGTGGAAACACCTAGCACCCTAGTTAAAATCTGATATTCCTTGACTAAAATTGTTCTACAACACCCTTCCATAAAGTACATGTTAATTGGCTTATCATGTGAAAAACAATCTCCCCAAATTAAGTGCAGTTTAAGAGTTAATTATTACAGCTTTGTGAATTCCCATGCAATTACCACGACTGTGTAATTTTTTTAAAATTACAAGTTCCATATTTCAAACAAAAATAACTTTCCTCAAAACTCTTTTTCAGAGCTGGAGTGAGAGGTAAGCTGTATCGATTTGATTAGAGGAATATTTTCCTTCCCTTGAGATTGCCTTCCTACACATCTCTTCAGAATGATTCATAGGGCTCAGTCACTTAGAATTGCAAATGTGGTATGGGACCTCTTGTCAGTTGACAAATGGTTGTAGTCACATTTAAACAAAGAAAGAAACGACAGAAATTATACCGTGGAACAGATTAAACTTCACTCATTCTAACCATCACAACTCCAGTGCTCCACACTCATACATTGTTGCGATTACTCTAATTAAGGAACCTCATTAGATTGCTGTGTCTCTTAGTTCATACACGCCATCAGAAGTGTATCTTGCTTATCCATGGTAGCAGAAACTGAGACAGAAGGCATTTTGGCTCATGAAATGCACTAAAGTATCTGTCTGCATTGCTTATGCTTGAAATTTTGTTGTACAATATATTTAGTGTGCTTGAGTAGTCAGCTTGGAACATCAATGTGGAAATGTCATTCACCTGTCATGTAAGCTGAACTTAATTATACAATAATTGCACATCCGATATACCGAAAGTGAAAGGAAGCAACATTTCCTTGTACTTACCATGAAACGAATATGTATTATTCATTTGTTTCGTTACTATACTGAAGTACTATTACAGGCATTACCATTTTGCTTTAAGGTACAATGAGTAATTTATCAAGTAGTGATGCAGATGTTTATAAAAATGCTAAACTGAGGTTCTGAAATGCACCATTGCAGAGAGTACACGAGACTGATGGTCTAATTCATGGTCAGATAAAATAGGCAGTTATTAACTTTGGGTAGGACTGCTCAAAGGAAATTTTTGCACTTTCCCACAACTCAAGGTAGAGATACTCATGAGGTGTCTGTCATTAAAAACAAACAAACAAACAAACAGTCTCCTAAAAGTGTCAAGAAAAAATGGTCAAGGTTTCACAGTACTTTGGTTCTGTAAGTCAGCAGATGCTGATTTGCTGAGGGGAAACACTATTTCATGTCTCCTCTTGCCATTTCCCCATCACAGTTTACTGCAGAGCATTCAGAGTGGTTGGTACTGATATCACAGTGATGCTACTGCCTCTGCATAGTTGCTTCATCTATATCCTCCCAGCAGTTCCAGTGCAGCATATGGTACTGTGATGCCTACCTCTCCACAGCTGAATCTTATCCTTAAGCCACTGAATACGCTGTTTTGCAATGGGAAGGACTTCATGGAAATCACAACAGAGGTGACACCTAAGAGAAACAGGAAGGAAAATTATGTCATTGAATAGCAAAGATATTCACAACTGCTGCAATTTAAAGGATCTGAAATATTGTTTTATACTTGTGCCATAAAAATCCACAACTGGTTCAGCATGCACCTGTCTATCTCGAAACATCATTCAGTTTCTTCAGTTTAATCTAGCCCATTCTGAAACAATCACTGCAGAACAGGAAAGAAATGTTTAAGATAACCGTATTAGTGAAAATCAAAATCATGAATAATATTAAACAACTCCCAAAACATTTGCTAATGCACCTACTTTCAGCATACAAGATTTTATTCTGCCTGGTTGACTGAGACGGAGATGAGCAGCTGTACTCTGTCTAAGCAGCATGAGATATTCAGTTGTTTAAATTAGAGACAACAGGCCCTGCATAAATACATATATATCCTTTCTTTTAAAGGATACTACAGCCCTTGAAAGGGCCGTAGGATGAAGGTCAAGCTGGTGTGAAAAGAAACTGCTCTTTACAGAAAACTCTTCAAAGAGTGAAGTGAGAAAATAAGACCTTTGACTAAATGTGGGCCATAGATGTGCAGCTAAAGGAGGAGTTAAATCCAACCGCTGTAAAGCCTGAACGCTGTGTGTGATGTGCAGGGCATTATGGAGGGTGGATACTCAACACCATGAGGTTAGCATTGGCAATAGGCTGCGAAATGCAAGCGGTCCCCAAAGATGAAATATTCCCTTTTCTGCTATATCATCCCCCATGTAGATTTTTTTCTTCCTTCTTACTCAAGAAACTACCTACCTATGTAAGAAAAAGAGGCCTTGCCTGTTGGCTGGTTCCTCTACTCTAAATCTTACCTACATTATTGATGTCAAAACATCTCTTTTAGTACAATTTGGGAGAAGCTTTCTGTCAATCTGTAATAAGATTGTCAGATTAAAGTATTGGTAAACAGAAGATCACAGATGTGGCATGCAGAAGTGTCCTGCCTTTGGTCAGGACAGGGTTAATTTTCAGGAGCCGGGCCAGGTGAGCCGAGCTGGCCAGTATTCTGTACCATGTGCCATCATGCCCCTATAAAAGGGGCTGGCCAGGAAGAGGGGGGGGGGTGCTGCTCTGGATGGTCTGGCTGGGGGCTGAGCATCTGGTCTGTCTGTCGTGGATCAGTAAGGTGCTCCCCTTTGTTTGCCCATTAAAAGTCATTATCCCAACTCAAGGATGTTTGCCCGTTGCTGTTCTCATTCTTCCCCTTGTTTTGCCAAGGGGGAGCGAGCGAGCGACTGCGTGGGGCTCAGCTGCCGGCTGGGGCCGAACCACGGCAAGAAGGAAAAACAAGTGGGGAAATTCTCTTAATTCTTCACCAGCTCACAGGAAAATTATTTCCTTTAAAATTGAGGGGAAAACATGAGCAGGTTTATTAATTTGCATGTCACAGCAAAATGCCTGAGCAAAGTGCAACAATGGACGTTGCTACACAATTTAAACACGTACTATTGCAAGTAATTAAATGCTCCTCCACACATTCTTTGCTTCTCTTTTCAGTTACATATATGGCAATATACTTCATGATATAAAATAGATTTTTCTACTTATAAGAGAACATGAGCAAATATAAATTGTGTCCAACTTCAAATGGCTGAACAGGATATTCACACAGTCAACTTCATTCAGTCCATACACATGCTTGAAACAGAGCTTTGCTTTCCATATAGTCAGTGACACCTATACGGGACTTGAGTGCTTTGATTCATCCTCTGGAAATTCCACTGACTGATAACTCCATAGTTCACTAACTCAAGTACCCACTTTTATTGACGTGTACTGAAAGAGTAAGGTTCTTTTCCATGATACTTATCACAGAACACCAGAGGTTTGTGTGGAGTTTTACACCCGAAACCCTGCAAGTTTTTATAGAGACAGAAAATTTTGCAAAACTTCTAACCAGGCTTCAGCATGTAGTATCCCTTTGGAAAAATAATAAAGTTTTGGGCTCAGAAAACCAACTGTACCACAAAGCCTATCATTACAGAGTTCAATCATAGTAATTGGAAGATTCACCCAACTATTCACACTCATCAGAACAATCTATAAGTAGCAATATCGCCTTTTAGTTAGATATGGCTTGATTAGCCAATACCCTTCAATAAAAGTGTCTGAATATATTACAGGTGGGTAGACTTTGGGAATTCACTGGACTAGGCCTGGGCTAGAACTAATTCATAGGAATCTTTCAGAATTCACATGGCCTTTCTAAGACCATGACAATTACTTCCCAGAATCCTGTTTATAGGAGGTGAATTTTTTTATAAGTCATCCAGATTTATTTTAATACCTAATGGAAATAACTCATTCAGCGTAATAGCAAGGATTTATTACAGCCTTTGTGGGACAAAACTAAGTGGAGCAAGCAATTGAGTGTGGTCTTTTTTTCTAATGGCATGATACATACGCAAGGTTTCCCACTGCTGTTCATCAGCTAATGAGTGAAGCATCAACTTAAGCATACAGAACAGCTTCATGCATTCAACAGCAGCTCACTCAGGGGAATCAATTTTAGAATTTCTTACATTCAGAAGGACTAAATACAATATACCTGTATATATAACTAGATATTTATATAGCCAAATACAATTTCAGATGAAAGCAAGTACTGGAATGCTGGCAAGAGAAATTACTTTAGATTTTTCAAAATCAATGAAGAATATTTAATAACAATTTCTACAGGTGTTAAAAATCAAGAAAATGCAATGTCAGTTTAGCATTTTATTATTAATTCAGCACAGTGTGCATGCCTATTTGTCCAGTCCCTTTGCATCAGCAAGGGTGTGGTACAGAGGACAGAAATTCACTTACCATGTTTCTTTAAAACTGCAGGAATTCCAGAAATGCAAATGTGATCATGTTTTCTTACAGCTGCTAAATTGTCACAGCTGATGTATTCTTTAATGATATGAGTACAGTGAACTACAGTTACTGCCACTCCCTAGTGCTCACTGCTTTGTCGACTTTCAAGGACAGACCAAGGAAAGCATCGAACAGGGGAGGAGGGTGTGTGTGTGAGCTAGGAATAGTGCTATATTCAGAATATTGCCCCCTCTTGCAATTTTATCACGCACTTTTTAATGATTTGTATTTTTTCCAGTGGTCCAAATGTTTGTAGTATCACATAAGTATGCATTCATGCAATTACTCGAGATTTGCAGTTTTCATTAAAAAAAAAAAAGCCTGGTTGTAACCTCAGATCAGCAGGACTAGTAAGAGAAAAAGGCTAATGAGAGAAACTGAGGGGGTATTTAAAATTATTGCTGCATTTGGCCTGTCTCACAGTTCCACAGAGGGGTGCTAACCCATGGAATATTAATTTTTCTGAACAGCACACTACAGCACTACCAACCCCACCTTGGACAGAGAAACACTGAGAAAAGTTATGGCAGATGAGAGACAAGAAGGACTACAATAGACATGAAACCACCTTATGCAGGTTACTGCTGTCACTCTAGACCAGAGGACTGCAGTTGTTAACATTCTGCATCAAGTAATGAGGTTTTTTAAGTTATCACTTTAAATCAGATTTTGGAACATGGAGTAGAAATGACTTAGCCATGTGATTGAGATACTGTTAGCTCATATGGAGCAAAACTCACAATCTCTGAAGCTACTTTAGTAGCAGGTAAGTATTGCCAGAGTGTTGAAGAAATGGAACGTAAGATTTCTCTCACATGACCATACAATATACAGAACGTTTATCCATGACATCGATTTTATCCGTTCCTAGCGGGATGGGTTATACCATGCTACGTAAACGCGCATGGTTAAATAGTGTTGATATTTTCCTAATACTACCTAGTTCCTTTCACTTGCAGGTCTCCAAACGTACAGTGTATGTATGCACAGCTGGCTTGTGGACCTGCTCATAATGTCACTGGTAGCTCTGTAGCACTTAGGGGAGGAGAATGCAGATGTCTTGTACAGGTGTTAATGATATCATATGTGCCTGTATACTTGCTTTATACATACAGTGTTCCCACTTAACCAGAAGCAAATGCTGAGACAGATAGAGGAGTGACATATCAAGACAGCTCAATATGCCAGTGGGATACAAAACTCAGATCTTCTGATCCGCGCGTGTTGCTGAAGCCCTAATACAACTGCTCTTTCTTGAACTGCTAGCTAATTGCCTTCTCATGAACGGTGCAAATGCCTCTTCAAGCAAATGCCGTTAGCATATTCTTAGAACAATGCCCTATCATCAGGAAAATCACTCATTTGACTACATAAGTGATGTAAAAATCTAGGGCATTTATTACCTGCGATGTTATCTTCCGTTCTAAGTATTAGGACTACAGCAAATACTGCTAGCTGGTAAACATCCTTTTCTTTAAAGGCATCTATTCAAAACACAATGAAAATGACAGAGTTATTTACTGCATTATTTTTACAGTGATGGAAAATGCAGAAAAGCCACATAAAAAACAAGACCCATTATAATTCTTTTTTTCCCCTTTAAAATTCAGTACTTTGCTCTCTTCAGAAGAGGCTGCATATATAGTAGCTATGGTTCCTTCTTTAAATTGGGATTATAGTTTAGAACATAAGCTGAGACCACATGCAAACTGCTGAAAGACTTTCCCACCCAGAATATTTAGAAGACCAGTATATTTCTATGCCAAAGACAAACTTTCAAGACACTAATTTTACTCAATATTTGCTGGCTAAGTTGCAAGAGACTCTTCTTTCTCAAACCTCCACCTTCAGCTGAGCTGGTTAAAACATTGTGACCTTGATCATCCTTACTCAATTAATAACCCTGCCTCACAGATGTATCTTCTCACTGTTGGTTCTTCACATTTGAAAGACCACATAGAAAACAGTTTCTCAGCAAACTTCTTGTTTTCTCTTGTGGTATCTTAAGGATGTCTTTGTTTCTTCACTTCACAATATTTTATCATCACTGCAGCAAAAATCCCACAGCAGGCCATGGCAACAGGTTGGTTTTATGTGCAGAGTGATCAGTCATCCACGGCTGGAAGGAACAGTGAATCCCAATTTCATTTCAAAATCTAATGAAGTTGGCCTCTCAAATCCACTTGATGTATCTACTAATATTAGGCTTAGATTGAAATATAAGATTTCTTCCTCAAGACTTGTCATGATCATTTGAATTAGGGTTGTTTAGAATAGAGGAAAGGAGGCCAAAAAAGGGGAACATTTTCAATGACACAAAGATTGATTAGACAAAACACAGGGTACAGGAAGAGGGGTTTCATTAAAAAATAATTCAGTTTTCAATGATAGCGATAATGAACTATGGCCACAGATTTCCTGGGCAGGTCCCAGAGACACTGCCTTTGGCGGTTTCTGAGAAAAGGATAACCATTCATATCACTAAGAATGGAAAATCCATCAGGAATGATAAAGGGAAAATACTCCCATACTGGACTAGGTGAGCCCATGAAGTTCCTTGCAATCCTATGCCTCCGTGATTCTGGCAACTTTTACTTCTGTAGCACATATTACACCATCAGTCTAATCACATACTTCTCACAAAATACTTATGGGAAGACATATCCATAGACAGCTACAGATTTGAAATAAAGAAAAGAGATCGACTTGGCCCTGTACTGGTACTTGAAAGAAAAGCCCTATTTAATTTTAATCTATTTCCCAAAAAGTATTGGAGCATTTAGGGTGCTGTTCTTTAATAAATTAAAGTCAGCTGTGGCGATTGAAGGACCCTGGTAGGAGCACACGTTTATTTTTCCTTTGCAGCATTCATTATTTATTTCCATTAAGTTTTCTCTACTTTCACAGCACTAAGGCACTTCTGCTTTCTGTCTTGTACTATCGTCTTATTATTGGGACATCTTACCCACTGATTTCATTGACTATTTTACCAAGCATCAGACAGAGTCATTGTATGTTTTCCACTCAGTTCTACAGCCAAGTATCCCAGGACCTTCATCAAGTCCAATGTCATTATAGCTGCTGAAGACCTACTTCAGCTTCCACACTGCATGAAATAGAAAGAAGTTGGAATAAGAGTGGGTATTAGTCACAAAGCTTTCCTGATGTCTTTTTCCATTTTGTCTTTTGACTCTTCTTTGGCTTGTTTCTGATGTCAGAACTGAGTAAGGAGATAATACAGTGCTACTCTGACAGCCCTACGCTAGCTGGAAGCACAAGTATGTTCCCATTCTCTGGAGGTCATTCCTATCCCTTCTTGTAGGCATAGCTACAGCTGTATGTTCAAGGTGGTTTAAAGATAATTATGTTAATGAAATGATTACTGCTGGTGCCTTTGCTAGCTGTTTAGATTTTATAGGTTGAGAAAGTATTGCATCATTTAGCAAAGACAGCAGCCAGCAGTTGGTTATGGTAAGGAAACAAACCAACACAAAAAGCAATAATAATTTAACTTGTGATTGGAAAAAAATAAGTGATTGAAGACAATCATTGCAAGTAAGCCTGTCATTTAAAACAGAATATTCAATTGTCTGCTAAAGCTAATTATTAGTGCATTTCAGCACACACCTTTCCCACTTTTATGGCCATATGGTGCCCTTACACGCACTCTGCGTATATATGAGAGGTCTAATTTAAATTACCTCAAACACTTACATAATGCTTTGTGTATTCAGAAATCTGTAAGATTCTTGGCTAGATATACTTCGATCTTTTCAACAGTACCACGAGACAGAGCACCGGGAGCCAGCCAGAGCCTCTTTCCTAGCAAATTACAATTAGTCCTTGCACTGCCAGAAGGTGCAGGTGCAGAAGCTCCTTTCCCCAGCTCTGCTGCTGTGAGCCAGACTCTAGCAGTAGTTTAACATCAGATATTTCTCCTTACCAGGAATCTGAGTTTTGATTCTGAACACTCTATTCATGAGTCCATCTAGTGGATAGTATGAGGCAGTATATTTCTGCATACACATACAGTACACATATGTGTATCTCTAAGCTCTTTTTTGTTCTCTATTCTAATCATAACAGGTTTTTTAAAAATTTAAAATGTCAGTTTTGACATTGATTTGAGTAATTTCCTAAATATTAAAACCCACCGAAACCACTAAAATACTTGCATCTTGCTTAGAACTTGGCTGCAGAAGCTAAATAAAACCTCTTTCCTTCCAAAGGTCAGGGAAATTTTGGAGACGATGTGAACTGCAGGAAACAATTGCTTGCCTTTGTGTATGATACTGAATTTCCCCAAAGGATTTTAGGGGGGCTGAGATTCTCCAGGGTCTTGTACAATCCTCCACACACTACCCTTGAAGCCTCCCTCAGTGCTCAGAACATGCTGCATGCAGGGATACAGCTGGTCACGGGAACTCAGGGGCAAACGTAAGCGTTTAGTGGAGAGAGAAAATTCACCAGATTCTCCCTCTGACTTAGCCTTCAAACAAGCCCTCTGCCTCTGTTCCCTTCTTCAGGCTTAGCCCATTCAGACTTTAGGCCCACAGGAGCTTCTTTTACTTTTGCATGTATATAATGTTGGGCAGTGAGCGTGTCGGTTATGACAGCCACGGGGGGGAAAAGAGGCAAGGCTGTGCAGCATCCATGGGCTGTACAGTGTTCACAAGTGCACCTCTCACAAACCTGCAGATGAACAAGTACAGGGAGACTTTTTGAATATTCTGTTTTTCAAAATCCAAGATCAGCTAGGGCCTTCAAAACATTCATTGTAAGTTAGAAAGGGTACACTAGCCCTTAATACTTTCTTTGTTTTTCAAATTACTATAGCAAGCAACTAATCTTGCGTAAAATTAAAGTTTCCTGCAAACACCTCTGACCACTCTAGCTTCTGAACTACGCCACAATTTTGCTCCTAATACAACATGATGGCCATCAAAATTAACAAACTAGCTGCCAGTTAAGAAAAAGCATTGTGCTGAAACATTGGCACCGTGTATCAATCTGATGCAAACAGCTATAAATATCCAAAAAAGGGAAAAAAAACCCCAAACCAAAACCCAAACAAAAAACCCCAAACCAAGCAAGCAAACAGTTCATGTATTACTTGACATTTGCAGAAAACTGCCATTTGAGAAGCAGAATTCTATTCTTAATGTCCAGTAATTTCTCTGTGAACATATTTTTATTCTCTTTATGGTTTGGGGTTTTTTTCAGGCTATTCTTGTCCATGACTATTCTTGTCTGATATGTTCTTATTACTGGAAATGAAAGTCTAGTTACACTGGATGCAAAATAAATATTACTCATTCACAGTACGGGAAAGTTGGTTAAAAGCACCACCAGATGAATAAGGTACCTTGCATCTATTAGATACTTTGTTGACCCTTGGGTGAGTGCTCCACAGAGATGAATATCATGTATTTAGGAGAGTTTCCCCTCTAAAAAATGATAACACTCATACTACCAATAATTTTTGAAAGAATGGCCTTAATATTTCTGTTCTGGGAACAGGTGAAGAGGAATGAAGCTGCTCCTTCTCCACTCCCATTCCAGCACTGTCTTGAAACTGCAAACATTTCTTACAGCACCACCTGCAGAACTATATAGCTGGGGGCTAGAATTATATCGGGGGAAAGATTCAGGATTAAATCTATTATGTTACTGAAGGACATCAGTAGTGCTCTCTCTGCAGATAGATTAATAGCCGCACTTAATGAACGTCGTAGTTCCGTTATCAGTTTGCATCCAGACATATAGACGTCCTGTGAAAGTAGGACTTAATGCTCTTACAGATGTTTGGCTGGGTAAAACTGAAAGGACAGAGTCCTTTATGATGTAACGGTATCAGCAGACACTGATTTTTGAAGAAAAACCTCAATCTGAACTTTAGTCTTGCTTCTGTTGCTATGAAGCTATGAATGAAATATAACTATTTCTAGTATTTCAATGAGGGACAGGCCTCTACTTAGTGGAACACAAGTATTTGCTACTTTATATGCCATTTTATATGCGATGGGTCTTCCATCTGGCTTTCAGCATCTCCCACAGAAGTACATCCTACAAGACATCCACTCCTTTACCTGCCAGCCAAGTTCCTCAGATACTCAAGGACATGTAAGGTGGCACTAGATAGCTACGTTTAAGAATCTGGATCAGTTCCCAGATTACCTGCTGGGCTTGCTGAAGATAAAAGAATGAGTGTTAGTATCTGAGATCATCACTATTCTTTACTGCTGATAGAAGCCATTTTAAAGTACATTCTCTGGCTAAAAGACAGTCTCAACTTTGTAGCTTCATATCAACAAGAGCAGATTACACCAACCAGTCCCACATTACTGTAAAAAAATACTTTTTCAGTTCTGCTTTCTCATGCTCTCCATTCTCACTTTAGTGCTGAGTTCACTTAATTTCAAATCCTATCAAGATTGCTTCAATTTAAGTAACTAAATTAAATTCCTACCCAAAGTATTTCATTGACCCAGTTAATCATACTTAATATCACCCTTACCACACCTCCTCGCTGGTCTTAAACATAAGCCCACTGCTATTTTTTTTTTTTTGCATACAATATTGTAAATTAGTGTAGATGACAGCTGAATGACAATTTTCAATAGCTGGTGAAAGAATCTTATTCCTAATGCAGTAATTTTTTTTATACTTCTTTTTGTCTTGTAAAAAAGCAAGCAAACTTATACTTCCTGTCAAAGATTAATCAGACTAAACCATTGTTTATTATTCTTTAACTTACATTAAAAATGTGAATTTTTGAAATCATCATGAACTGTTGCTGAAATTTTTATTCCATATTGCCTTTTGGCGTGTGATTTCTACTTCCACTTCTAATTAGAAAATCTGAATTAAAGAATTGTCACCTTTCTTTCATTTTCCTTCCCCACACACTTAGTTTTCATTGAGGTTTGATAACATTGTGTGAAGAATTGTTTCAGGTTTCTTTCATTCACTTCCTCAATGGTATGACTATAAATTCCAGAGCTAAGCTAAACAAAGTCAGAAGCATTGAATGGAAAAGGGAACAGAGACAGATGAGGAAAAGAGGCCGTATTTCTGATCCTTGAAATGTTTCCTTCATGCCTTCATCCCTCTCATCTCTGGAGCACGTTCTAGACAATGCTTGCAGTGAGCTATTGTCAGGCAGTTGACTTCAGTTCTCTTAATGTATATGCTTCTCTCAGCAATAATGTACAGGAGCTATAAATCACTGAAAAACTCTGCAATGTCAGGCTTGAATACTCTTTCACGTATGGAAAAAGGTGTTACGACTAATAGTATCAATCTTCTGCTCTTGTGGGTCTGATCTTACGGTAAAAAAAGTTTTGCAGTGCCACAGTTACAAATGATACTCTTTCATAGAAATGAAATGATGGAATCCCTTGCAAAAAGATTATGAATTTATAGATGAAGAAAAGGACTAAGAACAATACAAGCTAACAGGGGGTAGGAATGTACTATGAAATCATTAAACAACTCCTGCTTATAGAAATGTTCAGTTATTTTCACATTGAAAATATCACAGACAATGACTGATGGATGAGGGAATTTAGGTCATCCAAGGTTTGGATTGCAACTGTACAGATTTACAAAATTTTAGTCTTTATCAAACCATGGAAAACCTTAGTCTAAATTGACTAATTCTAGAAAACTTTCACTATTGAATTTGATGAAAGGTGTAGGTAAAAAATAAAGTATCCTTTTTTTTTCTCCACACTAAGGCAAGCATGAATATTTCATGGTTACTTGTGAACAGAAATACATATATTTATTCAAGGATGATGTTTACAGCAACAAAAAAAAAAGACAAAGAATAACGTGATATGTAGCATTATCATGTCTACTTCACAAAAGGGCTACTAATACTACAGAAGCTTAGGAACAAGAAATTAACTACACAGAACAAAAGCAGAGTTAAAGCATGGCCTTACCCAATAAAATTATTGCATTGATTTTTAATAAATATGCTTGTCATCAGATATCATAGGTAAGCATTGTTTTCCTGAAGTCCTTACATTACAACTTTCTTATGGTCTCTGATGACTAGAGCTCACAAATGCTTTTATCACTTTCCAGCACAGGTACTACATACTAAAAGAAACAAGAATGCAGGACTACTCTTTATTTACATGTACTACCTTTCAATTACTTCAGCATAGGGTGTCTCATACACATCACTATGTTTATTTTGTGCTTTATATAAAACAAAGTAATCATCACAGCCAATCTACATTGGACATATGTTTTACATTTTTAAAACCTATAAGCTTTCCTCAGAAAGACTCATTTTTATATAAGACGAGTAAAAACGAATTGTCAGATATTTCATCCAGAATAGTTCAAACAGGTTGGCATTTTCTTTCATATTCAAGAAAATTCACTAAATTTACATTACTGGACTTCTAAAGCTAAACTCTGTGTATTTGTGGTTGACTAAAACAGTGGTTAGAAACCAGCACTCGCATGGCTGCATGGATGATTTATCAGCCAACCAGTAAAGTTCTTCTGAATATTTGCCACAGGCAATTTAGCTGCAAATGAGTATTTCATTTAGCCTGAATCTGCACGCATTTCTCTGGAAAAGGAGATGAGCATTGACTCGGTCCTCTATATGGGTATAGGCATGGGAGCAGAAAGGGCCCTGACAGTTTTGCTACATAAATTATAATAAAGAGGGGAAGAAAGGGATCTTTCGTAAGTTTTTCACACAGTTTAAAAAAAGCATGTTGCTGACATCCATAAATATAGAAAAATATCTGAATTCTCCTTAAACTATTCTTAGGAGTATCAAACAGTTTAAACAAACTCTCTACACAATTTTGTTCTCATTCGTTTACATGGTTTTGCATGCACAAAAGCAACTTGTGGTAGAAGTGACTTGTCTCAAAATTATTTCAATTTGAGGTCCAAGGGCTACTTCTGAAAACTCTCATCCTAGTTGGTTCAAAGGTAGTTGCATTAGAAAGGAACAGAAAGGGGACAATGACGTTCTTTGTTGGGTCAACAGTATTTTTTTAATTACCTATATTTCAAAGAGTTTCTTAAGAAACTTCACATATGGGTGAAGGCAAGCAGTGCTAATTTCCAATAAAGGAAAAAAATCGTCAAGAACTATGTTACTTTGAGTATGGAATGAGAAAAAATGGAAATAAAAAATTAGGCCTATAATTTAAATAAAGTGTTTCCATTAAAAATTTTAATACAAATGACAAAACGCCATATGAGAAATGGAATGTTCTGACACATTTTTAAGTACAGACACCCTTCTATTCCTTTACCTTTATAAATTATACTTCATTAGAAATATGCTTATCTCATGAAAACATATCTTACTTCAAAGAGGAAAGCAGGTATCACATACAGATACGTATGGATGAGATCAGCACAATCAACTTCTGTTGGGTACTGAAAGCCTTTTAAAGTACTTTAACAATCAATACATAACGCATCACCACTTCACAGATTGCACAATGCACATTGAGATAATTATTATCCCTATTTTCTCTTATCCAGATGCATTGCACTTCTCATCCTTGATGCTAAATATCACTTTCCTGTTCTCTCCACTATCCTTCATCTAAGACTATATTAAAACAGAAGATACGTGATTCATGAGATTTTCAATTTTTCACAAATGACCAGTAAAACATGTACACGTGAGTAATGCCAGGGGAAAACAGAGAATAAATTAAATCACATATATGCATTCATATACACACTATAACTTCAGCCCACATATCTCAGTTTTACTTACTGTGGAGAACTCTGCAAATAATTGCTACAGCTACCAACACTGCTACAGCTTTATCAGTGCTGGCAGCCCTAGTGTAGATGGCACCCCAGCAGCTGTCAGCAGCATCATGCCTATTAAACCAGCTCAGTGCCAATCTAATTAACACAGTGCTGAAACAGCTGCTAGTGCTGGAGAGCTGTGAATATTGCAGCTCCTCATATCACTAATGTCAGTGGAGCTGCAATAGTGGGAATGTTCTGTAAATGTTCCCCAGTGCAGAACAAGCCTATGTTGGCAGTGACCTGGATTTCTGTCCTTGTTGGACATAATACTTAAAATAAGGTGTCAAACTCAACTCTGTACTTAAAAATCTAATTAAAGACTCCCCATCCTACATGTTTCCTTACAAATTTCAAAGTCCTGGGTTTCTGATGACAAACTCCTTCATGTATCTGACTTTGCACTACATATGATGCCTCTGTTCTAAAGACAGTTGTACAGACAGTGCAATCCATGCAATTGTTGCTCAGCACTGAAGAAAAACTTGTGGAAAGGCCAAAACTATTCTGGTAACAGGTCCCAAAAGGGCACTATCTGGTTTTATCATTTCTTAATGAAGGAATTCACTATTTTTAGACTATTACAATGAAGTACAATTGTGTATACCTCAACAGAGGACACAGACAATCTTCATTGTTTGATGCCTCCCCTCTCTAGTCACTTGGATTAATAAAAGTGCTACTATATCTTCAGAGAGGCTTTCATTACTTGTCTGAGGAAACTACTATAATCATTTTTGTCTTTTCAAAATGGTAATTATGGAACAACCCTTCAGGATGAGAAAAACAGATGAAATACCAAGTAAGTATAACGAACCAGACAAGAGTGTCAAAAAAACAAACTACTGTAAACATTCTTCCTCTCTGGAATGGCCTCCACCAATCTGCAACTCACCTGTTACCCAGCGGGTGCAGGAAAAGACAGGTCGATGAGCTCATTGGAAGAGGCAAGAGACACAAGTGAACTTTTAGGAGGGACAACAGGAAGACATGAAGTACAAGAGTCCAAAAAGCACTTAGGAGATTTCATATTTTGCAGGATTGAATTCAAGAGACGAAAGCTCTGCCTGATGTCCCTAAATTAATCAAAATAACCTTTTCAAGTACAAGAGTCCAAAAAGCACCTGCAGGATTGAATTCAAGAGAAGAAAGCTCTGCCTGATGTCTCTAAATTAATCAAAATGACCTTTTCTCTTGGCATACTGCAGAGATATAGCTCAGGTTTAAGTATGATTTATTGCAGTGAAAACACATTTCAAGACAAGCATTGTCTCTTTTCCATAGTTGCATAGTATAAAAGGAGCCTCTTGAGTACTACCACTATATAAACATCTGATGACCCTTTACTGTGGCTGAAAGCTTCACATTTTCTCCAGTGAACTGCATAACGTAAATGACCCACTTCAAACATTACTATGAAGATTTTCCTCAAAGTCACTCATTTATTTGGAAGTACTTATATGAAATAATAGAACTTTCATGTACTTTTTGAGGGAAGACTCAATATGTGCTGTATCAACCTCCCCAATATGGGAGTGAATAGCCATTTCTCACTCAGCAGCAGAATGAAGGTCTGTGAGGTCTATATCCCCACCCTATCCCCAAAATCTGATGGCTGGCATTTCTGGACACAATCTCCATTCCGGTATATTAGGAATTAAAAGAATCTGTCCCCAAATATAGCAGCCAGTGCAGATGGCTGCCTTCTAAAGCTCCTGCTGGCACAGAGTAGTGGCAGATTGTTCAAAGAGGGATAGATTTGGGGAGCAACAAGAAAGTCAAGGACAAAAGTTACGTCCAGCTTTGTTCCATGTGCAAAAGGAAGTCCACTGTGTTCCCCTTTTGTTTCTGCTGTTGCAGGAAGCAAGAGATTTTAAAGGACTAAAGTTTAAAGACAGATGCTATAAAAAAGTAAACATTATTTTTCTTCTCTTGGCTCCACAGAAACCAGGAGTTTTCATTCCAGTGAGATTCCTGGAAAAGAACTGTTCATTTGGGACTCTGATGGTTATGCTATTTCACAGACATGAATACCTCTAAAGTTTGAAATCTTATCTCAATTTCAATCCCTTAGCAGAACCATTGTTTCTGAGAAAACAACAGGTTCTTTAAACTCTTTGCTGTGGGAATATTTGTTCAGAGTTCTTGCCTTCATATACTTAAATTATATGCCCTTTTCTGCTAGCTGTGTATTTTATTCACAGTTATGTCTGTAGTGAATGTATGGATCTATACACACAAATATATTCTGACTGTTTATGTCCACACTCACTGAATCTCTTGTTACTATACTCAAAGAAACAACTGAGTTTATGGTGCTTTTTGCCTGTGTGACCTGCAACACTCCCACCAACTACATGGCAGATGCTGTCTTTCCATTCTGTACATACAATGACCATAGTGGGAATCTAGGTACCACAACAATTGAAATACATATATAATCCCACAGCACAGGTTTTTTTATTCTGATGCTCAAATCAGAGTCAATGGCAAAGAATCCTATTCCCAAGGACTTACACACCATTTCTCTCAGCTGGATCTTCTGCTGTGCCAAGATGCTTTGAAAGGTAAAAGAAATGATCACGTTATGAAAATGTATCTTTCCATCCCGCTCCAATAACTCACCTGCTTTTAAATAAAAGCTAATTGTTTTTGTTTTGTTACACTGACATATTTAAAAAGCAGTAAAAGTAATTAATAAAAAATTTTTCTAAGTTGTATAATTTGTTGCTGAAGTTAAATATTGCCTTAGAGAAGACCCCAGTAGCTATTTAGAAGCCTACGACAATAATAAATAAGACAGGAAGTGAAGCAGAATACATATGAAACTACATCTGCATCCAACATGCTGTACCATGGCTAAGCAAAGGGAGAGCATTGCATCTATAATTCAGCTTTCATAAATAAAGCATATCACATGGTTGCTCTGACCAAAGAACACTACCCTTTATTAAGACAAAAAGTATAGAGAATTTATAAGAAAGTCAACATTAAATTGTGAGATCTTACACCTCAGGAAAATAGCCATGAAAATTCCTTATTTCTGCACCAGTTTCATGACTTATCCAACCCTTTAAGTTTCACGCTGATGCCACTTAAGCGGTTAATAATTTTTCACTGTTACTTGCAATTTAATTCAGTTTTATTTTTAAATACCCTTTAAACGCATGTTATATAACTTTTGTTATTAATTTGATGTGTTAGAAAATATAACTGCATTTTTTGCTTGTGTGATATTAATTTAATTGCATGTCAAAGAGATTTACCTATGATATAATTAATAAAACTTAATGAGTATTCTTATTATATTTGCATTACAGTTAGCTTTTAGACAGCAGAGAAATGTCAAAGCAATGAACAGCCTAAAGCTAGGTTTTGGCTTTTTTATTGGCAGACCTAAATAGAAATATCCTCCAGTAATGCCCAGAGTCGATTTAATACTCTAATCTTTACAATAAGTCAGTAAAAGAAACTTATCTTCAAAAAACTTTTTCTTGCCATCAGCTTGTATTTTTAATTAGTACCCTGAATATAAATGCCATGATTTGCCAATAAAGTACAAATGGAGGAAGGCACAATGAGAAGCCTGTACTTTTGACAGAGGTAGCTAACAGCATTCTAGTAATTCGGTCACCTGTGCTGTTACTGTGGTTGAAGGTAACACAGAATTTTATTCACTCTCACATTATGAAAATAAAAGTAAATGTTCTAGTTTCCTTGGAAAAAAAGAAACAAGCTAAAAGTACATTTACAGTAACAAATACTGGATTCTTGCAAAGTTTTTCTCTTACTACACTGCCCAGGAATATTCCTTGATCATGAAGTTTTATTATTTTACTTGCCCTGCTTCTCCTAACGATCTCCTTTCATTCTCCTAACGATTCTCCTGGAATTAATGTTTATGATAAAATTAAATGAGGAAGAAGACGAAAATAAACATGTAGTAACAAAAGGAAAATCAAGTACCTCTTGACTGTGCTTGCTACAAGCATTGAATGCAACATTCAGAGCTGCTCTAGCTAAAGCAACCGGCACGTAATTGTAGTTGGAGCAATGGAGCAGAAGTGCAGCAGATGACGGGAACTACAAATGAGTCAGCGACAGTGAATACACACTCTGATATACAATAAACACAATTTTCAGAGTTTATATGAGGGATTGCACACCATCATCTTACCATACTTCACCTTTTTATTTGTTCACATACTCTGGAGCCCAAGTGAAGCTCCTAGTAAAACATCAAGTCAGTTGATAGTTCCTGGAACTTAAGCCCAGGGGAAACAACAGTGAAAGATGGGAATCACCGACAAAGGAGCCACTTCCTTGTGGTCCGGGCCATACATAAACCACATCCGCACATGGACAGACAAAACATGGTTCTGTGAGGGGCCACCTGGGCTCACCCAGGTTCAGTAAGGGAACGTTTGGCTACGCAAACTATTGCCTAATATGTTGCCATGAAGACAATCATTTTTCACAGGCCACCATCCCCAGTGCAGCGCCTAAGCAAGAGAACACGTGAAGTAAATGGACAGGAAGAAATCTGAGCCTGCCTAAGAAGCCGATGTACAGAGGGCAGCAGCAACTGAACCACTTCACCAACTTGTTTTCAGCAGGCCTAGCTGATATTGTCTGCAATCTTGCTCAATGCTTAATAGTGGGATTTGTGTTTATGTACTTACATTTACTACTCACTGTGCAGCTTTTTGCTCACAAAAGCTCATTCCTACACTTTTCACTCAGGCTGCAAAAACACATTGCTTTTTAGTATAATTTTCTTCCGTTTCTTTTTAAAATGCATTATGAAAGTTACTCTATAAATAAGAACAATGTATTCCACTGAGTCATCTTCTGAATGGAAAAATCACTTAAAGGGTATTTTTTTTGTTCCCACTCAGGGAAGGGTGATAGAGGTTCCCTTTAAGAGACTTTTAGAAAATAAACTTATCTTGCTATAAATTACCTGGTATCTTTATAATTTCCTATTTAAAAAGACAAAGAACTACTTCTTTAAATCCTTCCCTTATGCTTCAAAAAAGTGACAGAATGAAAAGAATACTTTTTGTCTAAATTAGCTCAATGTTGATCAAGGGAACTGATCTAATTTTGGACACTTATGCACCTGGCACTAATAAAATATGTACGAAAGGATTCTGTACCCATTAATCCATATTGTATGAAATATAAAAGTACTGTTCTTACAAAATAGTAAAGGAACTCTCAGAGAAAGGTTTTTAGTTGTGAAGTAGTCCTCTGCACACTCACCCAAGCTACCTCTGTCTTTGCTAAAACAAGAAAAACGCAAGAACTTGGTGTGGTGACTGAGGGCCAAGGTGCCTCGACATGAGTTGCCTAAAATTTCAAAGTTGTTTCTGTTCTTGCCAGGGCTCAGTGCATCTCAAAAAGCCATTTTACATGTTTCCTAGGGGCCCAAACTGATATATATGCACAGCATGGACACTTAGTGCTAGGCATTTCAGCAAAGAAATTCTTTTCCATGATGTAAAGATAACCCAAGAAGCAGTAGCAGAGAACAGTATAGATAAATCAGATGGCTGGGGTTGAACACACAGGGCTGAGACCAATGGTCATGCACAGGAGCATTCAAACACCTTGAATTTCACTCGCTAAGAACAAAGACATTACATTGCCTTTAGAATCCTTACAATCTGAACTAAATGAGGAAAAACTGAAAGGAGTCTTTTGCACATATCCAATCTTGAGAAAGGAGCAATGGGTAAGCTATTAATTGTTAAACAGAAATAAGTGTTGATATGCAGAACAGATTAGATACCTACAGAGGACACATCTGAATTAAAATTCAGTCTGTGGCTATAACCTGAACCCATTTCACCCAGACATAACAATCACCAAAGGTGAAATGAAATTAGTCACTAGGAAAAAGGTGGCCCTGGACACAGGGAGATTGTTGCATAACTTCGAAACTGAGAAGCCTTGAGAAATGGAGAAGGTAAACTACTATTAAACTGTTTTTAAGAGAGTATGGACAGATAGGCTACTCGTCAGAGAAAGAACAAATAAAGGTATATATTTGTCACACTCTAGCCTATGTCAGAGGGACCCTAAGTAAATTATGCTTTTTTCAGTGTTGCACTCCAAATATGGCAATATATAGAACCTTGAATTTTACACTTATTTTTCTGTTGTCTCAAATTGGAGAGAGATTGTTAATTTTTGTTGGCCTCACTGAAATCAGGGCAGACAGTCAGATGTAAATGAGTCAAAGGGCTGGGTCCTTGCTTTTACCAAAGCTTCTGCAGCTTTAAGACCACCCAAAGAAGGAATGACAGAGACACCTCAAACCCTTCTCTCAGCCTAAGGTAGTAAAATCAGTATGGGCCAGACCACTCCTCTCTTGGGAAGTGTTGTAATCAGAGCTACAAGGCTACGTGTAAGGACTTCAGGGGAAATCTGTTTAATGGAGTATAGATAAAGTAATGAGCTTTGAAAATGCTAGGTTTGAACTTGTAAATTATTTAATTTCAAAGTATGTTTGTAAATCACATGTAAATTTGAGACTTGTGCCATGAGTCTAAACTCATGTGGCCATATAAATGAGTGGCACATCTAAATCAAGAATGTTGCACTGATACAAAAAGAAAATACATTAAACCTTTTTACACAGAGTTTAAAGGGTAAACTCTTGCCTATGTTCTCCTTTCCTATGGAATGCCACTACTGCTCCCTCTCTTCTCATAAGTGGGTCGTGTATTTATTACATGAGTAATCTCTTACAATATTGCTTGCCCCAGCTCTGGGGTCTCCAGTACAAGACAGACATGGAGCTGTTGGAGCAAGTCCAGAGGAGGGCCATGAAGCTGATCAGAGGGCTGGAGCACCTCTCCTACAAGGACAGGCTGAGTGAGCTGGGGTTGTTCAGCCTGGAGAGAAGGCTTTGGGGAGACCTTATAGGAACCTTCCAGTACCTAAAAGAGGCCTACATGAAATACGGAGAGGGACTTTTTGCAAAGGCACGCAGTGATAGGACAAGGGATAAAGGCTTCAAACCGCAAGAACGTAAATTTAGATTAGATGTTAGGAAGAAATTCTTTACTGTGAGAGTCATGAGGCACTGGAACAGGTTGCCCAGAGAAGCTGCGGAGGCCCCATCCCTGGAAGTGTTCAAGGCCAGGTTGGATGGGGTTTTGGGCACACTGGTCTAGTGGACAGTGTCCCTGCCCATGGCAGGGGATTTGGAACTAGATGACCTTTGAGGTCCCTTCCAAACCAAACCATTCTATGGTTCTATGATTATTACCACAGGAATCTCAAAGAGATAATGATGGAACGAGTGATAGGATGTTAGGGTTTGTTTGGCTGTATACACACATGCACATGCATTGTCACATACAAATGAGTAGAGGAGCCAAGGGGTGGAAAAGCCTTACTTATCCTTACAGAGGAGAAGGTATACTACACCTGGTAAGAAGATCAAGCAACTTACTTCCCCTTGGGGAAATGGGGTAACAGGCATTGACTTACAACTCTTGCAACATAGCTGCATGTTGCTTGGTCTGGAGAGATGAACAGACAGACACAACCTAGCACTAACCTAGAAAACTGAATAGGAAGAGGAAACAAAGAAAACCAGTCTCTTTCAATATTAGCCTTCATCTTAAATGTCTGCTACCTTGTAGCTCATTAGGTGGTATCATTTTGTCATAAAGTTCCTTAATGTCACTGAACATTGCTCTCAAAGGTGGATAAGGTTGCAGTAACAAGCAGAGGCTTCTGTGCTTTGGCTGATGATTAAAATAACCTGCCAGTCTGTAAGAACAAAGCTATGGCCATAACCTTTCTCTTCCATGATTTCATTTTTTCGTTAGAATCAAGAGCCTTGTTCCAGACCTGTGACAGTGAGCCAGGAAAACAGGACTTCAGCAAAATACTGAACATTCAAAAACACCTCACAGAAATTGCAGTACAATACCTCTCTGATGCTTTGTGGAAGTAAAACGATGTGAAATACCTTCTGATGGTTGTACATTATCTCCTCACATACAGGATTACACTTAGAGAGGAAGTCAGAAAAACAAACTATGCTTAAAAACCAATAGACAATAAAATTGGGGAAAAAAATCCCACCAAATAATTGACTTTTTATCTGTTTTACTGATGCCTTCTTTACAATTTTAACTCTCTTTACAGAAAACTAGAATTCACAAGAGGTAACTTCTTTTGCCTTACTTTGTTTCAAACTGCTGATGCATCCAGGCAGATTGTTTGGGTTTTTTAATGCAGATTAAGGGAGAATAATTTGTCTTTAAACACAGAACTCCTAACTTGAGTGATGTGGCATGGAAAACTCATAACAGCTGACAGCTACAAGCTATCACCTAATAACAAGCCTCCTGCATTGCTGATACAACCACTCTGTGAAGGTTAAATGTTCATCACTACACCCACATTAAAATAGGCAAGTATAGGTAACACAACCAACTCCCCAGTAATAAGAATCTGATATATTCAATCAGTTATAGACGAGTAAAAGCCCCAAAGAATTTTTCAACCTGATGATTATTTATCAGGATGTAAGCCGACCTTGCAAAGACATAAGCACATACATGCGTTGAAAAAGCTACAAAAGCTACCAGTTCAGCTAAAAGAGGTCATTTTACTTACACCCACACTCCAAGCTAAAAATATATATTGAAATAACTAATAGTAATTTCACTGAAAATAAGTGCCTCACATAGTACAGGAAAGACATGGAGCTGCTGGAGCAAGTCCCGAGGAGGGCCACAAAGTTGATCAGAAGGATGGAGCACCTCTCCTACAAGGACAGGCTGAGAGAGTTGGGCTTCTTCAGCCTGGAGAAGAGAAGGCTCCAGGGAAACCTAATTGCTGCCTACCAATACCTAAAGAGGTCTACAGGAAACAAGGAGAGGGGCTGTTTACAAGGGCAGGGAGTGATAGGACAAGGGGTGATGGGTTTAAACTAAAAGAGGGGAGATTTAGATTAGATACTAGGAAGAAATTCTTTACTGTGAGGGTGGTGAGGCACTGGAACAGGTTGCCCAGAGAAGCTGTGGAGGCCCCATCCCTGGCAGTGTTCAAGGCCAGGCTGGATGGGGCTTTGGGCAACCTGGTCTAGTGGAGGGTGTCCCTGCCCATGGCAGGGGGATGGAACTACATGATCTTTGAGGTCCCTTCCAACCCAAACCATTCTGTGATTCTATAATTCTATATAATTTGGCAAGAATATAGAACTGAAACAATTACTTTAAAAGTGTAAAAATCCATAAAGAAGTACAAATACAATTTATATGTTCCCTAACCTTGTCAAAAAAAGCTGGTTTGATTTTAATGGTTGTTGTCTGCTTTCATCTGCATTCCTTTGGTCATAAATTAGTTTAGTATGTTTTCTTTTAGTACAGCTGCTGTTTTCTTCCTTTGAAAAGGAACTCTGTTTTCCACCAGCTGCACTACTTCTACATCATCTTCTTTACTAAAAACTAAGGCAAAATCAGACTTCAGAACGGTTAGTTACATGCAACAAGATTAGTATGTAGGTGACTCTTTAAAAGCCTATGGCTGCAATTTTTTACTATTTTGCTTCTAATTAAATAGTAAATTAGCATGAGTTGTGTTGACAAGGAAATAGCTGATGATAGGGATATAGAAATGGATTCTGTATAACTTGTTCTATTTGACTCACAAATTATCATCCTCGGTTGTTTTTTTTTTTAAATGAACTGACATAAAGCATTAGCTCCATGTTTATGACTATTCATAATTCAGTGAAGACAGAGTAGCACACATCAAAAGCTTAAACACTCATATAATACAGATGTTTGGACAAATATATTAAAAAAAAGGGACCTGTAGCTATTTAAGCTCAAGCACTCAAGCCAAGGCAGCATCAAAATACACTGGCATTTCTTCTATTCTCCCAGATGTATAGCTCCCACATAGTGGGCCTACATAGAAATGTGTATTATATAGAAATTCTACTGACTGTTCTGTCAAAGTATTATGCCTAACTTGATCAAAACACTTGAGGTTAATAATCGTAATGTTCTTTAATATAACTCTTTCTTACCTGCTGTACTATAAATATTCTGTATATTAGGTTTAACTAGTGATCAGCATCCTAGCGATGCATGAACTCATCCAACTAGTAAGCAGTTACATTTACCATGTTGCAAACGGAACCTATTTTGAAACACATAAAACAGATTTATGTCCCTTATTTTAACTGAAATGTAAATATGCCACAGTAATATAATATTTCTTTATAATGCCTTGAGTACTTTTTAAATGCAGCATTTACTGTGTAACAGACATTAAATCTTTGGAGAACGCATGCATACTGCCACTGTGTTCTTTCTGGCCTTAGATAGGCCAAAAATATCAAAATATTAAAAACTCAGACTTGAGGAGTTTTGTTTTGTTTCTAAACAACCCTTACTTGGAAATATACTGCTTCATCACTAGCTGTGATCTCCTGTGTCTTCCTGGATGAACTGTGCAGGACTTAACGCACCCAAAATGAATATTGATTGTTTGGTTAGAGCATTGGCCTGGAACATAAGGGTTCTTTCTCTGCACTGATGTCCTTGTTTTAATCACTTCATGAGTCTTATTGTGACACAGAGCTGAGATGAATTTTCCTAAGGCATTTTTTTATTCCTGGATGAAAAATAGCTTGTAAGAACTTACCATTATTATTAATAGCACTAAAACTGAACATACTGACAGGAAATCATTATCTTCTGGATAGGCAGTTACAAGTACTTCTCAGTTATTCTTCCTTTCTAAAAAAAAATATTAAAACACATTGTCAAGTTTTTTAAGTGTGGTGAGTTGACCCTGACCAGACACCAGGTGCCCACCAAAGCCGCTGTATCACTCCCCTCCTCAGCTGGACAGGGGAGAGAAAAAGGCTCAGGGGTTGAGATAAGGACAGGAAGTGATCACTCACCAATTACCATCATGGGTAAACCAAACCTGACTTGGGGAAAAATTAATTTATTACATTAAAAAAATTAATTTATTACATTAATAAACCAGAGTAGGGTAATGAGAAAATAAAAACAAATGAAAACTGTTCCCTTCCCTTGTTCCTCTCACGTATTTTCCAGCTGCAGGTGTTCAGGGTGTTTTTCGCCCCTTCTTAACAGTGTTACCCCAGATGCACTACAACTGCCACTGATGGGCTCAGCCTTGGCCAGTAGTGGGTCCATCTTGGAGCTGGCTGGCATTAGGTCTATAGGACATGGGGGAAGCTTCTACCAGCTTCTCGCAGAAGCCACCCCTGTAGCCCCTCAGTTACTGAAACCTTGACACCTAAACCCAGTACAAATTGTTTTTTAAAAACATTCCATTAGGTTACCAAAAACACACATACATCTACAAACCTAACTTAAAGCTGGTTAGTTTCGGCACTATAGTGAAAGAACACAGACGGGATTCTTTCATCTCTCTCAAGATACCCTTCTCAAGTAGAACAAGACTCCAGTGTTCGTGTTTCAAGCAGACCTTGTCAATACTATTCTGTGAATATATTATTCCATAACTGTTGCAGTTTTTCACTGAAAATAATTAAATTAATATCTTTGCAGTATTCATACCCATATAAATTATTCAGATAATAACAGCAATATTTCTCAAATAATTAATCCTTTTTAGTGTTTAACCAGTCCTAGCTGCAGACAAAGTAGACAGAATGTTACAGTCTATACAGAAGAAGCACAAGTTATAATTACGATTAACCAAATGTGGGCATTTCTGTTTCCCTTATTTCTTATGAGCCTATGACCCCACTCTTATTATGAGTATAATGAAGTCTCTGCCAAATCTTCTTGCAGTTAGTGGGAATATTTTCATTGATTTTCATGGTCTTTTGATCAGATCCTAGTAATGCTGATGGTACACACATAGCCCTATTTTTCTGACCAAGAAAAAGAAAATAAACAAAGGAAGTCAGGTTCAGAAAAGCATCCCTACTCACAAAAATGACTAAACACAGACTTAGTTTTAAACAGGCATTTAAGGCATTTCCTAGGAAGAAAAGAAATGGGATTTAAGCTTATTCTAATCTGATAAATATGTACTACATTACATGTACCACTGTCAAAAATAACCTCCTCACAATTAAATGCAAATTGCTGCTTGACCAATCAGAACACCAATAATTACCAAGACTAACTACACTCGTGTTACAGAACAAAATTGACTAACCCAGGTCACTTAATAACAGTGATCTCTGTTGTGTTGTTCTTTACCTGAATCAGGCTTGGCAAAACAAGTCATTTCTTCAGGCCTCTGTTCTCTAACTAATACAACATCAATACAGAATAACAGCACACTTGAAAATAAGTTTTAACACCATACATTTCAAATCAGATATAAAAATGCAGATATTTGATGAGAAGTAAACTTCCAGACTCAGATACCTATTACATTGCAGAAAATATATACAACCCTCACCACCGCCTCAGAGTCAAATTCTACTCTCCCAACCTCAGTCTACACCAGCATCCAAATCTCACACAAATTCACTTAAAACAGAGAAGTTGTGCAGAGATTCCTGTCTAGGATTTCCTCACATAAACACATTTCAGCCTTCATAGTTCTGTAATTGTTCTTAGCTTCTCCCAGAATTGAAAGAATTTGTTATCGGCATACAGTGTGTGATCTGTTGAACATGAAACCAGCTGATTCATCCTTTCACTGGAGTGCAGGCAGGATCCGTTCCGCACTCAGCATGAAAGACCTTGTGAGATATTTTCCTGTCACTGAGAATCCCAAACATTCATGAAATGCTAATCAAACCCACACTCCCAATCCCACATATAATGAGGTAAGAGAGACTTTACAACAGCTGATATATTTTCAGCCTGTATCTCAAGGTGATGTTTTTTTCACAGACTTTGAGCAATACAAAAACCAGGATTAAAACACTCTACCAAACACCACGAGATCCAAGATAAAAATCAGAATTTTTGCTGAGTATCGTCAACACCTTTTTTTCTTTTTTTTTCTTGGAAGACTTCAATTCTTCTACCCATTTTATTTTTTTCTATTGAATAAAACTCTTCTAGATGCTTGTCTTATAAAAAGGCTTTAGTGAATAACTCTCGTTTTAAAGATTACAACCAGATGCTCTTTTTCTTCTTTCCTACTGAGATTCCTGACTTTTGTAAGCCTCTGGATTTCATCTCTACTGCAGAAGAACAATAAAATACTTCTTATGAATTTTTAAAATGTGAAATGCAAGTGCAAGATGAATAGAATTTTGAACACACACTATTACACTATGAGTGATTACCCAGAAAATGTAGGGAGCACATACAAATACTTATGCATTTAAGATGATTGCTAACCTTGTTTCACAAGCTGTTTTTTTTCTGCTGCTTTATTTTGCATTCCTTTGGTCATAAGTTAGTTCAATGCATCCTACTTTACATTGTAGTTGTTTTCTTCCTTCGGAAAGGAGGGGAAAACCCTTCTGTATGTTCCTTCTGTTTATCCTCCAGTAACATATCTATAGCTCCTCTGCTAATTTTTTTGATTTTTTTTTTGCATTGAATTCACTTAAAGTGCCTATTTCAAATAAATCCCATTTTCTATTTATAAACTGTAAATAATTATTATATAAAATACTGGTAACTGGATATATGGATTTCTGATATTTTGATTTAAGAAGCAAAAGTAGCCACCTGAAAACTTCACAATGCATGTTTCACATCTAATTGTCTGACTTATTTAACAATTATCTCACTTTACTTGCTTCAGGAATGATATGTAAGGATCAACATATTAATTACAATTATGATTAAGGTAGAGTACCATCATATCACTGTAAGAAACTTAAAGCACTGTGTTTCTCAGCTTTTATAAATAATGCTCTATTTACATGTCACATACCTGAAATGTATTTTGAACATGAAGAGTGTATCCCTCAAACATAACAACACAAAGTTTTGTCAGACACATTAAAACAAAGATATGTTCTCCTAATTCTAAAGTCTCTACAGTTTAAAAATTACCTACTAAAAAACTATGAATGGTTTTGCCTGTAAATACAAGAATTACCTCCTTTTTTTTTCCTCAAAAGAAAGCAACAGGCCTGCCTTCCAGTCTCTTGGCAATTGCAGTTGGTATTTGAAGAAGCTTTCTCTTTCTTAATAGAAAAGAAAAACTAATTCTAAATCTACAAATGAGACTCCTGTAAGGCGGTACATACTAGCTACAATCTATGGCAACGCCATCTGCAAGTTTACACATGGGATTGTTTTATACGGAACTAAAAATAAACAAACAAAAAAGCACACACAATGTTCATTTCACCTTTAGGCTTTTAACTGAGTAGATGTATGTAACCTGGCATGCAGCAAACTATATACTGGAAATCGGGGCTGGTACTCAAGCTCTTTCATGTTTATCTTACAAAAGCAAGGTTTACATTTCTATTTGTTTGACAGGCATTAGCTGGAATGAGCCCTGATTTTATCAGTAGCTCTGTAGAAGAAAACTCCAAGTAGCTGGGTGTTAGTATAGCAATCCTCACGCCAGATCAGCCTTCTTCTATTTATTGAGGAGTAAGCACTGACAGAGAAAGAAAAATGTACTGCCTTGTTTGAGACTACAATATGATCTTCAGCAATGCTAGAACTGATGTACCTTCATGAGTAAATTGACACATATGGGTAACTTCTAACCTGGCTCCATAATGATTATGCAAGCAACTTCATGGGATTCATCACATAAATAAGCACTCACTAGAGTAACAAAGGGCTTCATGCTTTAACTTTGGTTTTCTTTTCCTTTAATGTAAGGCTCCTGTAACTTGTAATCCAACACAAATGCAAGCAAACACCAAGGGGAAGAACAAAAACGTATGAGCTAACTTAACAGAGCATGCAGGGAGTAAAATTTCTTGTTCAGCATCATCCTTGCAAGACAACCATTCTGTAGGTTGAGCTAGCATGAACCGACCGAGGAATAACTGCAGTGTGCACTATTGCTATACTTGCAGGAAGTATGCTGCACACAGTTAAATTTTCCTGCTGGCAAATGCCAAACCTATGCAAAAACATGGTGGTTTATTTTTTCTCTTTCTTTCATAGATGTGTACTTTGCCAAAAAGTCTGTACTCAATAGTTTATCATATTTAGCTCACATCCCGCATTTCTCATGCAGTTGTTGGAATTTACATGACTGATATTTACTCACAGAGGACTACTGAAAAGCCTTAAGTTGCCCTGTACACTGTATTACATCCCTTCTACTTCTGAAGACAAAATCCACATAAAAGGCAGGAATGCCCTTGACTGCAGAGAAAAAAAGTACAGCTGCTAGTGACTCCTTCTGTTGCTCCTGATGTTGTATATATTAATGGTAACATCTGTTGACATAAGCAGAGAGGAATGTGGAACTAAACTTACCATCAAGAAATCACATTTTTGTCTGATAAACAGGCAGTAACAGCTGTTTTTACAGCTGGGAGATTTCCTCTAACCATGGGATGAAACAGTCATTCTTATCTTGGACACTCCAGATTCTTGACAATGCTAGAATGAAGAACAGAATGAAATGTTGAAATTGCACCTTTTGTTATGGTAATGACAGTACTATTTGCATGCTTCTGAGTCTTCTTCCACATGCTGCCCAAAGTTGTTTGTGGGATTTTGTTTGGTGGGTTGGTTGGTTGGTTTTGGTTATTTTTGTGGGTGTGCTCTCATCTGAGAATGTCTTCGAAGTGCCTCAATAAAGGACATTCTCAGGACAACATTTCTTTTCAATTCTGTGCTTAACTGTTCTGCAGTGTACCTTACCAGGTAGGTTCTCGAGGTTATACTCAAACTTCATCCCACTGGCCCTGAATAGTAGAGCCACAAATTACAGCAGCTTTTCTGGGCATGACAGAACTGGCAGTCCCATGATCACCCTGCAGCCAGTCTCCGCATATTTTCTTAGACACATTTCTAACTGCAACACCATGAGCACTTGGAAAGTCTCCTGCTTGCTTTGCCCGCTCCTAACAAGTCAATTCAAAGACTTCAGGCCCCTCTCATCTGCTCACATCCATTGAATGCTTGTACCTGTGATGTACTCTCACAGAAGAGGACCAAGAGGGCTGTGAAAGGGTTGCCAGCTACAGGTGAAATTATTTATGTGAGGGATTTTTCTACTTGGAGATGATCATAAAACAATAATATTTAGGGTTATCAATAAAAATACAGTTGTGTGACAAAATAAGAAGTTTCAGGCTCCCTTGTTCCCTCCAAATAGTGAGCAGCAAACTCTAGACAGTAGCATAGGTTGGTATTGACCAGAGTCAGTATTGCATCACATGGACATGATCTAAAATAGCTCTAACAAAAACCCAGCATCAGAAAAGAAAGAAGTATATCATCCAGGTAACGATGTGCTCCCCGGAAGGCAGCTGAAATCTTTCCGCATGTCTCGCAGCTCACTGAGGAACAGGGATCAGGTGATAACCTCTGGCTCAGGCTCCTCTTCCTGTTCTCATGATGGCCCTGGCTCATCATCATCCTTCACTATACGAACTGATTTCTTGGTGTATTTCTTCTTCTGTATAGGGGCGACTGATACTGCCACAGGTTGGTCTTCTGGCTCAGCTGCGGTGTCTGTTGCGGGGGTTTGAGTAGCTGCAGTACTTGTTGTGGGGGCTTGGGTGGCTGCAGTGCCTGTTGCAGGGGTCTGAGTATCTGCAGTACTTGTTGTGGGGGCTTGGGTGGCTGCAGTGCCTGTTGCAGGGGTCTGAGTGGCTGCAG
>VWZZ01007818.1:157455-212970 GCA_013399095.1 Psophia crepitans | reverse complement strand
GTCACGTGGTGTGGAATAGCGGCCGGCCCGGCCCGGCTCACCTGGCCCGGGCCTGAGCATTAACCCCGGCCTGGCCAGGGCCGGGACAATAGTGCTTTCCTGCTAGTAGGTTTCCCACACGGTCATAGTGATGGGATTTATCATCACTGATGATGTTTGACATTTGACCTTCCCTTCCACCTTCACCAAAGAGATGCTTTGTGAACGCTGCTCCTACCTCACTGTCATTTGTAGAGGGGCTGGATATCAAATGCTGTCCTCTTAGTCCTGCTTCTCCCATGGCCTCTGTTTGCCACTGCTTCTCAGGTATGAACGCTTTGCTCTGAGAGGTGAGGGGAAACTTTTAGTCCTTGTCTGTGACTTCAGAAACTTGCTTACAGAGATGCCCTTTTGCCAATTGTTTCTATCCAGTGCAGCAGACATGACAGAAAAGAGGACATCAGAGGTCCATGAAGACAGCTGGTCTAAGCGTTTGGATGGGTTGTGCTAGCTATTCTCCTCTTCCAAGAAGTCACTTTGCTGCATGTGTTTTTGCTCTCCAGGTTTGCTTGGAGGAAGAGGAAAGTGGCCCTGCAGGCGATGCAGGCACAGTATCAGTCAAAACCCTTCACAGACACACCAACCCCTCTGCCCATCTTCCATAATGAAGCTGGGGTAGCTGTGGTGGTGGAATCAGAAATGGAAGAGGTATGTCAGATCAACGAACACTGTGACATTTCTCATGTGCAAGACTAGGTTTCAATAGTTCCCAGTAGCTGCTGTGCCTCTTCATGGCATTAGATGTCATGTGTGTTTGGCTTTTCTTTTCACCCTGGAACGATACAGAAGAAAACCCAGAAAGGTTCTTTCTCAGATTCATTAGGCATGTGCTTAATCAAACTAAATATGTACAAGATGTTACATATGAAAAGACAGATGCTAAAAGAAAGAGCTTTCACCTCAGAAGTTAGTATTGTTGTCAAAGTGAAAACAGCAAAAATATGTCTTGGGAGGGCAGAAGGAACCCCAGCAGAAAGAAGTTGGCAAGCCTTTTATTGCTCTCCTTTCTCAGCATTTCTCTGAGCTCTATCGTACCCTTGGAGGTCCCCCAACCTGTGGTGCCTCCACTGGCAAGGGGCAGCCGATCAGCTCCTTCTGCACATCAGCATGCCAGGGCTTAAATGTACAACTGCCGCAGCCCCCGTCAGCTTCGAGTGGGACTGCAGCCTCCTGACTGAATGCCCCCCACAGCTTAACTGAGTGTCATAAACCTCTGTGAAAACTGTGTTCAAAAGTAAGGCCCTTTGAAGAAAGGACTTCATTCTTGCTGCAGACTAAAAGCCTCTGAAAGCAACAGCAAGGCCATCAGTCTGCGGCTCTAAAAAAGTTAAGGCTAAAGCCAGTGCAGGTTTGTCACCGCACTTTGTGAGACAATCTCACTACAGTTTGCTCAGCTGAGCAGTCATTGGTATAGCTGCCAACTTGAGAGGAGTTTTGCTAATATCATACTTCATCAGAGCTTCATGAAGTTTATTTTGGGTGAGGGGACTGTGTGATGTGGGTAATGGAAACCAACAAAAGGGATCTTATTTTAAGAGCTAAAGTAGCAATTTGGAAATCAGTAGTTTACTGCTCCAGGTGTCTTGCCACCTGTTAACTTCAACATTTCTGGTTCAGGCACCTGTACCTTTGCCTCCAATCACCCCAGAGAGCACTGTAGACTCCCTGCTATGTCCAGAACTGAAAAGCATTTCATAGGAAAGAAGGTAAAGCGAGCTGACTTGGATTAAAGTAAGAACTGATTCAAGCTGATCATGGCTTTACCTATTTAATAACACTATGGAATATAAAGGTTTGCAGGATCTTCCCTGGAAAATCAGAAACAAAGAAAGAGAAAACTCGCCTGTGGAACGGGAAAGCATACCAGAAGAGAAAAGGAGGAGGAGGAAAAAAGAGCTTTTGGGTATCAACAACTGAAAAAAATCCAGGAAGGTCAAGAAGCCCAGGTGTGTAACAGACTCTGCTGTCCATCTTTCAAAACTCTGGACATCGGTCTAAGTATATGAACTATTGCTGTGACGCATAAAGATGGCTCCAGATAGGAAGTATGCACCCACCTTTTGGGAAAATATGTCAGAAGGAAAATGTCGTTCAGTTTTGCAGGTTTTGTTTCGCACTTATTGAAGTTCTGTTTGCACACGGGTAATCAAACACCTTGGCAAGGTCACAAGAGCCACATTTCTTAGCTATTTAACCTGCTACCTAAATAAAAAGGGAAACTACGTCCCACTTTTTGTCCATGTTAAGTGGCAATCCTTACACTGCACCTTGTATCGTCTGAATGCCAAATATGCAAGAATTTGTTCCAGGTTACTTCAGACACTAATGTATTAGCACTTTTAAAAAAGACCAAATTTCACCTGAGGTAATTCAGAGGAGAAAATTTTTTTAAAAAGAAGACAAAAGCATCTGATCCCTATACAGAAGGGCTCTAGTCTGGTTCCTTCATATTTTTTTCCATGCACAGCCCACTAGATAGCAAAGCAGTCTTGGACGGCTCAGTTTTGCAGAAAGAGTGGCTTCAGCTGTGGAAGCAAGAGAGTATCAGCCAGCTATGTTGTTCTCCCCCAAGGGAGCAAAACACACTCTGCCCATGTTTTGCCTGCAAACCTGGGTTGCTTGCAAGGGACAATGGGGAATGATGCTGCATAGAGTTGGAAATAACTACATCAGGGCTATCCAGCAGCTCCTATTGAGCCCTGCTGCTTGGCACAGGGGCACCATAAACCTCTGCAATCATACAGGTCTCTAAGCAGGCTATTACCCACGTTGGTATGGCACCAAAGCAATCCCACAGTCAATGCCAGTAATAGTTGTCTCTTCCGGGCTAGAAACAATTAAACTGTATTTCCTGGAGAAAAGGGAGCAAAATCATGCTTATTCCTGCCTTTGTGAGTTTATCAATGCTTTCCGGCACTTGTTGTTGTAGGTGCCAATTTCCTGTTACTGGCTGTATTTCCTGGCTGAGCCACTGTGACTCCTGGGATCTTGCAGTTGATGTCCATAACAAAATTACTTTTTTTCCTTTTATGACTGTGTCTGCCATGGAATAGATAAATTTTGGTTTGTGATGAATCATACTGGAGGAGTTTGGAATCATCCATCATCCCAGAATCCTTTCCGGTGTACATCAGGGCTGAGTTCAGAGGCATTATGAGTAAAGCCAAAGCACAGGATCACAGAGAATGGTTGAGGTTGGAAGGGACCTCTGGAGGTCACCTGGTCCAACCCCACTGCTCAAGCAGAGCCACCTAAAGCTGCTTGCCTAGGACCATGTCCAGATGTTTTCTGAGTG
This sequence comes from Psophia crepitans, assembly GCA_013399095.1. Classification (NCBI taxonomy): domain Eukaryota; kingdom Metazoa; phylum Chordata; class Aves; order Gruiformes; family Psophiidae; genus Psophia; species Psophia crepitans. The sequence continues at coordinate 209,636 of VWZZ01007818.1, read as the reverse complement.
TCTCCAAACAGGGACACTCCACAACCTCATTGGACACCCTGTAAAAAATTGTCTCACAATGGTCAGAGGGAACGTCCTGTTTTTCAGTTTTTGTCTCTTGTCCTGTCACTGAGCACCACTCAGAAGAGCTTGGTTCTGTCGTCTTCATACTCTCCCTTCAGCTATTTACACACACTGACAAGCTTCTGCCTGAGCCTTCTCTTCTCCAGGCTAAACAGTCACAGCTTTCTCAGCCTTTCTTCATATGAGAGATGCCCCGGTCTCTTCATCCTCTCAGTGGCCCTTAGGAGGTGACCCTTTAATACTTAACAGCTTTCTCAGCCTCCTTGACCCTTCAGGGCTTTGACCCTTTAAATCATCAAAATATTTAAATATTCAAGAGCCTTTTAAATTGCCTGGAAATTATCTGTATCTAAAGGAGAGCGTCAACAACAAATCAAAAAGCTAGACAAGCAGATGACTCGGGTACAAAATATTTTCTCTGGTCTATCTTCTTACTGCTTGCATTTAGAAAAAACTTGCAAATTTAAACCCCTTAAGACTGAGACAATATTCCTGTTTCAGATTTTTTTTTTTACTCAAAAGTATTTACAAATTTATAACGGATATTACACATAAGTCAAGAAAGGTAGGAAGAATGCTACTGTTTCACTACTTGATGGTAATAAATATATTTTCCAGGGATGTAAGCTTATTTATATTAGCAAGAAAAGAGAAATTCAGTATATTTTCTCCCTAGTACATCCACTAACTTTCCTTCCTCTTTCCAAATAACTACATACCAACAGGCAATACAGGAAAATCATTGATGGGAGCTTTGTCATCTAAAAGTAGAGCGGTTTGGGTTTCTTTTCTGCTGACAGTATCTCAGCATGCTCAGGAAACAAAAGATTGGATAATATAAGTCTGAACCAAACACGCTACTGAAACATCTATATTGTGACTCAATTGGGAACTCAGTGGTGTATTTTGACTATTTCTAATTTACAAGAGGGTATCATTTTTTCACACTGAATATATTCAGAGAGAATATAGAATGCAATAATAGGACTGCAAAACCAATTACTAATCCTCTTCCTTCAAACTTTTTATAATGTTCTAATGGATGGAGGCCTCTCAGTTTTTCATTTATTCTTCCCACTAACTGAGGTATACTTCTCAAGGTCTTGCAACTTGGTTTTCTGCAATATATCTATCTATCTATCTATATAAAAATTATGCAGAGGTGCTATAAATGGTTCAGAGATCTGTTTGTATCAGGGTAGACTGTAGAACTTCTAGCAGATATCTACTTCCTCATGCTCCTGGGAACTCCATTGTGTTGACCATCACTGCTACCAGTTGCTCTTTTCCTTGGTTCTTTGGGTAACTTTGACTCCATCTTTGTTGTGGAAACATAAAGACCCATTAAAAACTTAGAGGGGTAAAGTGAAGTAGAGTTTACAAAGATTAAGCACCAGAAATTTCTAAACAGAGGATTTCTAAAAGGGGAGAAGAGTATAAAGCTGCAAGTCAATCAGATTCTCTACACAAAACATGCATACTGAGGTGAAGAAAGAAAAGCTCAAGAAAAACATGGTATTTTATTCCTGCCACCAATGGGACAAGCACGAATTCAGGATTGTAACAGGAGATCACTGTTTTCTTCAGATTCCTTCAGAATACAACCTTTAAATCTTTTTGTCCTTTTCTTATGTATCTACCTCCAAGAAAAACTCGAAAAGTTGGCTGTATCTCTGGGGGTTGTGGACTTGTTTCACAACTACTTCTGCTCATTTCCCCAGCTGGGCAAGAAGAAAGCTGGGAAAGCCCTTGGCCCTGCTGTTTCTTGCTTTTTGATGTGTCTGACTCTGGTCCTGAGTAAGGGTGATGCTCATGAACATCACATGGGCCTGCATTTCTTATCGTATCTTATCCTATTTGTTATGACTCAGCATTTCTTATCATTTGTTATGACTCAGCACTTCTCAGAGCTGAAATTAATCTACTGCTGCACAGCATTAAAATACCCAAACCACCAGGATTGGGCATTGCCTGTCAGAATATTGCTGAAACTACAATCCAGAAGACAGCCTTAAGCAAATCTGACTTGAAGAGGTTCTGCATACTCCAACATACTAGTGTGATGAAACTCGGCACATATGGATACTTCATGGTTTGTTTGGGTTTGGGGTTGTTTTGTTTTAAATAAAAACAACCAGCAGCACCATGTTGGCAGAATCAATTCCTTATAGATGTTTCTGAGTGGTTTCCTATTTAGGCTGCGTCAGTCTGGACTTTATCCTTCTGCGTATCGCTTCCCACAGTTCATAAATACAGCAGCTTTTTTCAGTGAAAAAAATGCTGGTTTTTTTCCTTAAAACACTCAAACAATAGATTTCAGTTAAGAAAAAGTGCTAAAAACTTGGAATTATCACCTGTACCTAAAAAAGGTGTTCTACTTAACTGTTTCCCCAAAAATTTTAATGTATATATCAGCTAATTATTAATACTCTTTTCAAAATAGACCTTTGTTGGCAAAAGAAAAACTCATAAGTACTAATGATCAAACAGAAATGGCCAGCTGTCCTCAAAGCAATCTAATTGGAAAATTACAGCTGGAATTTACTCATAGAAAAATGGAAAAAAAAATAATTTCACAGGTATGACAGTTACCTGACTGCACTGGCTTTGCCTGGGCCAGAGTTCGGTTCCTGCCTGGTCGCTCGCATGGGGCTGTGGTTTGCACTGGTGCTGAGAACAGTGTTGCCGACCCAGGGACGCACGAGTTATTGCTGAGCAGCGCTTACACAGCGTCAGGGGCTTTTCTGCCCCTCTGTCTGCCCCGCCAGCGAGTCGGCGGGGGGTGCACCAGGCGCTGGGGGGGCGCACAGCCAGAACAGCTGACCCCACTGACCAGAGGGATGTCCCACAGCTTTTGCCGCCGTGCTCAGCAGCAATACAGCTGTGGGGATGGAGGCTGGGGGGACTGCCCTTGCTCAGGGCCTGCCTGGGCATCAGTTGGTTGGTAGTGAGCAACTGCTCTGCTTTGCCTCACTGGTTTTTCTTGGGCTTTAGTTTCCTCTCTGTTTCTTGGTTGTTTGTTGGTTTTGTGGTTTTTGTTTTGTTTTTAATTTACAATTTTTTTATTCAATTCTTAACCTGCCTTTATCTTGAGTTTTCTCACTTTCACCCTTCTGGTTGTCTCTCCCAACCCACCAGGGGAAAGTGAGCAAGCAGCTGCGTGGTGCCTGGCTGCCCACCAGGGTTAAACCAGTGATGTCTGACCCACAAGACGACTCCGATTATTTAAAAGAATTAAATGCAGAGATTATGATGCCATTGCTTAAACTGAGTAATGCCCTAACTGTCCAGCTATCATTTGAGCTACAGTTTGCTCAAACACCCCTCCAAACCCGCAAAATAGAAAGTGAAACAAACAAAAAACCCACAAAAAACCACCCCAAACAACAAACCCCACTTCTGGCACAAGTTTATATTAAGCATGACAACCAGAATCCATTCTAAGTGTTTCACTTGCAGTTCAGAAAGCCATTCAGTCTTCCATTTAAAGTGTATATATAAATGCTGACTTGATTGTTTACAGATTTAAGCACAGGCTGAAGCCCTGCTACCTTTCATTGGGCTTGCATACATGATTAAAATACATGCTGAACTCCATTTTCAGTAGCACTTCTGCTCTGAATCCAGGCTGTTAGTCAGTCCTATATCAGATGGAAGACATAGCTGAAATATCTACGGGAAATCTGAGTCAAAACTGTATGACTACATGGAGACTATTCTTACTGATAAAGAAATTATAAAGGTTATTGTTCATGCCTTTCCTTGTAACACCATAATCTTTTTTGATGTTCAAAATACTCTGCTTCTATCACACAGAGAATTCCAAAAGGAGCTTCTAGCTAAAAACCTCAGCTATTTGCAACCAGCTTTATTTTTAACATAGCCAAAAACTATAGAGAACTGTGAGCAAGAGACATACGGTGTGTTCTATAAAGAGCAAGCAATTGCCTGCCAACAGAGTTGTTATGATTAATTGCCAGTTCAACAGAAGGTAGGAAGTTCTGAAGTGAAGGAGAAGGAAAAAAAGTGGTCTGGTAAAATTTAAGAGGGTCAAGCTATTTAACTGGCTTCAAAATTCTTTGGTAACCAATTAGGGCAAAATAGAGCATGATAAAGGTGGGTTAATTCACAGTGTTGAGTGGATAATTACAAGTAACTGATGTACATTTCAGACTATGAAAGGTCTCTTAAATTTCTTGTCTCTGCAGGTCTGAAGGTGAATAAGCAGACCAGGTAAAAATCAAGCTAATCCAAAAATAACAAGAATTACCTATATTCACCTGTAAAAGTAAATGCAAGAGAATTAATATGAAACTAAAAAGAAAACCTTTAAGAAATCAACTGCTCTTCAGTTGTTTCATTTCACACACACTCACATTAAAAGCATATCTTGCCTAAAAAATTAAAATTATAGTCTTAATTTATCCCACCCTTATTCATATGTGCTGTGATCTAGTCTGGCAAAGCATTTTACTTCTTAAATTCTCTGCTTTTACTTCTTCCACAAGGTCTATGATAGCTTTAGAATAAACACTTAGACAAGGCTTGTTCATTCGCCTCAAAGTAGCCCTGAGGACTTCAAATCATAGCAAAATTCAGGTTGGAAGGGACATCAAGAAGTCCAAACCTCTGCTCAAAGCAGGTCTAATTAGATTAGGATACTAAGGGTCATGGTCAGACAAGTCTTGAATACTCCAGTGATGGAGATTCCACAACCCCTCAGGGTAGCAGGAGTTGCAGAGGAGTTGTAAGGTCCTGCTGAAGCATTTTTTCTTAAGGCTGAGCAAGCTGGGCTTGCTCAGCTTCTCATTCATCACACTTCAGGCTTCTGGCTATCCTATTGGCCTACTGGACTTCCTCCAGTGTGTCAATACTGTTTTGTACAGGGGAACCCACAACCAGACACAATATTCCACATGCAGTCTCACAAGTGCCAAACATAGGGGATGGATGACTTTCCTGGACCCAGCCAATAACTGAATGTAAGTAGTTAGCTGTCCTCAAAACAATCTACATTGTCAACTGCATTTGCAATTTACTCAGGGAAACAGAAAAAAAAATCTACATTTCGTACACTAATACAGCCCAGGATGTAGCTGGCCTTTGCTGCAAGGTCATGCTGTTGGCCCATGATCCACTTGTCCACTAGGACCTCCAGATCCATTTCTGCAGAGATGGATCCTTTTCTTAACCAGATGGACCCCAGCCTGTACAGTTACACAGGATTATTTCATCCCACATCCAAGACGTCGCACTGATACTTACCCAACTTCATAGGTTTATGTCTGCCTGGTTGTCCAGCCCTCCCTGCTCTCTAACCTGCTGACCACTCCCCCCCCCAATTTGGTGTCATCCACAACTTGCTGAGAGGGTACTCCCATCCCATTAGTCGGGTTATCAGTGAAGATATTAACTGCAGCTATCCCCAGAACTGATCACAGGAGGATATTAATAGTTACTGGCCGCTGGCTAGACTTCACACCACTGACCATAACTCTTTGAACTGCAGTCTAGTCAACTTTCCAGCCTTGTTGCCTGTTTATTCAGCCTGCATCTCACCAACCTGGTTATAAGCCTATGGATGACTGCATCAAAGGCCTTACTACAGATTCAGTATAGAACATATACTTGCCCTCCCCTTCTCTACAGCGTCAATCACCTCATCACAGAAAGCAAAAGGTTGGTCAGGCATGATTTACCTAATTTGCCCTGCTGAAACTAAATCCACATTGGCTAATCCTAGTAACAATATCACCTTTCATGCATATAAAACATCTTCACAGAGTATTTGCTCTTTATCCTTTCCAGGCACTGAGGTGAAGCTGACTGACCTCCGAGGATCCCATAGTCATGGAAGTCAAAGCCCTGCCTGTGACTACAGAGAACAGTGCCTGGATGAGCCAACTTCTGTTTGAGCCTTTCCTACTCACTGGGAGGACACAGGCCACCAATTGGTCTCCCTGTCCTTCACCCTCCAGAGTAAGTCTTGCAGTACCACTGGTGCTCATAGAAACGCAGAAACTGCTAATAGTCCAAGGGCTGGACAAGCCTTGGCAGCATTTTTGCAAAATCCCAAATGTCAATCCCTGGCAACGGCCAATTGTTACAAGACATGAGATAAGCATTGGTGCCTCTGTCCTGTACAGCATGACATCTCCTATAGGTATCACCTGCCTTTTCACCCAACACTGGACGTTGGGCATAGCTGGCTGTGATGTATCCTGATGGGTCTCGCACATGCTCACCAGGCACTGTATCTATTCTGCAGTTACAGCTCTGCAGATGCAACAAACACCTTTCTCCCATTGCTGGAAGTCAGAAGCTTCCAGCCCTCCCTCCTCTGATGGTCACCCTTCGCTGTTTGACCACGGCCTAAATCCTGGTCCTATTGTGCCTTATGGGACAAGGTTTTGTCAAAAGTTGCTAGACTTTCCTACAAGAGGTTCACCTTCAGAACCCAGTGCAGGTTCTACCACAGATGGAGAGGGCTGGAGTTTGCCTTGTCTGTCATTTCTTTAGCTCTCTGAATCCAAATGTAAAATGTGAAAGAGGAATGTGCTATTCATTGACAAATTAGCTGTTATAAAAGATGAACCTGATTATCCTGTCATTTAACTGTGATGTCCCCATAATTTAGACATCTCTTGCATAGGAGTAGCACATTTAGGAGTTGAGGATGTAACTAACTTTCTCTCCAATTCACTGATGACATTTTCAATTTCTAAAGGCCTTCTCTCTTGTTCAAAAATAGTATTAGTGATTCTACAGTAATATAACAAGGCAAGGCAAACCAGCTGAGGTGGAGCATGAAATTACATTTCTCAAATATCATTAAGATTGGGTTAATTTTGTACCACTGGCCATTCTTGACTTTAGTCACAAGAGTGGATTCATTTGCTGACTTCTTGGTCAGTGGGTTAAATTTGGTCATGATGACTTTAATCATTACTGTGAAAGGTTGTTATTAGTCAAAGGTGATGAGAGCAGCAAGAATAAATAGCTTATTACTAATTTGTGTCAGTTATATATGAACTCAGTGCTTTCCTTCTTTTTCACCCATGTGAACTCAAATTGCTTTCAGCAGGCATGCTCCTATTTGCCTCTTAACATGGCAGTTACTCTTTTTTGTCTTCCTTTTTCACAACTGTGCCTTTCTTTGCAGATGTCTTTTTTTCCTTCTTCTCTGCTGCGTGACACCAGAGATGTGTCTATTTTACAGATGAGAAGGTAGATCTTTGCCAGAAATTCACAATCTTCTCCTCCTGTCCGTACTTACCCTCTGTTTCAAGCTTCTCCAGTAATGTCCTACTTTTCTATACTTGCCTTGCTTATACATATATATAGTAAAAAAATCCCCCAAATTTACTCAGCTATGTACATGACACATTTTACAAACTGATTCTTTAGAGTTGAACAAAAATGTTATTATTGCGTTGTCTACTTTATGTCCAGGAAAAGACAGCTGCATTTTCACGCAATGTGCTGACCCTGACTATCTTTCAAGGACGTACTACTGTAAGTAAAGGCAACAGTTAATCACTAGAGAGTTTTGTCATGTTAAGCAGAGGATTATTCATCACTTATAAAATGGAAATCAATGTTTGTTTTTTTCTGCCACTAGTTAGTTGAGGGAGTGACCAGTTTACGCTATCAAGCCTGTAATTTGCAGGCAGCCGGACAAGCTACTTACAGTTACACTTCCTGGGACAAAAATGTCCACCTCTAAATGAATAAGAGGAATGCATATAGATAATATAAAGCGGCAAAGTAACTATTCTTACCATTATTATATGTATGTTTGATTTATGAGTGGTGAGAAGAGTTCCTGAAATTCCTTTCAGTTTTGTTGGGAAGATAAGAAATAACAACTAAAAACCTTTCCCAAGAGAATTAACATTGCAGAAGAAAATTAATTTTATTTTTTCTAGCTAAAGAAATGATCAGCTAATACAGAATGATAGATATTTTTTCCTTAGTAAATACAAATCAGTACAAATCTTTGAACTCCAGACCTCTTGTAACAGAGCTAAGACATTCTCACAATGCTCTATTTTAATTTGTTCTGGATCAATATAAGTGAACACTGAATATTTCTATCCACTTCATCTTAATTAGGAAGAAAAGAAGGACTTAGACACTTTGCTCATATGTCAGCTAAGACTAAATTCAAAACTGCTTTCAGGTCTGACAAATTTTGGCAAATATTCTCTATTTCTAATTTCAAATGGGATTACGTCCAGAAGCACAGCCATAGTACAAGACAACAAACTTTCCTACTCAACTTATTCCTCTGAAACATTCCAATTTTAAAACAGAAGCCTAGGAACATATCATCAATTTTCCCAGCTCTGTTTAAAGAGTTCTTTGAAAAGCATAGTTAACTTTTGTTTCAGATGTTAATATTGTATTAAATTGCCTTAGTGCCTTGTGATGTACAGAAACTTTGATGCTGGCTTCTGTATTTTATTTCAAGGATTCTTTTTTTCTTGTAAGATTGAAAAAAGAATATTCCACTTAAATAAGTTGATTGCAAGCAGTTTCAGTAATTGAATCCCTAGATATTTGTCTTTATGCTGGGAGGTTTTGTTTAACTTTTAATGGATTTTTAATGCTGAAACAGTTTCATTTAAAACTGTTGCCGTAAAACATGTTAGAATTTTATATTTTTGTTGCAGGATTTTTTTTCCTCAAAACCTTTTTAAAAGATGAGGTTTAAGATGATATTATTATACTAAGAAATACTATAAAACATATTCTGAGAAATGAGCAAGATTTCTAAGACTATCATGCTGTCAATCTGTTGCAGAGTGTTCACCAGTACTAAAATTTTTACATTGAAATAATATTACTAGTAACTGGAGTGTATTTTCAGTAGGAAGAGAAATCCTCTGTGACCAAAATGTATAGATTCTCTAGACTGAAGGTCTATCTACCACAAAGCTAAGAAGCCAGTGGCTGGCAAGGTGCACAGGAGTGGCTTACCTAAGCCCACCATCTGTTAAAGGAGGATAACATACCTCTGCCCCTTGCTCGCTTTAATTGCACTCCCTGTAAAACTGGTCCCCGTTCACCGTGCAGTGTTCCCTGGCGTGAGGTCAGCAGGATGCAGACAGCATCCTCCTGTGCTGTGAACCGAGGTCCATGGGCAAGTGGTCTGCAGAGGGACAGGAAGGGTGCCAGCAATGACAGCTTCTGCCTGCAAGCCCAGGACACGCTGGTCCAAGGACAAGTGGGCCCCATAGGGGATCATTTGGGAACCAAAGATACTGGTGAACAATGGGCTGTGCTCTATTATCTGTGGAGGGAAGATGTTTGATGACTTTGTTTATCAAGAGGAGTGCTTTTTAAGTTCATATACCAAAAAAAGTACTACTTGAATGCATTTTCTGGGTGCAGAGTGCAGGAGTTTAGTTGGTGGTCCTAAGCCACCAAGCTAATGCAACTTAATAAGATATTACTTGTCAGCTGAGCTGTGTTAGCAACAGGCATATTCTGCTGATCAGCCTGAGTTGCAGAGCAATTTGGCTAAATAAGTGTCTTCTGACAAAAAAAGTTTTAAGGCTTAGACAAGCCTTCCATAACAGTCTCTTGCAATTAATCTTTTCCATGGATCTCCTTTTTGACATAGCTTGGCAAAATTTTGAAATGTTCCCAAGACACAGGACGAGTGATTGGATCATAAGAACACAGTTCACGTAGGTGAATGTCCAAACTACCTTAGCTGACATAAAACTGAAGTTTTGTTCCTCACAAGCCAATCACAGAAAAGTTACTATTATTTTAATATGGCAATAGAGAAGTCAGTGGTTTTATCATTTACTCTTATAATCTGGTCCTTAAAAAAATAAAATCCTTGTTTCATTGTTGCAGTGAAATTAATTGTTCTCTTTATATATCTTTCAAACTCTGCTACATCAATGAATATAAGATCAGAGTACAAAAATCCTCAAGGAAGCGTTGATAGGTCAGTCTTACGCAAAATTGAAAAATGACCAAATGAAGATTTATCCAGACATATCGACAGGGATTTTTTCTGATTTTGTGTTTTGTTTTTATTTGTTTGGGTTTTTCAAAGCAGTCATTCCTAGAAGACTCTCAGATCTTCCTAAGTTAATTTCCTCTGAAATCAATCCAAGTTAAGACATCCAGCATCACACAGAATATGTTCTTAAGTTCCCATATTATGTTCATCTATTATCCTATGTCTTGCTTTCGAGCCATGCAAAAGCTGTTGAGCAGAAAGAAAACCTATTTTAGCTCTTGCTCATACCATTCAGCTAATCTTGTGATCACACTGAGGAAGGTCCTCCACTGAAGTCAGAGCAGGTACAATGAAATCACAATTCTGGATTTGGCTTCACTGTGCAGTTCAAACAGTGTCTGGAAGATGAATAAGCCCGTCTGATCGTTACAATGATGCATAGCCATTCTCAGACAGTTTAGCATAATACATTATTCCAAAATCTTTTGAAAATACCAGCTTTTGGACACTCATAAGGTTTTTAACAAAGAACTCTCTAAATGCATTTTAAAACATTTTAAGCCTTGTATCACTAAAAAGGAGACCTGAAAAATTAAGTCACTGTGACTTTGCAGTAGTGGCCGTGACAGCATACGGTTATTTCTGACATTTACTGTTATTCCCATGAAACCCATAAATATTGCAGACAGCTAACTGGTTGATAAAACATTGCATAGCTTAGCCTCTTCTATAATTTAGGGTTTTTTTTAAGTTAGGATTTGAAAAAGAAAAACATTTCATATTTATTGCTTTACAATCTTCAACAGGAAAATCATGCACCCCACCCCGTTCTGCTCCATCCAGTGCCCAGTTCATCAAAGAATAATGATTCCTTCTGTGGCTAATAGTTTCTATAATATTACAGATTAATGTGGAATATCTTTTTTGACTCCTATTTTTGTCCTTGCACATATGATTGCCTTCACTCTGTTTTGGGATGTATCATTTAATATTCAAGGGCATCACAGACATTTTGCCTCCTGCAGCAATGAATCCCACAGATTACTTATACATGTCAAATATACGTCCCAATAATTGTAAATCATGTGTTTTCTTTCCTCTTCTTTATCTCCATTCACACTGCTAAATACTACAGTAAAAGGACTTCTAAACCTTGTTTTTCCTGCTAGCATTTCAGCTAGACATTTAGCAAAGCATGTCAAATGCGACAATAGCATTGAAGAATATAAAGATGTCATACATTTGATTTTCCTCCACTCCTTTAAAAACCTGTTATCTGTATTGTTAACTTTTGGTGGAGGCTAGGCAAAAATTGGTTTGCTATTTATGTTTGCTTCTATGAAGAGGTTCTGCCTTCTCAGAGCACAGTTATTGTGCTCAGTAATTGAAGTGTATGGGATTATTTTAGGCTAATGTGTGTTTACTTACTTGAAGTTGAATTTAATTTCTGCTATTTCTGTTTCCCTCTGAAATGTTTCTCAGTCCCCCGTAATTTTCACCATCACTGCTGAAACACTGTTCTCCAATAGTATTACTGACCCTGTCCTGTTTCTGTCTTGTTCCTTCCCCACATCAAATGCTTGGGTTTGTTTGGGTTTATATTAGAGGTTCAATTTGTATCTCATGCAGATGTGGACCATTATATCAGATACTGAGCTGGCATCATGTGACTTCTGTGATGAGCAGTCCTGTCTCACAAACTGTAGTTTCTAGAAGGACTTGAGAAGCGTGTTGGTAAGGGCTTGATCACTGCTTTTACAGAAGGCTTTTGATGATATCCCTCACCTAATGCTCTTAAGAAAATTAAGACAGTATAAGAATGAAGGTGTTTGGATGGGTAAATAATTGGGTAAAAGATAAGAGTAAACTGTCAGGAAGTGGCCAGAAGGCTGTTCATCACCCTCATAAGCAACTTAGGAATAAGTAACAATGAGAAGTGAAGTATCCATGTTTACAAACAATATTGTTATTCAGGATGGAGCAACTGTCAAGAATTGCAGAAGGTGCTTACAAAAACTGAATAACTGTTTAAACAAATTTTGCACCCAGATGTTGCATCAGTAGTTTCATTTGCCTCATCTCAAAGAGACAGCTGGAAAAAGTTCAGAGAAGAATGACAAAGATCACAGATATGGATTATCTTCCAGTGAAGAGTGACTCTGTGGACCAGGACTCTTCGGCCTGGAAAAAAATCAAATATGTAACAGAGCCATATAAAACCATAAATAATCTGGGGAGGTTTTTGTTTATTTTCTTTCACAATGGAAAAACTCATCAAAAACTCATCAAAAGAAGCTAGCAGGAATCAAGTTTACATTGAACTAAAGAGTGTGCATCTTTATACAATATGCGGTTGAACTGGTGGAAACCTTCACTCTAGGATGCTACGAATGCTAACCATTTACATGATCTCGAGGGGAAACTGTATAAAATCATGGAGAAGAAATCCAGTTGCACGACTAAATACAAAGATTTTTCTAAACCTGTCTGGAGAAGTCCGTAAGCTGCAAATTCTTGGCAAGAGTGCCTACTAGGAGGTGTCACTGGAGGCTTGCATCCCCAGGCACCTGCTGGTGGTCACCACGGGCAGCAGGATGTAGGATTAGATGCAGTGCAGCCACGTCTTATGTTTATTGCCTTCAGTAGTGGAGTTGTCATGCTGGTTGCCTGGAACAGCTTCTCTTGTTAAGTGACAATGGATGTTGTGCCTAACCGATGATATACCAGTCAGCTGAATATTGAAGCCAAGTTCAGACTAAGACACGGTTTTTAAACACAGAAGGTAATTTGTGTTTGAAAACGTTTATTACAGCCATAGCACACTCCTGCTTATCAACAGCTTTTGAAGAAACATACGGGTTTTCTCAAGAAAGGCCCAGACGTATATGCAGACTCCAGAGGAAAACCCCACAGACAGGTTTGTAGTTTGGATGTGCAAGTCCTTACATGATATATTTGGTTTCTAGCCTAGAGGTTGGGCAAAACTTTAGTCTGAGCCCCTGTCCTAATGCAACTGATGAAAGACAGCTTAGAGAATGTAAGTGTAACTTCCCAGGCTTGTGTATTAAAAATGATCATATAATTCTAACATATGATGATCCATACCTTTAATTTCTAAGAGCCAGCTTTTCCATAGCAACGAGTAAAGCAGAGTAATTTTTAAAGTTTTCAGATGCTAGGCATTTTGAAAGTATTTATTTAGGCTCTTTTCCCCAATGAGTTTCAATATATGGGGTTGCAAGCTCGGTTTTCTGGGTCTTAGTCCCAGTAAAATCAAGAGGATTGTGTGTAGAGTAGCTACAAATTCATATAAATAAGCAGGGTAGAAACGTGCCATGAGTATGCTTTACTTCTTCTCAAAATAAACAGGTTCAGAGTCTGAAAAGTTCCAAACCTGATTTTTTTTCAAAAGCTTGAAAATTAAGAACTTCTCTTTTAGCTAAGTAATATAAATTTCAGTATCATCAACGTAACTGAAAGACTACACTATCCAGAAACATTAGTTGGTTCTAACTTTGCAGAAACGAAATTGTTGGGAGATGACTTCTCGGTATATTTTTTTGCTATGAATATGCTTTAATCTCTTAACTCACTTTTTTTTTTTCTTTTACAAAAACAATAAGCAAAAGATAACAAGAGAAAGAACATGCTTGCTTTCACTGAAACAAACTCGTTGAAAATTTTTGTGTTATCCATTGGGATTTTTGTAATGTTACGTTCTTAATGAGCTTAATAATTTTAGCACCTCAGTATAAATATAGAATTAATTCATATTAATGCTAGTACAGTAAAGATCACAGCCAAACTACTACTTAGTTCCTGTTTTATTGTACTGCATTGGCAAAATCGTGAGATCAGCGAGCTAATAGAATCCGTTTTGAAACATGGCCTTGATTTTGTGAGCAGCTACTCAGCGTTATAATCTTACAAATTCAAATTCAGTCTATATTTGCCTCCCTGTCTGTAACAAGAGGATAATAATTTACTTCACAGGATGGGTACAAGGATGGGACTGATCCTGTCAGTTCCTATATCTGTATCTTGCTCAATAGACAGAGGAGTTCAATACCTGGAGGAATGCAAGGCTGAGCCCAGTATTAGCAAAAGGCTTTGGAGATGAAAGCATAGAGTACTATTTTTAAAAGATACATTATTCAGCCTTGAACTGTGAAATCCCTGCCGCTGTGTAAAGAAATCATTAATTTTCCTTTAAAAGAACAGTGTGTGGGTTAAACATTTCTGATGGCAGGACTATGCACAGCATGTGGGCTTAAAGCACAGATATAAAGCTAGCCTAGAGTGCTGTTTCCCGTGTAGTGAGAAAACTTGTACTGTTCAGTTGAGCTGAACACTTACAATGAACTTTGAAGCTGACATCTACAAATGTACCTTGACACCTGGCTCCTGCTGCAACCAGTGGGCATTAAGCACCTAAATACCCCAAAGGAGCCAAACCTTATGTCTTGTGGTTGATGCTCAGCTGGGATTTCGATTTAAATGACCAAAATTACCATCCACAGAAACTATTCAACTGCTCTCCAACTCTGGAAGTGCCTCAAGTGAGATCATTTTGTTAACAGCAGAGTTCCAAGGAGGCCTCCAGGCATTTGCAGAAATTTCTCCTTCTTAGCACTGCAAGGTAACTCAATATTTTCCCCACACAAGTTTGAGCTGAATCCAAAAATTAAGGGTCCCACTCTTTTTTTTGCATCCTAAGTGGGCAAGCAAGTAACAGCAAACGAACCAGCTCATACTGTCTAAAACACAGTCTTCAGGACAAAGCCAAGGGAAGGAGGATGGTGGTGTCTCCCATCCCTTCAGTTGAAACAGTACCTTCATTTTTAAAGCTTTTATCCAGGAAGACCAGAGGTGAGATCTTCCTGTCTGGTGGGGCCAAGTGCATCTCCTCTGATTTCAGTAATCAGCCGGAATATGACGTGCAGTGAGGAACATGTATTCTCAATATTTCCATAGAAGTCATTCCCATTAGCATAGAATACATAGTTAATTGGGACAGTGTGTGCCTGGCTCTTTAGCTTAATACTAAAGCTGCAACCAGTGAGGGGGAAGCCCAGGGGGGAGCCTGCTTCATTTCCAAGGACAAGGTCTGTATTGTGTTTGCATGCTGTAAAATGCACTAACGTTCCTTAGTTCTAGGACTTGGACTAAAGATTCCTCCTCCCAGGAGGAAACAGTAACTGTGCACCACATTTCCATGTTTTGAAAGCAAAGAGCACGTACGAGTGCATAGGCATCTACCTTTAGGAGAATCCTATGTGTGGAGGTATTTCAAGATACCATTAAGCAAAATATTTAGACTCCTGCTTCAGATATACTGGGGATTTAAAATTCAAAACCGTCTTCCCTGGGGGTTTTTTATTAGCAAATTAGATGGTTTCCTGATTGCCTTGCTAGTTTTCAGGTACGCTTTCCAGAACTGCACTGGGAACCCTAGCACTTAGTGTAGTCCTGCAGCTTTTGCTTTAGCAAAGAGGTCAGGGAGGTCACACATGTACAAAGGAGGTATTGAGGCATTTAACTTTCTTTTGATACTACTACCCCAAAAAATCTATTTAACTCTCACATTGAACATCCTGGAAATTCCCAGAGACACCCCTACTCCATTCTCAGCAAAGCCTTTTCGTTAAATAGTGATCTTATTTCTGGGCTGCTTTCCTTTCCTCCTCTGCTAATTCAGTGAACATCTGCCCCCCTAAACCTTCACCCTATATTTATTCTCAATGTAGAAGATCATCATCCCCCAGTCTCAAATCCAATTCTGTCATTGTTTTTCTCTTACTGACATGAGATACAGTGAACGATGAGTCACGGGAGAGTTCACATGCACACATTGTGGCTAAGGGGGAGGAAAAACAACTGTTCCTAGTTTTCATCTGTTATCAAGTTGATTAACTTTCTTCCAGTTACAATGATATCGCCGACCTCAGAGGAAGGGGAGAAAAGTAGCAATGTATGAGTACATTTCCATTTGATGAATACAGTCATGCAAAAACTTTGGGCATGAATACACTGCAGACAACCAATAGCCTTTTTCAGCAAACACAAATCATGCTTTGGGCTACCATGGCTATGTTGCTGTCTCTACTAGTGTTAGCCCATTCAAACTGTTTCCCCAGGTAATCCTACCCATGGCCGTCACATGACTTTTTTTTCAGCCCATAAAGGGTTGAATTTTTTTCAGATTTTTTTTTTAGAGACAGACCTAGAAAAGTAAAATGCAATCAAATTCCAGATCGGATAATTTTGTTCTCTTGGTGTTTTTTCTGTACGTCCATGTTATACTTGAAGTAGAAGTGACCTGTCACTTTTAATGCTAGAAACATTTGAAAAATCGATGAGAGAGACATTCATTCTTCTCTTTGCAGCTGTCTTGCTCCCATCTAGCTGCAGAAGGACTGCTGCTACTAAGTACCAAAACTCCTGTCTATTGTTATATTAATGACTGTGTGATCTCTTCTTCTCTGGTCAAATAGTGTTCCTCTCTCTCAGACTTTGATTATCGTGCTATAATTTCCCCATAGGTGTCACTCATCTGACAGCATGCATTCAAATTACATTTCACTTTCTTTTGAATGAAAAAAAAATCTTGATTCACACATAAAATATTCATGTCACGATCTCTGGAAAAGTAATTGTGTCCTTAAAGTTCAGACATCGCCTCACCCCTGGGGGTTGTATATACCAGTTTAGATGGTATACACTGTTTTCAGCCACTGCTGGGGATCAGACACAACTGCTCGTTTGATTTCTAAGCCCTGTCACTGTGTACCATATGAATATATATCAGCAATGTAAGTTGTCTGAAAAGCTGGTATAGCTCATTACATAAAAGGTGTGGTTTTTTATTAAAGGAGCAATAGGAAATTTAAATGTCTAGGAAGTTTTTTGACAGCTGTCAGGTTATCATCGTACTCATAGGGAAACTGGCTCACAGTCTTCCTTCTACAAAAATCGCTCCTTTTGAATTTATCTTACCTATACAGCTCAGTATGGAACCATACATTGCTGCCTGAACTGATACCGCAGTCACAAGCAACATGACCCAACTCCACCAAATCCAGCAGCAGTGATCTCCAGACCTCACTGGGACTTCAGTCAGGTCTGGGATGGACCAGATGTGCCAGTAGGTCAGACTGCGCCTGACTATTTAGGAGGGTACATGTGGGAGGCTGAGTACCGGTGGTCTTCTCCACCTGAATCGTGTGCAGAGTTCAGCTTCACTTTTAGGGACCATGGCTTGATCTGAGCACTTGGATGTGGTAGGCAGGGCCGTCGCCTGCACTAGCCAGTAGAGGACAACTCACTCAGTTCTTGGTCCTGACACAAGAAGATGTTTTCAGTTTGTCGGCTTGTCATCAGCGCAGCGGCTCCAAAAACTCCCTTTCCCGTGGCTGGCAGATCTGCCCAAATGTGAAAATGTTGGCCCTGCTGACGTTTGTCAAACCTCTCCAGTATCACCTTAGCGCAGTATGGGACATTTTGCTATCCGTCCTTTAACCATCGTCTCTATGTTTCAATGTGTGTCAGTGGCTGGCAATGCTCTGACTGGTTAATATTTAAATTCTGTCTGTGTAGCCCTTCCCTTCGCTGATGCAAATAATCCTGTGTGGCCTGACTCACTGCCCCGAAACCTTTGGCTCAAGCCCATAAATGCTGCAGTTCACCGAGCTATGCTTCTCTCTGGTGTAACACCCACGAATATGAAGAAGCAGCACGCTACAGCTCTGTTTCAAACCTTAAAATTAGTATTAAAAAGTATTGACACAATTAGAGCCCAGTGGGGTTTCACTCTCTACCAACTCCTATGAATAACAGATACCTTTAATTCATGTGTCTGGTTTCTAACCAATTCCTTATCCATCTTAATAATGTATTACCTCACCCATATTTAGAGAACTTTTACAATAATCTATCAAGGGAAGCTTTGTCAAATAGCTTTCTATAAATCCAGGCATATTAGACCTATTAATTTAATTTAATAGCTGCTCCACATTGTAGAAGCAACCACTTCCTTTTTCTGTAATGATGAGGAAAAAAAATAAATGCGTTAAGTCATTACATTAGCCTCACTCTTCTCAGATTATATGATGTGACTGCTTCAAAGAACACTTTTTAATAAAAACTGCCAATTTGCACTTGCAGAAAACCTCTGCTTCTCTGCTTTGCTGGTTGGTGTCCTTACCTCCTCAAATGCACATTCCCATTGAAGCTACAAGTCCATCACCTTAAATGACTCCTTAACACCAAAAATAAAAAATGGTGAGGAAAAATACCACTATCTCCACCTTCTTCTTTGTGTCAGAGAGATCAAACTGAGGGAGCTCATGGATCACTCTCATCTTTTTTTCTTAAAGTACAGCCCCAGCAGAAAAGGTCTTGTATTTTATTACAGAAAAGTATACTCCAAACCCCTTCAGCTGCAGAGGGAAGTTTTAAAATGTTACCCATATGTTTTCAAAACTCAGAATACAAATTTTAACTCTAAATTCATTATATTTCTTAAAACCCAGGCATATGGAATTTGGACTTGTATTGAATCAGCTGAGCAATGGTATTTTTTGTCGAACAGGAACAACAGGTGAGACATTTTGTTTCAAGAGGACAACTAACTTACCCATGAAGAACAGTATTTGCCTCAGATGAATATTTGCTTGGTGTTGACTAGAAGAATAATTTCTTGCATTTTTATATATGAAGCCATTTATCTTACAAATGTGGAGGTAGCAGACTCAGTGCTGCCAGCAACTGAGAACTGAAAGAAACCTCAAACCTTGTAATACTGTTAAGAAGGCTTGATACATATCACATTGAAAAATGTCTTAATTCTTGTTCTCTGAGTGAGAAGACGCAAGGACAGAGCAGCTCCTCTTTCATCTTTCAAAGCCTGCCATACACTTTTTGTATCACATACTTGGAATTGTTGACTAGTGCTAATCCAGATTTTAAGGGGGAGTTTTTGCCCTGAAGAAGTTGGTACAGTGATTCAAATTTCAAAGAGATCAGAGCAAACACTGTTTTCTTTTTTGGTTAACTTTGCATAAAATGTTAAGATGTGTCAGTCTAATTTCTGATAAATGAAAGCAGTTGATGTTTGAAAATCTACTGTGGAAATGGCTGGCTGTTCACATCCAGGGTGAGAATCAGCTATCATGCTTGAAGGCATTTTAATGACGCTGATGTTTTAATGTTGACTGTTAAATGAAAACAAAGTTTTCATTTTTAATGTGAAATATGGAACTGCTTCTAGTGGTTTGGCTAGAACTTCTTGTTATATCTTATAAATTCATACAATCAGATTAAGCTATGAAAAATGAACCATTTGACTATATTCATTTTTGATGCAGTAAATCCACCTGAAGTCAGTGGAGCAAAATGGGGTATAATTTTTTCCCAAAAGCTATATTTATTATAGCTAAGTCTAGGTTTAGAGACATGGGGTTTTTTGTTAGCTGTTGTTTTTATTCTGACGAAGAATTACAGATAGGGCTTCGTATTTCTAAATAAGTACTATTATAATAAACTAATGCCTAATCTTTTTCTGTTATTAATATTGAATGAACTCTCAGGAACTGTTCATAGTTGTTTACGATAGTGCATCATTATTTAAGATAATATTGATGTGTTTTATTAGGAGCCTGCACGCTACAGAAGATTTCTCCATATATTTCAAGGAAGAACATTTTCTAGGATTTAAAGGAACATTGTTAGCACCTTTCTTTTCCTTTAAAAGTTGAAAAACTTTAAGACTACAGCGATATATGTGAATAACTTTTTATGGCTTTGTATCATCATTCCTTTCCTTCCAACAGGTTGAATGTTGATTTATATATACTTGTTGTTATTAACTACTCAACAGAGTCTTGAGAGTTCAACGAAATCTCATTTGAGCACTTCCTTCTTGAGTCTATGCTACTTTGCCTTGAGTCAGGAATAGAAACAAGACAGGAAACTCACATGCCAAAAAGAAGTAGCATTTCAAAGAGGAATTGTGTTGCACTCATGGTATGAGACTGATGAAGGCTGGGTACTCTTCCCAGTGACTACTGGTTTTACTCTGGGAAGATCATTACGTCTTCATGCTACAGTTTTCCTTCCTATAAAATAGGAGCATAATGCTTCCTTCAACACCTTCTGCCTCTCACAGCCTTGTTAGAGCATTAATTCTTAGGACACATCTCAGACTGTATGGCTAGAGGAAAATAAAGGTCTTGATCTTAATCAGAGCCTCAAATTGGTACCTGAAATGCAAATAATGAATGCTAATTCAAAGGGAAAATCTATTGTTTTTTAAGTGTTCAGTTCAAGATTGAGATCATTCTTATTTTACCTGAGTGACTTTGCATGTTTTTTTAGTTCCACTTATGTCTGAAAAATATGTGGCACTGTAGTCTTTAATGTTGCTCACTGGGGCATTCTGGGATCATTATGAGGCTGAATATGTCCTAAATTCACAAAAATATTTTTTTTTTTAAATTTTTCTTCTTTCTTACAGGAAAAGATAATATTTCTCAGCTCTGTGTCTTTCATTTGGTCATTCCAACTTCAAGCTTTGCAGTTACAGTCTTTTTTCATTTAACAGGCCAACTTCAATGTATTGTAAGTAGAACAGATAATTTTATTTTAGGATGAAGTATCTATCTGAATTTTGTTATCCTACAATAATATCACATATGATTAATATGTGGCTGACAAACTGAAAGTTTATAACTTAAAAGACTGAGGCATTTTTATTCTTCTTTTCATTTTTACTCTTTCATTAATTGGGAAAGTAAGCAAGAGGTTAACTTATCCAACCAAAAGAAGGCTTAAGGGTTTGGAGCATCAGAAAAAAGATGCTGTCGTTTTTGCCACTTAGTATTACTGGTCACTCAGGTTTTAAAAGTTCATACAAATTTCCATTGTAAATCAAAGTTCCTGCCTTGTGCTTTAACATTACCATAAATGAAATCTGTTTGCCAGGCCAAATTTCTCGGGCCACAAGTGCACGTGGCTCTGTATCACTTCCAGGAAAGGAGAAGGGTTTTTTTAACAGCTGCTCTTTGACACCTGAATTAGGATGCTGGTCTTTGTGTTTAATGGGTGGACTACTGACGAGATTGATTCTGACCCAAGTTGAATCCTGCTCTGAAACACTTCCTGCAGAAGACACACTTTAGATACTAAATAAACAGAAAACGCATGATTAGCAGGTTGGTAGAATAGATAACTAAGTTAGGTGCCCAGTAACTTTTTCTGTAAAGTGTTCAGCTTAAGCATAAACTGGTGTTGCCTGAAATTGAATCCTCAGAGGAAATGACGACTGCTCTCAGACATCAGTGTTGCATCACAGTATAAACTAGCTAAAGAAAATGTCATTCCTTGGTTCAAAAATACATGTATGAGAAATAATTTTAAGAGAAAATAGGGAATGACTTAAATGAGGAATGGGCAGGAGCCACAACAGAGCTAAATGTCTATTACACAGCAGAGGAGTCACTTACGAAGTGTAGAGATGACTTTTCCCTCAAGTCTTCCTCTAAAAAAACAAAAAAAAAACCCAACACTTTTTGAAAGAACCAAAAAAGCTTATTTTAGCCTTAAAATCCAAAGATTCCAGGAAATCCTGTGCTTGTTCAGGGCTGAAGGTCAACTATTCCACTAGTCATATCTTTTACAGTAGGCAATACATGATGCTTGAGAGGAAGCCTAAAGTAAACAACTTGCCCAGAGGGATTTTTTTTTTTTCTCCTAACACCAGAACTAGTGGGCTAGGTTGTGTTTGAAGGCTTCACATTTACAGCCTATAGAAATAGTTTATCTTTTGCTTCATTCTCTTGCAGCTCTATACTTCTTCTGGGACCAGAATCGATACAAATAACAAAGTAGTATGAGAGCCTGCAACTAGTCTGGCTGGATACAGTTTAAGTACTAATAAATTAAGCAAAAGCTCTTCAGATTTCCAGATTAATTTGTTGACAGGAAAGCACTGGAGAAGCACAAGCTGACTGACATTTGATCTCCAAAACAAAAGTCTGCATTCTTCTTCTTACCATATCCACTCCTGCTCTACTCTACATCACCAATGTAAGCGAGAGAAAGCAGCATACCAGCATTTGTTCTCTATTTGCAGCAGTGGAATCACATTCTTCTCAAGTGCTTTTAAAGTTATATTTTTAGCCTACGCTCTTTCCTTTTAAAGTAATTCTGTTAGGAGTGTATCAAGGGTGCCATGTTAGCAAAACAGCTATTTTACTAATGTCAGAAATGTACCAACAGCAGCTATGGTAGCAGGAGGACAGCCCTTTGTCTGATCGTGAAAGCTGGGGGTTGTTTTGACAAAGCAAGATGAAATGTTAAGGAAAACACTGTGGCTGTTTTTATTTCTCCTCTTTCTCTTCTTAATGCTCTTGGAGTTACATGACATCTTGGTGTATATATATATATATATTTAATTTAATAAATATTAACTAATGAAGGGAAAGAAAATACTCTGCTTTTTTGAGTAGATTTCCAGAAGTTTGAGGATAGAACTAACTAAATTATCCAGCAAATAGGATTTTTTTTTAACATTTGCGTATTTATTGAAGTCAAGGGGCACATTTGCTGAATTATTCACATGCAGGAGAACTCACTCCCAGCCATCAGCCAGCTCACACACACACACATATGCAAACACATGAAGAGCTTTAGGCAGAATAAAAGTACCCACAAAGGTTGAGACTAGGACTTGCTTCACATCAAAATTCACCTCTTAGAAAGAGTCTGTCCTCCTAATCAGTTGTCATCCCTGCACTGTATGGCGACAGTTAAGCTGTATCATCCATCCATCCATCCATCCATCCATCCATCCATCCATCCATCCATCCATCCACCCACCCACACACCCACCCACGCCTTCCTCCCTCCCTTCCATGGGTGCAAGATTTCAAATATTCCCTACTTATGCCTGTGGCTCCTGTACAAATAAACCTACGGAATGCAGTCCTGCATTACCACATAGATCCCTTGCCACTACAAGAAAGTACATGAGAAAGCCATAAAGAATTTCAGATAACAAGCAAGAATTATACAAGAGAAGCTTCAGAATGAATTGCCAAAACTCAGAATGTGGAAAAACTTACTTGCTGCCCCTGTCTAGTTAGCCATCTTGTCTATCAAGTCTAAAAAGGGGGAAAATGAGGCAGAGAAAAGCAAACACAAACTATTGCAGTATGAGTCTGTGGTGTGGGAAGAAAAAACCCTGCTAAGTCCCCTTCTGGAGCTCATATATTTCTGTAAATACACAAGTATTTTGCACTGCTTTCTAAATAAAATAAAGTTCATCATGAACCAGAACCACTGCTAAGAAAGCAGAACACTGATAAAAAAAGAGAAAATTTCTACTTCACTCCAACAGGAATTTAACCCTAAGGAAAGCATTTCTGATGTAAAAGCACTAATCAAACAAATGGCCTGACCTTGCATGACAGAAGATGTGTGAAGAAAAATCATTTTAAGCTCCCTGGCTAAGCCAATCAATTTGCTATCCTGCTCTTCCTGTGGTTTTTTTTGAGATGTACTTCCTTGTAAAAAAGTAGAGCCAGGCAAAAAAGAAAAAAACAATTCATAATCTAGAAATCCTTTAATGGCAACGTGTGTATTTTTCTAACACAGACACAGAAATCCATTTGACATCCTATCAAGAATGGAAGAAAGATAAGTTCTCTGTGCTTAGTCCACCCAGTTCTGGAAAAACAAGGTCTTTGGGGGATTCAGCACTTAAACTTGGCACAAAGAGCATTTTACATTTCTCATTTATTCAAGTCCTCCTCTGGTGTGCCTTTGAAAAGAGAACAAACATTTCTCGCTAAGGAAGGCCATGCAAATATTTAAAGTTCTGTTTGGATTAAGATTTTGCAACATGAATGTAAAATGAAATTGTTTTTTTCTCTTTCAGCAGCCGAGTCCTGAAGAACATCAGTGAGTGAGTAGCAGCTAACTTAGAAATTCGCACTGTAGCACTTAATAGCGAGATAAAGGAAAGACACCAGGACAGCCAGGATTCATTCTGCACTGATCTAGATGCCACAGATTTTTGCACTGATGCAGCAGGAAAGCATGCTCTTGGTTTCAAGTGGCTAATGGAAAACGATTATTTAGATTACAGTTCCAGTAGAGATCTCACTCCTAACTAAAGTCCTATTGTGCTAAGCACTGTAATATAATATGGAATTCCAGTTCTGAAAACTCACTACAACAGGGCACTGAGCTATTAAGTGAATCACTGCAAATCACATAGCACAGCCGATGCAAGCTCCAGTTCTCTAGAGTCACAGCTCAGTGTCCCATCCGACAGGCTACTCAGGCTTGTGCACAGGTTTGGGATTATTGGGGATTTTAGCTCCTTTAGTCTCTTAGGATTTTTCCAAAGGCTGAGCTTGTACTTATTAAAAGTTTAAAAGAAGGGTGTTCATGTGAGCTGAACAATGAACTGGTTGGTCAGTGTACCAAGGCAAGATTCATCCCTATGTGAGAGTAAGTTACCCGTACAGATCCAATTATGTAAGTCATGGTTATTAAACAGCTACTGAGTTTGGATGTACAAGTGCGCAGTACTGGAATAAACACCTCCATCATTTCCTCTGCATGACCTTCAGCAACACCTGGCTGTTACTGCAGCTTATAAACATTGAGGAAGCAGTAGTTGTTGGAAAAAAATTCAGTGTTGCAATTTCCAGATTAAGAAAACCCCACACAAACTCTGCAGCAATAAGAAAACTAATTTTTGACACCGTATGCCCCATACTAGAGAAGAATATTAGCTGATTTGATAGAAAGAGGCAAAATTTAAGTTTACAAGTTTAGGGTTACAAATCAACACACAATTGAATTCAACAAATAATTTAGTGTATGCCCACATCATTTTAGTCCACTCTTCTGGTCCCCTGCCCACATTTCTCACCTGCCTCTTCAATCCCTGCTCCCACGGCGAGTGAATCACTGCTCTAGGTAGTATGGCTGCAGACCTCCTGCTTCCAGCAACGCCAACCTTGAACAGTGCAAATGGAAGCCAGTCCCTTTAACTGGATTTAGCATCAGTGTTTTGCTTTGATGTAGCTAACTAATATGGCATAGGTAACCACAGACATGCAGACACTTCACTAAAAGACAGTGCAAATGTCTCTGTAGAAAATGGTTTCAGGATAATAAATCCACTAAGCATCAAGGAAAAAAATATCTATTTTTTACATGGAAAATAATATATGAGAAAGCTCTCTGTGAAAGGGAAAATGCCATGGAAATAGCTAAGGAGCTGATGGAACATGTCCTGTACTCCTGAGGCCATGTCCTTAGCTGGTATGAACAGCTTTAAGATGAAGATAGACTCTGACAACACTTAGGTCCAGGAAAGAACTGCGCAGTTGTAATACCGAGCATAACATTTAGGGGCATTGCTACCTAATTTATCTTCATCCCCAAGGTAGTCCTGAAAGCTTCTTTTTTAATACAAGGATTTTGAGATGCTGTTTACAAGTTACTGTATATAGCAAGGGGAACATCAAATATAGTCAGTGGTAATACGCCAGTGTAGTGGTCTGAAGCACACATTGAATCTTGATGTGAGGACCAGATCCCAAAAAAGGGCACAAGCGTTTGCAGTAGGAAGAATATTAATGTCTACAAACAAATAAGATTGAAGGGGGAAAGTAGGGGGAACAAGTACCTCAAGAACCACAGGCATCCACGTTTTCTTCCAATTAAGTTACATAGTGGTCAGATTTCTGGGGCTGCGCAGACACAGCAATGGTGTCTCTTTGGCTAAGCTATGGTCAGTTTTCCTTCTCCACCTTGGAGATTTGCAGTTCAGGTACCAGCCATTTAGATATCTAAAAGCTGCTAGAAACAGCCCACTGAGCAGGAAAAGACACATAATTGGGAAAGATTTCTTTCTGTGCTTTGTGTTCAGCCTGCTTGTCCTACAAGAATGGTAGCGGTCCTACAAGGGTCTGGTAATGGACATCCTTTGAAATGCCACTGATTTCGTGGCATAAAATGTTGTTGTTCTTTACACAGGCATCCCCTCACGTTAATTCTATCATTAATCCAACATGATTCAAAATCGGGAAAAGAGTTTGTCTTTCTCCATCATGTTTGCTTACACACTCTGTTGTCAACTATTAAGTGTTTAATGGGTCTTTCTCTGTTTGTCTCCTGGAACTGTCCTTCTAAACAGTCACGTGGCAGTTATTGAAGTTACACCAGGGAATACTGCACCCTGGCACCACAGACATAAAACACAATGCAAGTTCAACATTGTTTACAGAGAAAATCAATAGATCTTCTAACAAAGCAAAACCTTCAGCAGTTTCTTATCCAACTCACAAACCCCTTTGATTCAGCAAGTACAAGATGAATGACAGATAGCGCTGAGCTAATTTCAAGAAAACAGTGCCAAAGCAAAATCCTCAAATGGCCTATTATTTCTGAAACCATCCATTTACACATTAATTTGTCATTATATGTGGGGCTGTGTCCTATGGTTAGGACAGAAGTCATCTAACGCATCATTATCAAAGCTTAACCTTGCAAGTATGTTTAAAATATTGTTAATTTATTCTCAATTCATTAATACTTTATTAGGACAGTGGTTTATAAACGTACTTATTTCCCAGGCAATCCACACTTCCTTTTTGATTCTTTCTTTCCTTTAGCTTTGCTTTATTGCCCCAGCAACAAAAGGACATGCCCTCTCCCAAGCCCACACCGAATCATTGTACTGCCACCTTACACTTCCTATCCAGATAAGCAGAGCTCATTAAAAACTCTGTTAAGACTTGATTGCTTTCTGCTTAAGTATGTAGAAGCTCTAATGTCGGCAAAACGTACAACAGGTGATTATGTCAATTACAGTGTGTCAGTCTCACTGACAGTATGTTTCAACAGTAAGAGAATCCCAGATCACAAAATTTCCTCATAAGGAGTTGCAGCCAAACTAATACCATCATCAGTGGTGTCTTCTGATGACTTTCTCGTCTTCTTCATTTACGTATTTCTTCCACTCTTCTAGCAGACTGCAGAAACTACTTACTGTAGCATCACAGAGGAAGGTTTCGCTATCATTTCTGAATCTGTTTTCTAATTAAATTATTTTAAAATCCATGTACTAAAGGTGAAGTAAAGCTGATGCTGGTATGTTGATTTCACTGAGGTACATATAAATTGTTTATTAGATGACTACTCACAACTAGATGTTACACATGAATCTAGCCAGTGCAAATCACCGAGCTTGAATTCAGCAAGAACGACAGTACCATGAAGACAGGATGCCAAGGAAAGTTCTCACTTTTCACTGCATAGCAGAGAACTATGGTTAATATAGCAAGAAGTTGTGAAGTAAAACAGATGGAAGAAACATTCTGAGGAGGAAGCCAGAGCAGTAAGTAGTAAAGGGAGATTACTTGTTTTGCATGAACAGTCAGCATTCTGGTCAGATTCCTGGGTCAGATTTTATAAATATTAATTTTTTAATCCTATGGTTTTTACTATTAAACCAACAATATGATTATAGTTTCAGAGGGATTAGTTCTGAGAATGGATGTTTGTCACTTGTCTGGTTAAACCAAAACCTGACCTTTTTAAAAAAACGATTCCTTCTTTTTTCTTTTTTTTTTTTAACTTTTCCACAAACAAGAAAACAAAGCCTAGTAACTTTGTATGAAAAATAGCTGTGACTTGACCTACACAGTTGCAGAAAGGGTGAATCAGGTAGAGGGCTCTTAGTCCTAGGTGTCCCTGTGCAGGGAAGGTGGCCAGCAAGAGGGTGGAATAATTGGAGGCTGATCATTCACTGAGCCCCATCCACAATACTCAAGAGTCCTTATTGCATTATAGTAACAACATATGACTGCAGTAACAGTAACTTCAGCACAATTATGATATTACTACTGTGCACGTTAACCAAAGGATAATCACTTCTTCTAATACTCCAATAGGTTAGCAAGACTTTAGTGTTGTTTACATGGATTACAAAATCAGTACAGGTAGGTGTAACAGCATTGGAGCTTGTGAAAATTAAAATCACAAGTATCTGTAATGGTGTTATAGTAATGTATGATAGTTTGAAAAATTTCCTATAAATTTTTTCGTAAGCTCCAAATTAGTCGAGAATACAGAATATCTACTGTTGTGTGATATCATCACTTAGGATTTTTCAGATACCTCATAGCATATTCTTAAACTATTTTATCTCCACTGAGCCTACCACTTTTATGGCTACCTACTTGAATTATAACCAAGAAAATTAAATCAAATTAGCAAAGGATAACAGATTATTTGCATAATTGTTTTCTGAGCATCAAACTCTTCCAAATTTAATTCAAAACAACTTGTCCGTGACCACTACAAAATCCTTCTCCGATAATATCTGGATATAATGGCATCAAGAAGGGGAAAACTACAGGTTTTAATTGTACCCACTCTGCTGGGTGGGACCTGACACAGAAAAACCTTTAAAGAAGTACTTCATTTGAATGGAGAAAAATTCTTCTATTTCTTGTGTTGGAGGTGATGACACATGACGGTTGGACTGGATGATCCTTGAGGTCTCTTCCAACCTTAATGATTCTATTTTATTCTATTCTATTCAAATCTGTCCACTTAAGAATGTGAGGAACCCCAGGAACTAGGTTTTTGGGCCTGCCCATAAGCTTTTACTGTCCTTCTCACTGAGGGACTTTCTCCTATTTCCCCCAAATACCTGAGAATTTCTCCACTGATCGGGATCAGCATGTGAACAGGCTTGTCATGAGCAGCTAGATACCTTCACTCGAAGGGAGCACCTTACTGACAGGAGGTTCTGTGTGGCCAGCCTTCGGTTTTGCTGTTTGCGCTGACTCCTGTACCACACCAATTGCCAACTACTGCAGCAGCAGAAATAGCAGAGAAAAATTACGGTCTCAGTGCTGCACAGTTTGGCAGAGCTACCATGCCTAAGAAGCTTTCAGGCACTAGGTCTACAGCATCTAGAGGGTTTACAGAGAAGCCAGTCGAAGCACAGGCAGGATGGAAACTGCCACTGAGCTCCTTCACTCTGTTGCAAAGCTGCTAAATAGCCTCATCAGGTCCTCCAGGGGGGACTGCTAAATGCATCAGCGGGTGGCAACTGCAAACCCCAAATGCTGACTCCTGTGTTCAAGGACAACATGTTCCCTACCTAAGTTTCCTTCGTACCCACTGTAATGAACTGGCAAAGAATCAGTGCTAATTTGGCAGGGTAAATGCTTCTGGACTTGAAAAAGAGCCTTCATCTGATTTTCCAAAATGTGAAAAAATGTAAATCATGCTATCCTGTTTCAAAGTGTATTAGAAAGCAGCAGTGATGTATAGTTCAACCTAGCACCTTTCACAGTGACTAATACGCAGCTTTCCTGGTGTTCACTAGGATGACTGGTGATAATGATAATGATGAATATCCATGCAAAATATCTGAGGGTTTTGGAAAACAGTTCCCTTTGACTCATTGAGTACACAGGTTTCACCAGCAAGATAATGTGTCAAAAGCTATTTCTGAAGAACACAAGCTACTACTTTGTTTAAACAACTCAAGATAATTTTAAAATGACTGAATGTTGCCCAGGGAT
The DNA here is from genome assembly GCA_013399095.1 of Psophia crepitans. Taxonomy (NCBI): domain Eukaryota; kingdom Metazoa; phylum Chordata; class Aves; order Gruiformes; family Psophiidae; genus Psophia; species Psophia crepitans. Next base: position 179,972 of record VWZZ01007818.1, on the reverse strand, counting down.
TGCAAATGTAAAGCAAAAGTAAATTTTCCCTCCTTTAAGACTTGTCTTTACATTAGCCGAGAAAACATTAAGATTACTCTCGCTGCAGTCATATCTCAATTTTATACTCATAGAATTTTGTGGTGGTAATAAATTCTTTGAAAAATTAGTATCCCTGGTACGAAGAACCGCAGCTGATGTGCTCACTGCATACAGAGAGAACCATGGCAGTTTACTTGTAACATTTAACCTGGAAATGTAAGAAATAAAGTAACTCGTTCACTGTGTAATCCTGACATAAACCAAAATAGACACAGAATAATAATACACAATCAAATCCAATACATGGCTACATGAAGGAGCAAGCAGATGTGCCTGACTCTTAACTGAGTTAATGTGTAAGCTGCATCCTTCACTGAATGGAGTCAGATGGTAGGTAGTTAACTTCAGGCATGATGTGTCTCAAATATATTCAAGCTTGAAATATAATGAAATGGGTAATCGGAATTTACCCAAGAAATGCCTGTATTAAGTGGACACTCAGAAGAAGCAAGCAGCATAAAACAAGAATAAAAGCTAGCAATGCCTAGGTGATGCTCTTTTCTCCTAGAGGACTGTAAAATTTGGACAACAAATGAATAAGCAGAATAAAAGCATAGAAGAATCAGTATAGTCAATCTCAAGTATCATAGTAAAGGGGGGGAAAGGGAGGAGTAAGAAAAAGAAAAAAGCAAATTAAAAAATTTAAAATACTACATTAATAATTGTGAAAAATAATCTTTCCTCTAAAAGGAATTGACTGTATCTAGCCATTCATCATCTACCATTGTCAACACATACTTCTGCTTCTGTCTTAGAATAGCGCCTTTGATATTTAGGAAGTGCCACTGTCATTTTCTGGTTGCATCCTTTATGACTGACTGCTTGTTGCTAATGTCAGTGTCCTCAGGGAGAGGAATCTTTCCCCCCCCCCTTCAGTTCCAGTCTGAGGTTGATGAGCGTGAAGAGAGATGGCAGTTTGAGGGACTCTGCAGCATGGAAACATGTCCAGCACAGAAAAAGAAGGAGGACTGCTCAGTAACCAGCTCTGTGTTTTTTTCCTGCCAGTCAGTTAGGGAGATGTACTGGTGCTTACATTTCCTAAATGGGAAAATGAAGAGCTATCACACCTCACGTTAATTATTTCAAACAGAAAAAGAATACAAAAAAAAGTTGTGATATTCTTGGGATTAAAAACATTGCATTTATAGTGCATAATAAATTAAGTACATCTTAATTTGCAATATTGCACTAGGAAGGAGAATTTATCCAAATCCATCTGCCTTTTATTGTGCATTATAAATGCATTAATAAAAACAGGCTTACCAAATAATCTGACAAGGCCTAGAGATAATAACAAAACGTAATCTACCTTTACAATTACATGGATATGCCGGCACAGCCCTTCTTGTTACCTGTATCCTTGAAAAGCCAGTCCCTAGGTTGCAGCCTGCCCGTTAAACTGTGGAGAGTTTGAGAAACACTGCTCTTACCAGCAAAAATTTCCTGCAAACGTTCCTGGTAGTAAACAGAAGGGATCTCTCTGCACATACAGGACAATTCCCTCATCTGCCATCCTGCTTGCAAGACATAACCAGATACGTTTACCAGGTGACCAGAAGTAACTTGCTGTTCTTGGAGGAACAGCCTTATCCTGCTATGCTCAAGGCTGCTTTAATGACATTAAAAATACAGACCTCATGGCTACACGCTAGGCTAACAGAATTGGGCCCCCACGACATTACGACTCAAACTTAACCTGATACGTGATGTCAAAGTTAAAAAATCATTTTGTTTCTTAAAGTGGAGACAGCAGATGTGATTTAAACTGCCTGGGTTGGAGTTCTATAATCAGTCATCCAAACTAAATTTTATTATTTAAGACTTATTCAAAGGCAGACAAGCTGAAAACCTATTTTTATACAATAAAAAAATTTATCGCCTCTCATAAACATGTAAATTACTTTTTCATACGCGTTCTGCACACTGATTTCTTTTGTTTTGTAAGTAAGACTTTCTGTTCTGCTTTGTGACCGTGCTCAGCAGTCTCTATGTGCAAACACCCCACGCTGAGGTCGTCTTTGTCATTAACAACACCAATCTAAAACTGCTCTCCACACGTGCCCTGCGATGAAAATATTACTTTGGTACATAGGTTTGAATTAACACAGAATATTCCACCTAAACTGTCCAACAGCACCTGACTTTGTGTAGATACATGTTCACTATTGCAATTACGTTTGCCAGATTTTGCTGTTGTTTTGCTCCAGACGGGTGCAAGCGAACATTAGCTGTGTCACCGGTGGCCCGAGCTGTGTGATGGGATGCGTTGGCTTGCAAAAATGTTAATTCAGGTACACGACTTTCAGACTGAGATAGGAGTGCTGGAGGTCACACCTCCATCCTCACATGGCCAGAACTATGGCTAGTTCCCGAATCAGAGTAGCTTATGTTGTATGAACTCCCAGCTGCTGTGTGCTTACAACATAGGGTTGTAACAACCTGGGTTTAGTTACTCAAGGTTACTAGGACGTGCCTTGATCGTTTCTCCCATGCAAACTGCGCATACTCCTCTGCAAACTGTGGCATATGGACGCAGCATGATGTTCACTTCTCTATCAGTTAACTTGCCTCATGTGCAGGGGATTTCTCAAGGGCCACTTCACAGCATCTCAGGGAACAATACTGGAGCCAGAGCAGATGTACGAGCCTTTAATGTTTCATTGGACCTCACTGAGAAGCTTAGCTACAAATATCTCCTCTCCAGACCTGGCATCCTAGAATAGAGGAAAATAGCACTCAATGATATAAACCTTCCAATAAACCCTCCACTGGCCTTAAATGCACTTTGATCTTTCCCGGCCTTTTTGGAAAAGACAGATTTTTCAAGAGAATATTTTTTTAAACGTTTCCACAACAGCTTGTTTTCCTGAGTTCAGAAGAAAAACAAGAGCAGCTAAGAACTACTGGACATGTCTTACTGGTCAAGGGCATTTTCAGAGAAACAAGCAAACCCAGATATTTTTATCTCCTTTCATGCCCTCATGGGTTAGGAAAAGGGAGCCAAGTCTTTTAGAAAGTTGCATGGCACTTAAATTGGCTTTTGCCTCAAAATGCAAATCTTCTCTGTCACCACATACAGAATGTAAAACTTGCCAGTTGGATGATGAGCAGGAAGAAGAAGATTGCAAACGATGTTGCAAAGATAGGGGGTAACATACACAGCCTAGTAGGAGATAAATGTATAAAGATTACTGCCATGCATATTTACTCCTGTGTAATCTGGAAATGACTGGAATAATGACAGTATTACTTATACAGCTGTTTATGTATTTAAACATTGCTTTCCTGTTATTTTAACGGATTACAGGCAAATGCAAATGTTTTGTTTCATGCTATCCTACTAAAGTGAACAAAAAATAGTCATTAACTGCTGTTTTCTTTTTGCTTCCAGGTAATAATCAGGCTTCCTCTCTGGAACTCTTCCTGTTGCTACAGTTTCACTTGTCCTTCTTCCCTTTGTAAAAATGTTGAAACCCTAATCCTGAAAACATCCCCAGTTGTATATCTGGACAGATCAATCCAGAGATTAGATCGTATCTCAGATATCACTCACAGACTTGCTTGGCTCCCTGTTGGAGTCACTGATTTGTCCTAAGATGAGCCAAATTCTATTGAATTCAAAAAGTTTTCTTTATGTGATTTCATGGGATGCAAGATATTTCTAATGATGTTTTCAGTACCTTTTCATACTAGGAAAGAAAAGGAGTTGGGTTTTTTTTGTCCTCTCAAAGAATACATATAGAACTAGAAAAGTTAGCTCCTGGGTTTGGGAAATTACTTATTTTCTCTTTTTTTTTTTTTCTTCCTCAAAATTGAAGTGAATTTCATATCTGCTAGGATGTATTCTGTAATCTTTATTAAGTATTAATGCTGAACAAGAATCACAGCTTCTCTGTGCTTATAAAAAATAGTTGTCCCTAGAATATGCCATACAATTGTTCTTTTTTTCCCCTTTAAGATTGATTTAAATACTTTTAAATATGACATCAGCCATGAAGCTTTTCAAAGGAACAAAGACATATAGGTCAGGAGTGTGTCAAAATGACATTTAAATGTCAGACCAGCACTTACTTTATTGAGATATGAAGTAATGTCTGCCTATTCACTGAAAAAGTATTTAAGTCTATTTCAAGTGATCAAAGACAGTTCTCCAGTAATGATGCCTTTGAATGGCTCCGGGAAGATGTGGAATAGAAACTGAGATAGATTTGATGGGGAGAAATAGTGGGGAATAAAATTAGGAATTGTCTACCGGCCTGACATGAAGTCAACATGACCACATTACATCTGTACTTGCACACAGTATGAATTAAAGCAAAGAAAAAAATCAAATAAAGAACTTACTTTTGTGAAGCACCATAGCTCAAAAATAACAGAAAAGATCAAATGCCACAAAGTTGGGGATAGAAGAGAATTCTTTAACACAGCTGAGCTAACATTGTCTCCACCCATTCGTAATGAAAAGTAAATGCAGCGGGAGCCAGGGACTTCTATGACAGGAATCTGCAGTCAGAGATGACAGAGGATGGGGAGAGGAAAACAGCTATTCAAATGCAAACACAGAAAACAGTCTAAAGACTATTAAGTGAAAGGTCTTGCAGGGAGAGTATTATGGAACCACAATCTGATTTTATATGCCCCACATGAGGGATTGCCTTACTTACAGCTTCTCTCCCCCGCCCCAAGTACTAGTTTGAGGTGAAGACCCACCTCCTGGTTCAGGCCTTCCCAGTAGGGAAGATGAAACGGAATGATCTCCCTTCAAGCATTTCTCTGACCACAGGACAGGTCTGGGTAGGGGTGAGTGGCACGCAAGGACCCTACTCCCAGGCAACAGCTTTCATCAGTGCCAGCAGCCATCCCTACCCTCCTTCGTCACCCTTTTAAAAGTAGGTGTCACACTCGGGGCAGGACCCACGTCCCTGGAAGAAGTTTATCCTCCATTCTTCCAATGACCTCATGTGCACGTGTGTGTGTCAACACCTTGGGGTAAGGTCTGTTTCCATGGCTGGGATGTCTTTGGTTGCTGCGGGACCACCAGGGAGGCCACTGACTTGTTCTAGATGAGATGCAGGTACCTGTCTGCTAAAAAGAAAATGGACTGCACTCATTAGCTAATTTCTCCCATGGAGGTCACAGAACAGCTGTCAGCTAATTACCTTCCCTGACTGGTAGCCTAAATTGAATTTGAACTGGGAGTCCACAGGTAAAAAAAGTTTTATACTCTATTCCAAATCTCACTCCTTTTTTTCCTACATTGTTGAGGTTGGGGAAGAGAGAGGACAAGTTTCTATGTCTTCCTCCCCACAGATTGTTAGTTTTCACCCCAGAAATTCATACTTTAAAGCTGCTGATTATTTTATGGACAATTATCAGTGTGTTTTTTACGATGTACATAAGAGCTCAGAAATTATGAGCCTGCTATGCTGCACAATACTTTTAAATTGCAGGACAATCTGCATTCATGGTGCGCTGTGAGTTGACAATATATGGATACCTTAACTGACAGGAGGACACTGTCCTTGTGGTCTAGCACACTTACTTTATGCTGGCTCTGACAAATACAGCAAGCAGACATTAAATGCTGCAGACATTCAAAATACCCGAAGTGCATTTTTCATCCAGTATTATTTTTCACAAATATGCTTAGGTGACAGCTTGTTTAATACACACTGAATAATATGGGTCATGGCATTTACCAGCAAGTGAGAGAGCTCCACCAGCAAACATTTTATTAGGTGCATTGCTACTTAGCGTTCACATAATCGTAATATTTCCTTTTTCTCTGGTGAATTACCAAGGGCTTCACTGTGGCATTTAGCATACCCCTACATTAGGGGCTGTGCAAAAAGAGAAGCGCCAAGAGGGTGCATGCCCTAACAGCACACAACACAATGCAGAGCACAAAATAGTGTTTCTCTTCAAGGGGTGGACGTTCAACCTTATATTTTTGGTGCCTGAATCCAAAAAGTGTTATGGGCACAGGGGCTATTAGCCACCCTACCAACCCCAGCTGCCCCTGACTAGGAGAAGCTCACAAATGCCCTGAATTCAGAAGGTAGTGTGCTAAGGTCAGCCATGGGTTTTAGCTGGATATAGGTTTCTTACGTGTAGGTCACTGGGCTAAGGCATGGCCATTCTGATGGGGGCTAGAGGAGGAAGGGGCTCATTATGCCTTCTCCTCTCCAGTTGTATGGCTGTAACAGAAACATGACCTTAAAGCCAAGGATAATTTAAGGAACATGGGTACAAAAAAAACCCCCCATATTTGGTGAAAGCATCTCAACATCATGATTCCAGAGTTCTGGTTCATCACATTGACATACCTATCACCACATATCTACCTGTTAAGGTCATCAGCTTCATATTCAATTGAAAATAACTGCACAATAACCTGTCCAGAATGTTTTAAAGACTATAGAAAGAAGAAATAAAACACTCTCTCCATACCTCTGTATTCTGTGTGTGTTCATCCCACGCAGAGACATTCTTATACTAGCACCCATACAAGAAGTTGCATCCACATCGCTAAGAGCAATGCCACAATGAGATGCTCTCCCAGAGACAAAAGCAGCATAGACACGTTAACACTGTGCTCCACGCACACTAATAAGACCTGTCACTTGCCAGCACAAGCTAACAGAGACTCTGCTTTGGGCTGACATAGCTATATTGCTTTTGAGGACACTTGGAGCAGTCAGGGGATCTTTACAAGAACTCTTTTGCTCAATTCAGACATGACCACAGACATGCAGTATCAGGCCCATCAAAATGTTACAGTCAGGATGTACTCAAGAACCCAGAGACAGGGTGAGGGAAAAAAGAGTTTATGCTAGTTTGTAAGCATGGTTCTGACTGGCACCATGTTCACAGACTCATCGTTCACCACACAAATAATTCAGATGATCTGCCTCTTTTAAGTACTGTTTTCTATTTCTATTTTCTTCCATTCACTTTTGCTAACGTAATAGTTTGGTTCATATTCCCCTATACCATCACTGCTTTTGAGTATGTGTCCAACACAGAACCACAGCTCTGAATTTTCAAACTCAGTTCTCTGGAATCAACCCAGCATTGCGATTTTGAATTTGGGTCATAGTCAGCTTTTTGAACCCAATTTGCTGCTGAGACAAACTCCTTGAGATTGTCTGAAGACAAGCAATGATTTTTTTTGCAATGCAAATTAAAATCTGATTTACTGAGCTTCACCCACCCTGTGACACAGCACTGCACCACCACAGATGCCAATCAGGATGCTGCCAAACACTGATTTTGGAACCCAGCAATAAGCAGTGTTGAGACTAACAAGCACAAAGCTCATTTTTTTTTTTATGAGAAAGAAGTTCCCTGTCCATCAGTGCTCAGCTGAGTCCTACCATTTGGACCTTCTAAAGTCTGACCCATTTAGGAGAGGGCAACAGTTCCCCTGCTATTTGTTCTGCAAAGTGAACCTCCAAATGAAAACTACAGGCATGTCAATTTTTGTAGACTGTATTTCAAGGACACAAACAGTGGCATCTATTACTTCACAATGCCACATTACCATGGCAAGATTAGTTTTCTGGTTGTTATTTGCTCTTAGAAATATTGGGAGTGTGGATCCGAAATGAGAGGAGTCCCTTCTACACACTGAGTTAAAGATGAGGATTGCATTGCATTAATCATTATCATCACCATCGGATTATCAAATAGCCTTTTTGTATTTCTTCATACCCCTTTTTATTTCAACACCAGCACTCACCTTTTCTAACACTGATTAACATGTAGGGAAGTGAGGCACAGAGAGTGAAATGATTTGTCCCCATCTAGCAGCAGAAGTGACAAAGGTGAGAAGAGAATTAGGGTCTCCTGGGGTACCTGCTGGCCATGAGACAGCATCACCACCCTGTCCCAAATGTGAGTTAGGCCTATTTGCACAGTCTTAAAGCCTCTTGTTTTCCCTCTAATCTCTTCATGGTGAAGTCGGGATTTCTGTCAAAATTAGCATTTTGATTCTGGAGTTCTGAAATATCTGTCCTGACATGCAGATGACAAGGAGCTGGAATAGTTTGATATACGTTTGGAGGGCAAACTGAAACCAAAAATTGTGACAATCCACTGACAATTAAAATGTCTTTGTTGCTTTATTTGGTGGGTCCTGCTGGTGCTTGGGGAGACTACAGCTGCCTGAACACTTCCCTTCTACTTGAGAAGCTGGTTTGACAGGAACTGACTTTAGGCAGTTTTGATGTGCGACTTAGCTCCTCTTTTTTATGTTGTCTTTTCTGTGCGTACGTATGCACACCCTCTGGCTTGTACACAGATTCCTCCAACCTTGCCAGTCTTCTTTTGCCAGCTTGCCTCCTTTACCTACACACTCTTCCCTCCAAATGCCATGCTCTCTTCTTCCTAAAGATAATCACTGCTAAACGTTGAGTGGTGCCCAACCTGCCCAGGTCACGCATCTCATCCTCCATCACTACTTATCTGAAGCAAGATCTCAGCTTTCTTTTTCAGCATATTCTCAGCATATTCTTTTTCAAAACAATTATGCAAAGCATGAAGGTTTGTGGATTTTGTCCTGAAATTAATTCTTGTACCGTATTTCCAACATTAGCTTTTGAACCTCTTCCAAGCTGATATTAGTTACACAATATAGGACTTTTTTTTTTATTTTTTCTCTTGGAAAAAAAAAGTCTTTTTATTGGAGTTATGGAATTTTTTATAATGGCATGCAATGCTCTCCACTTTTGAGGATCTTGATCTAAGTAGTGTATTAACATTATATAAATGGCTGCTTTTTATTATTATTATTATTATGATTATTTTGCATAAGGGAATTCAAACATTTATTTTACTGTTGGTAACAGCAACTTCTGTTAAAGTATAGTATCTATCTACTGACAAAAATGAGAGATAGTAAGATACGAAAATACCATGATAAGGACAAGGAAGTGGGAGTTAAAGCCAGACATATTAAAATGAATGGCACACCATTTACCAGTAAGATTTATTACCATTATAATATATTACTAAAGAAAGTGGCAATGTCTCTAGTTCTGGGTTTCATCAAGACTGTTGTTTTCCTGGAAGATCTCCCACTGTGAAGCTTGTGTTCCTGGGCTTCAGTAGGAGGGCCTGGGCAAAATCCACATATTATTTTGGAGGCCAAGCCAGATCCCCAGTTCCCAATAGCAAGGTACATCTTTTTGAATGCTTGAAGTGCTGTGGCTGTCGGAGCCTGTTTCCAACGTACCCTTTCTGCCAGGCAACTCTGCTGATCCTGGGCACAAACACCGTGCTGCAAGAGGACAGCAGAGAGGGGGGCAGGTTGCATGCCCAAGGGTGCTGTCTCTCTGATCTGGCTCTGCCTCAAAGTGAAGGTGCAGGGGAGGATCAGTCATGCTCTAAGACCCCAAAGGAGACCTTCAGAGAGACGGTAAGGAACAGGAAAGGTTGAGTGGGTGAGTGGGTGATACTCTTCCAGCCCAAAGCCCATGGCACCAGACAACTGAGAGAGAATGGAGATGCAGATCTGAGCAGCAGGGTCTGTACAGAGACAGGAAAGCAGTTGTCAGAAACCATAAGGACTGCGACAACAGTTGCCTGGAGACAGATGGGATGAGAGGGGTGAGAGGCATGAATGAGTGCTCAGCAGTGGGCTAAGGAGAGAGGACAGAGATCATGAGTCCCAACTAACATAGAATGGGAACTGCTGTGCTGACTCTGGTTGTGCAGATGACCCCCACTTCGGATCAGCACGTACCCTCATCACATAAATATATGAAGAACATCTGCAGTTTGCCTGGGATTCTGCTTTGCCATGTGTAGTGGATTAACCTTGGCCAGCAGCCAGACCCCAACCAGCCACTCTCTCACTCCCCCACCTCAGCAGGACAGGGAGAGAAAATAAGATGAAAAAGCTCACGGGTCGAGTGTCTTGCTTTAAAAGTCTGTCTAAAGTAGTCCTGTTTCACACTTCTTTACAACTCTCTAGTCCCTTAAACATCGCTACTTCAAGAAACTCCGTACTAGAAGCTGAGAGTCTGCTCCTTTCCCTTCTTTCTTTGGTCTGTGAGTAACTATCAAGGGTAAGGTCACAGGACTGCACGCTGACAGACATGAGGTCCTCTCTCCATGGTTTCACCTGGCTTCACAGGAGCTCAAAACCTCTATTAACAGGGTGTCATCTTGTGCCTTCTCATATCCGCTCCGCATCCTCTCCTAAAGAGATCTAGGCTGTTGCATGGTATCTGTCTTCATTTCCATCTGCATCAGTATAGGCAGTTAATCTTGACTAATGATAATGAAGATTTACGTTAGTACTAGCAAGATCTGAATGAAGCAATATTGGCAGAACCAGAACCAAAGGAAAGCCCAGAAGAACTGATAGATTCCTCCAAACAAGTAATAAAATTACTTTAAAAATTCTGTTCCTTTGACAAATTTCTCACACCAAAATATGTTATTACCATATATTATTTCCTTTTTCTTTTCATAGAAACTTTGATATTCAGTTTCTGGGTATAATTTTCAAACACAAGACTGTTGAACTTTAGGTTCCTGGAAACTCATGACTGAGATCAGTAATAAAGGATGGTAAATACAATTCATAAAAGAAACGCTATAGCTAGGAGATGCTTAAAAAATTAATCTTGCTCTTAATTAACTTCCAGTAGCAAAGAATAAAATACTTTATCAAAAGTTTTAACAAAAAAGCATTTGTAATTTTTTTTGCTTTGGAAATAAATGGTGAAAATCAATTATCTTCGCAGAAAAATGCAAGATTCGTGTTTTTATCAATCAACAAAGATCTGATTACACCAAAGAAACAATTAAAAATAGGACCGCAGATATAAACCACCTTTTTCTATTAATTTTGCTAGACTAGGAATAGACATAGTATGAACAGCAGCACTGCAGAACAACTCAGTGTTTAACCAGTCTGTTGTTCTGTCACATAGTAGACGTTCGATTCCAAATACAGGATGTAAGTACTTACCTTCTTATTCCTATTTTTTTTCTTCAGTGTTGGGTAAACACCTGCTTGCAGCACCCTATCTGTGAAAGGTGGAGTTTGAGAAATGGTTATAAAGCATTTTGGAGACCAAAAACCACAGCAAATAGTTTCTTAATAGAGCGGTAACTATTATCATTAAATTATTTGTCTAATTGCACTGCCAACATTATGGGTGAGATTGCAAGTGACTGTACACAACCTATATATGGGATAAGAAAGTGTAAGAGGTCTTTTTGGGGGCCATTCAGACCCTATCACTAACATTACAGTCAATGAAGGTTTTGCACATGCTTACCCACCTCTGGTCCATCCTACACAACTTTGGGCTTTGTTAGGGAACAGAAAGAGGGGAGATGTAGATCTGATGTTAGGAAGAAATTCTTTACTGTGAGGGTGGTGAGGCACTGGAACAGGTTGCCCAGAGAAACTGTGGAGTCTCCATCCCTGGCAGTGTTCAAGGCCAGGTTGGATGGGGCTTTGGGCAACCTGGTCTAGTGCAGGGTGTCCCTGCCCATGGCAGGGGGATGGAACTACATGATCTTTGAGGTCCCTTCCAACCTAAACCATTCTGTGATTCTATGATTCTATCAAAGCCCTTTTAAAAAGTGCATTCATTTTATAAATCATCTCCGGGGGATATATCCAAGATAGCCTTCACTAACAGATCATCAAAGTTAGAGGCTGAAATTTTCCAGCTCCCAAGAATTTGGCAAATTTCAACTGATACTTCTGACTGCTGGAAGCAAATGATAAAGCCCGTATTTATAGACAGACTTTTGTTTCCCCTCTAAGAAAATACACACACACAGAATTTCATCCACATATTTCAATATCTACTTGTCTTGCTTGTCTTATTTTCAAGGGTTGGCATCCAAGGGCTGTCATGCTGCTTCTTAATAATTTTGACATCTGGTCAGGTCATTTTTCAGAATTAAATGGCATGCAGCTTTCACGTTTTCCTTTTTCATCCTAGATAAACTAATGCTGAAGCCCTCCTTTCACATATGGCAAAATATTTCCATATCAAGCTCACCACTGGAACTGTTTAACTAAACTGCAATGTGACTGGATACATCACAATGTGCAGTATCATCCATGTCAGAAAAAAAAAAATTTTTGCTCTCAAGAAGGTTAGGTATGTACTATTAAAAAAAAATAAAAAATTGCTTCTTGCCTGAACTTTGGCGCAAAATCCCAACCTATATGCCTGGAGAATTGCCTGCTGAAGGTGTGAGCTTGGGTTTTTTCCTAACATAACCATGCAGACATTATAGAATTGATGCATTTGGCCAAAAATCATCCCCATGATTGGCTAGTAGTCACAGATGCAAACAGAACCACTGTGTCTTTATAAGCTAAGTCTGCTACTAGTGATCAGGACAGCTTACAGACTTGAACCTTAACCATAAAACTTGATTCACTAGTAGCAGCAAAATAATCACTTAGTTCAAGCTGATGCAGTCACATTTCCATACTAATACAATACTTTCAAGAAACAATGAACAATACATGTATTTATTGTCCTAAGAGGTTCCAAAAAGAAACTTGGATATATATTTTAACATGATTCTCATTAGCATTTCTGCAGAGGGAGCACTTTGGGACCCTCCAAAGTGCTACCACTAAAACCAATTAGTATCCTTGCAGCATGAGCTGCCATTCATCATGAGAAAACATCTGTGATCTATTCTTGTGTAATTAGTATGCATTTGTAATGCTGTAGATACTTTCATTTCTGTGTAATTTTTATGCTAATGCTGAAGGCAGAGAGACCAAACTCCTCGCTGCTCACTTTCTCCCCACAGCTGAAGCCTCTCCTCCAGTGCAGCTGAGAAGGGGGCCAGCAACAAGGTGTCTGGGAGGTGTCTGGGTCGTCTTCAGCGTGAGCACGAGATGTCCACAGGGCATACTGTAGCCTTGACCTTCTAGCAGATGGCCATGCTGCTGCTTGACAATCAGGGCTGTACAGAGACACTGGGCATCTGGGCAACACGTAATAAACCAGTTTGCTGCATTTTTTTGGAGGCGGGGTGGGAGAGGCAGTCTTTTTAAAGGATGGAAGACCCTTTCTGTTTCTCAAGCTTGATCTGTTTCTAAGAGGAGAACTTAGCCTATTAGAAGGCTATGCAAATCCCAGTTTTCTTTTTTAAGTGGTAATTACAGTCAGTGTAACTCAAACCATTATTGGCACTGTGTGACATTACGTTAAATTCTTTTCCAGTTAATTTATTGTTTGCTACTGATCTCTAGTGCCCTTCAGACACTCTTGAAAATAATTATTTGGGGCTCTATTAAAATATTTTAATGAAGAAAACCCCTGAAGTACTAGCTGATGACCACCAGCAATATTTTAAACAGGAACAGGCTTGGGACTTGGGGGTTTTGTTATTTTTAACATTACTGGAAGAAACTGAAACAAAGCTAATGGTGAACAAGCTTTTTAATGCTCTCTAATCTTGTGAGTCAAAAGAAAACTTAATACATTACTTTATACATAGGCACTGTTTTGAAAGGTTCATGTCTGATTGCTGTATTAAACTATGGAAAAAACTACATTAACAGAATCACACTGAAGTGTTAGTTCACCTTTCTGCCAATGCAGTGTGTTTTTTAAATCCTTAATACCTGAAGACCCACTTCAATTGTTGTAAAACAAAGTGAGGATGTGTACATTTTGCAGTGCAAAAGATAGTGCTCTTGCCCCGACTTCCTTTCAGCCTTGGAAACTGAAGCCACCAAACTCTTGAACAGAACAGCATTAATTTGGATAAATTGGAGACTGAGATGAGAACAGACTGACTATTCCTGTTGGGACATCCATAGGGGGCAAGGGGAAGAAAGAAAAAAAAAGATTGCCTTATTTTAGCTTCAATTAATCTATTTTCAAAATTGATAGAATCGGTGAATCAGTTTGAAAGGAGATGTTTTTAAACTGGAATTAGGGTACCCAAAGTCCTCATTCAGAGGCTTTTCCCAAAAATCGGTAGTGAGAAATAGTTTTTTTTATAGTGGCAAGTCTCTGCAAACAGCTGTGGGAAAATTCAGTTATACAAATCACAAGTCAGAAATTCCAGATAATCAATAATGCAGCAGCTAGTTTTAGCCTGGCATTTTTTTCTTCCTCTCTGTTCAGCTGCTGCTGCAAACCATTCTCGCCCCCTGCTCTGAGTGGCAGAAGATCAGAGAGTTAATGATATTACCAACATATATTACACTACAAGATTTCTGCTTCGCAGCATGTTAGCTGTACTTATTCAGCCACCTCCGCCCTCCCCTCCCATTTTAGGTTGTGCCTGTAAAAACATACAGCTTGAAAGTAATTCTGAGTAACAGATTTAGTCACGGTTAAATTTCAAAACCAGAAGTTTCCTGCAAATCTGAGTGCTTCTAGATCAGCATGTTAAAAATGAACATGAACACTCTTTGCTATGACAGGATCAACTAAAATAAAGAATTCAAAAGAATATGATTTATTTGCCTTTTTTTTTCCCTGAAAGCAAATAAAGTATCGTTTATATAACTAAAATATGCTTGGAATGGTTATGTATACTTATAAAGCCACCACCTTCCTTGTTAACTTACCATTTACATAAAATGTTATGTGTACATATGTAGTTAGGAAGGACAAAGTCAGCAGTTTATGTTATGTTTTCTTCTACATCACAAGAAAATCTGGAAGAAACTGGCATATAAGGGAGCACATCAACAGTGCAGTGCCAAACATCATTAGATTGTGACTAATGCTCCATTTTGCATCTTAAATATTTTTATCATGTATTGGCTTTGTGCTATCTGAAGTTAGGTTTCTGAGTGGGCACTTCAGAGCAAATACGCAGTTTGAGAGCTCTCTTTTCACCACAAATCCCCTCCTACTGCATCCTTCCCATCTCCTCAGTGGCTTAGCCTCTCATGAAGGAGTCTCTATAAGTCATTTAACACCCTTCTTCAAGCTCAGGCTCTATCACCCTATACATGTGAAACAACAACAAGATGCCTCCTCCGGACTCACTCTACATAAGCAGTATCATGAGCTAATCTCCCGCCTCTGGGAATCTCAGAAATGACTCACATCCTTCTTTACCCCTCCTTTTATCTCTCTGTCCCCTCTTGCGCTTCTTTCTCTTCCTGCTCTTTTCACCTGACAATGATGAGGTCATGCTTGTGAGTCAAGTTGCATACAAAGCTGCAAAATGTGCTCCCCCCTTCCTGCCCACTCTCCCCCTGGCTTGACAGGTCCTTCAGGTCAAGAAGTCCGTCTCTGCAAGTGCAGCAGAAGACCATACATCACAATAACACCGTTGTGGTGGCAGGCAATCAATGAAATTACAATAATATCAATAAAATATGTACAAAGACTATGATACTCACTGTTTTGGGGCTGCATCGTTGATAAGACATCAGTGAGTCTTAACCACTAGGAGTTGCCACAAAGCTGTGACACATTGATTTTCCCAAAGTGGGATCTCCAGCTGTATTTCTATTACAAACAAAAGAAAACAGGCATTCTTCGTGTGCGCCTGGGAGCTGTTGGCTAAGGAGTCACGTAATTCAGAATTTGTGCTATTTAATTTTAGCACTGCAAAATACCTAAAGCTCCTGTAAAATAGGAGCTCATTAAGGGCAAAATTTCTGCAGCTAAGCTTCCAAGCCAAGATGCTTGTATCTAAAAAATTTGGGGGGAAGGGCAGGAGAAAGTATGCTAAAAATATCTGGCCATGTTTTCTATATTGAAAAGAGCCTACTTAATAGAAAACTCTGCAGCATAAGATTTAATCCCCCTCGGATGTACAGCATCACCTAACATTTTAAGGTGCGAGATTTTAAGATGCAACCTTTCTTTCTGAAAGATTTCCAGATTCCCTGGAAAAAAAAAAAATTTCTACGTACTAAAAGACTCAAAAATTCTATTTATAACTAGAACCAACTTCTTGATGTTCTAGTTGTGAAAGAAACGCAATTAGCATGTGAAAATTAAAAAGGGAATATAGCAGTGTACGAATTTGACACCCTTGTCTGTGTTCTGTGATGGTATCTCTGCTGCTTTGCCAGAGTTGATTCTTGACTACATTTCAATGACATTCTGTTTGAAAATATCCTATTTAATTGTGTCCCTGTCTATGCCATGAAGTTCACTCTGCAAAACAGAGAAGAGAGTACTAGGAAGAGTAGAGACATTCCTATCATCTCTGCCATGTAGCCATCCTTGGGCTGTGCCACAGGAGCAGAACAAAAGACTTAGCAAATCAGGCTATCTCCCTGTTTCTTCCCAGGCATTATTTTATCCAAATACATACACAGATTGTATTTTTTTATGCAGCAGCCTCCAGAAGGTAGCTGAGAATGAAAATGTAATTGAGAAAGAAGTTGCCTGAGTCAGAGGGGGTGGGGGGAAGACAGAGCTGCTGTCATGCAGGCTGACATAGTCGAGACAAGCAAACAAAGGGAGTCAAGAAGTGCCCTTAGTCTTGTTCTTTCAGGAGAACTGAAACGGAGGAAACTGAATGATTTGCCCCTGTCAGAAAGTGGGGAGGAGAATTCCACCATGGGAAGTCATCCAACCTCCATTTCCTGAGTCTCGTCCAGTAGCATGCCCTCAAGTCAGCAGTGCCCTATTACTCTATTTTAGTAAATTTTTCCAGCCTCAAAACAATATTCCAAGATCAATCCTGTGATGCCAGCAAAGTCTTTACTTACTGAGTATAAATACATCCTCAGTGGTCCTTTGACGGAAACACATCTACCACCACATCTGAAACTTTGGAGTTACAAAAGGATGCAGTACTTCAGGGATCCTCACTCCCAACCAGCAGTGCAAGATTAGTACCAGGGTCGAGACAGAAAACCAGACATCCCTTTGAGAAAAAAAAAATAAATAGAAGACTATGTATTAAATTGGTTCTTGTTTTTCAACACATTCTTTTTTTTCTGGTAAGTTCTCTATGCCCTATTAGTAAGACACACTGGTTGAAAAGAAAGGAAACTTAAAGGAGCCAGAGAAATACTGACTGACAGCAGCATGCTCAAAAAGCTTGCTTTCAAAGGAAGCTCATAAAATATGTAGCCCAGCTGTTCTTTACTTTCTAATCAGGCTTTCTGATATAATGAAAGTTCATCCAGAATGACGCTTCCTCATTCATGTGATGCTTCTGGCAAGAAAAGGGAAAAAGCAAATAATGGGAAAAGAAGATCAGCTTAATCCATTTCAGCTTAACTGTGCAGGTAAACTCGGGAGGAAATGATATTAAACTGAAATCTGTGAAATTTTTGTCTCTTCACAAAAACTCTTTTAAACAGCAAATACTTGTTGAAGATTGTCCTGTATTATTGATGCTGCTAATTAGCTAACAAAATGTAGCTCTGGTTGTGCCGCTACATCTGGCCCTTCTATCTTCTTAAAACACAAATAACCGCCCTCTCCCCTCCCAATGTGATTTTGTATGGTGTGCCCCGTGTTATACTCTGTGCAGCACTGTCGCCTGCGAGCGTCAGACAACGCCTGCCAGCCTGCTGGCCAGACCGGTTGTCCCATACAAAATGGGTTTGCAGAGCACGCCAAACTTAGTCACGTATAGGAGCATCACCTTGCTGACAGCTACAGTGAGATATTCAGGGCAGTTAGAATGGTGTTATTAGTGGTAATCAGGGATTGACATCACCTTCTGCTCAGCCCATGTTGTTCAATATAAAAAGCAGCTCAATTAGTTCTGCGTTCAGAGTTTGGGTCCACATTAAGTAGTGGAAGCAGCAATTAATTGGGGCTTCACATTTTCGTAGGTTTAAAAAAAAAAAGAGGCATTTGGGTAGCTGTTTTCACTTTTAATAAGAGCACATTTTACTCTTAAGGTCAGAAGTGTGACATATGTTCTGTATCATGTTACAAAAATAATGATGTATCGGGTCATTTGAAATACACAGGGATGAGGGGGGAAAAAGGGAAAAGCTACAGGCCTGCTGTTGACATATGATCGTCTTTTTCTGTGCAGCCATCACTAAAATGCCAGGTTGCTAAATACCTTGAAAAATAAAACCACATACTAAAAAGAATTATTTATTGTTTTGGATTGCAAAACAAAACTCTTTTGTAGATCAGGCATTTAAAATAACTGTTTTGATATTCAGGCAGTACCAAGCAGTGAGACAGCTTGTCAGTGCTTCCTTTATAAAACGCTCATTTCTTAAAAAACATCGCGTTCCTTGTCAGTTAAAAGGAAAAACGTTTAAATCATCTTGTCTATTTTTGAAATTAAGATCAGCAAAAATCAAAACAAAACAAAATGAGATGTTTCAACTATTTCCAACTTCTATTTATACCTTTTCTTAGCAAAGATATATTTTCCCTTCTGAAGGAAAATCCAGGAAAGCCCGTATTAAGAATCATTTTATTTTAAACCTCATACTGCTAATTAGGCTATTTTATTGGCTCACAGGCTGGACAGTGAAGATGCATTAATTTTAGGAGTTAGGAAGACAGCAGCAATGTCGTTGCCCATCGCTTTCTGTGGATTGAGGAGCATGGCCTCAGTCATCTATTTTCTGCCCATATGTAGCACTCAGTGTGCGGTAGTATTTGCCTGCCCAGAGGCAAAGTAATCTGCAGAGGGGTGTCTGACTGTACTGTGCTCCCCAAAATGGGCAGATTTAGCCCAAAATGGGCAGATTAGCAAGCTAATTTATACTTATCCAAATGAAGTACTGCAAACCAGACTCCAAGAGAAATTCTCAGCACCTCACTCCACGCAGTCAATGAGACTATTTGCAGAGTAATGGCAGACAAGCAAGTTTCTGTCGGGCGAATTGCTCCATCGCATAAAATGCTCGGAGAAGGAATCAGCAAGCTCATGCTGATCCACTCCGACCCAGTGCACTCTGAGCGAATTGGTCGAGTGCCCATCCTATATCAAAATGTTTTCAGCGGTGACTCACACATTTATTTAGAAATACAGTATCTGCTCTTTAATTCGTTGAGGCTGGTGTTCAGAGCAACACTGTCAAAGTCAGTAGGGTTAGACGAGTATGAGGAGGGAATCAGGCCAGAGGTATTTCTGAAGGAAAGCGATAGCTAAGACTGAAAGAATTACAGCATCCTGCACAAAAGGCTGCTGAAGAAAATATTTTTAGAAGCTTGCAGATCTGCCACCTATCGAATGATTCCCTCCATTGAGGCACCCGCCGAACAACCTGGTTTACTGTAGGTCAGATCTGCCTCTAAAGGCCAGGTCTGACAGGCTGGCTGCTAATGGCAAGCCAAGAAATGGAAATTTGCAGGGCTTCCTCTGCTTCTTGTAGACTGATGACCTTTCTGAAGCCTAATACAACATACAATGCATTGGTATTTGGGGATTGCTTGCTATGATTGTATGCTGCCCATTTGTAAGACACGGTTGTGCTTGCAAAGTATGTAATATGGTATTTTGGCATGGTGAGTGTAGTACAATGTAAAGCACACGTTATGAAACAGTGGCATCCGTTAAAAAAATCAGCATAGGTGCTAGCAAACAAAAGGAAAAAATTAAAACCAGATTTTTTTTCAATTTTAACAGTCTTCCAATGAAATGTCTCATAACGACAAGAGCCAGATTCCTCAGGTTGTTAGTGTGCTTTTATAACAACTGCCACTCCTGTAGCTCTTCCATCAGTCCTTGTTTGCCCATGGAAAACTAATAAGACGTGTAGCTTTCACTGTAGATTAGAGTATGAGATGACAGGGAAAAAAAAAAAAAGACTGCAAACACACTAGCCAAACTAAACAACAAAAGCAAAAGCCTGATATCTAAAATTCCAAAGCAAAAGATGACTCTGATTACAGCATCTTCTTGGGTCAGCCACATAACTGAGCTTGAAAGTATGTGCCTTAGATAAATATTTCCTAGGATCTGAGTCCAGTCATTTAGCAAGCAGGTATTGTTACTTCCCATACCTTCAGGTCCACCACTGCTGCCTTCAGCAGCGGCGGGCAACTCCATAACAAGAAAAGGAGTTTATGCTTTTTCTCCAGTTTCCTTTCCACCAAATCATTATGATGGCTGCCAAGTGAAGTTCTAACATCTGGGGATCACACTTTTTTTTTTTTTTTTCCCTTTGGAAATATCTGCAGTCTGCTCCTTATTCCAAGTCCCAGGAAAGAAGGAGAAGCAGCGGCTCCAGCAGCATCCCTGTGGACTTACAGTTACTGTGGAAGTTCCAGGAGAGCTGGAAATGATGAGTTTCCTGTGGTCTAATCCCCACCTAACCTATGCCTCTACCTGAATTTCACCCACCATACTTAAATCTAAATATTTAAAGACACACAAACCAAGAAAAATCTAAGGGCATGACCTAAAAGCATGGTTCTAAAAGCAGGTCAAGGCAAGTCTCTAAACTGGCAGGTAAAGACGAGGCACTTAAACCATTATTTATTGTCATCTAAGCCTTATTGCACCCTCCTGTTATTAAAACGTATCATAGATGACATTTAAATTAATATGGTGGTATTATAATTACACATAGCCTATACTTATGAAATATTAGAATTTCTAGTTTGAGGTACTCTGAGTATTTGAGAAATTGGGAGGAGGAGGAGATGTGTGATTAATTATGTGAATCCTTTTATTGTGTCATGTGAAAAATTCTTTTGTACTATAAATTCGTCAGTTTGTGGCAGAGTCCAAATGTCTCCTTTTCAGCTTTGAGCTGCTAACTCTGTGTGACTGTGCAAGCAAGTACTCATGGTACTGTGCAAGCATTTGAAAATAGTGTGGCCATCCACATGCGGAGGTGCATTTATGCAAAGGTTATAAACCCTGTCATCAACTCACAGGCAATTAAATCAAGTGTACTGCTAGGAAACATAGCCATGTTACTTCTTGAGCTGGGCTGGCTTGTACAGACACACTGCAGGTACCTGCAGAGTGATCCCACTATTTCTGGTTCTGGGCTGTTTTGTGTGTCCTATATTGTGGTGTCCAAAATCCTATTTCTTCCTGTTTACGAATTTTGAAAAGAAAGATGTGTCATTTATGGTGAGCTAGAAACACAGCTAGGGGCTGATGAACAGGGCAGTGGAATGACGAAACCAACAAGAAAGAAGAAGCCCTTTGGTGCTGTTGCCTGAAGCTGCACTGGCTTTACTAATTTCTGCCAAGCAGGAGATTTAACTCCAGAGAGCATCCCATGTAACCGTCACTGTATTTCTTCCACTGCTGCTACAGCTGCGTGACACCGTGCTGCACTAGGATAGCACAACACACAACTAGGTAAAAGTCTGTTCTTCCTGAGGGAGAACATCTATTGTTGACCAGATGTCCACTGAGTCTCACAGAGCTGTAATTCTGAGCTCCCCCATGAGTATTTCTATGGTTCAGTCAAATCCATCACTCCTAAGAGAGAATGACCCCTCCGAGGGGGGATGCCCTGCGTCCCCAGTAATGTGGCAACAGGCAGAGGACAAGGGGACACTGCAGCTTGCACAAAGGTTTGCACCACCACTGGATGAAAAGTTGTGTACGTCATTCCCAAAATGAAGCATAGTCTTAGAAAATGTTTTGTTTTCATCTGACCCATAGAGAGAAAGCAATTTCAAATACAAACTGAATCAGATATTTTCTTTATGGATATTTTCTACATCAGGTTTTTTATTGCAATTAAGTCCCTACCTGGGAGAAGTCATGTACGTTACAATTTTGGAATATCCACCAGAAGGGGAATCTTTTTTTTCATTCAGCGCCAAGTTGCTGTAAACTTAACATCCAGTGAGGAAATAATTTTGTATTTTAGTCTCTACAGTCATGGAATTCAGAATTTTTCCCTGCTGAGTTTACACAAAAGATATAACTTACTCAGTTTAGCCTTTAAAAGGAACTGTTTTCCTGAGTTGGTGTTTCCTGGTATGATTTGCAAATGCCACTTTCTAACAGCCACTGTACTATTATGTATTAAAACAGCCCATTCCAAATGCGCTCTAGAAGTACAAGTGTATCAGCTTTTGCACACATTTATCCAGCTGTCATTTATATATATATACGACGTTGTGGGTCCCAGACCTGCTCTGGTACAGAATATACTGCCTGTGACTTTTTTTCATTTTTTTTTTCTTGTTTGTTCCTAACAAATAAGAAAGTCAAAGAATAATTAAAGCGCAGACCAGAACAAAAATAACCTCACAGTAAACAAGTGTGCTTGAGCAATATAAATGATAATTTATTTTACAAGCAGAGATTAAAAGAGCTTGGCTTGTTCAGCTTCCTAGAACAATAGCTAAGAAGGGATATGACTGTTCCCTATAAATATATCTGGGTATGTAAACATGAAGGGAGAGAAAAATTACTTAAGCAACCAGTAAAATATTGGCACAATGACAAATGAGTATAAACGAGCCATGAATTAATTATGGTTAGAAATTAGGATAAGTATGTGAAAGTAGAAGAACCTGTGCTTTCTGGCTGATTTATTAAAAAAAAAA
>VWZZ01007818.1:141138-157434 GCA_013399095.1 Psophia crepitans | reverse complement strand
AAAAAAAAAAGAGCTGCCCAGTTGCTCTGCATTCAGCCTGGAAAGGAATCTGCTGGTCTAACACCTCCTACCACAGTGCATGTGTGGGAATGCACGAGTATGTGTGCATCCAATGTGTATCCCATACCATTTACATCCTGACGTGTATCCCATAACATTTACTAGAAATCTATAAAGGTTTACATCATTCTGCTTGTGAAAAGAAAAAAAAATTAACTGAGTATCCTTACGCCATCTGGGTTTTATAGAACTAATTTTAGATTCTGTGGGGTCAGACTCTTATTAACCTTTGCATAGTGGAAGAAGATGAACAAGGAGCCTGCCCCTGCACTCCCACACCGCAAATATCCCACTCTGTCTACATACTTATCCAAAACTGAGATCACTCCTTGCCCCACGGGAGAAAACATGCTTCGATCCAAAAAATAAAGCAGTAAAAATTTTATCATGGCACACCTGAGAGGTTATAGAGACATTGTGCTCCCTCAAGGTAGTGCAAGTCCTCATATTCCCTACCGTGAAGCATGTCTGAGGTTTTTTTAGCAGCTAGAGAATTACCTTTTTAACAAATATTTCTTAAGCTTGATTCTTTATTCCCCACCCACTTGTAAACTACCTGTAAATGGATTTAAAAAACAACAGAGTTCATCCTGTACGTCGAATTATTCACAAACATGTCCAATAAATAATTCCTGTTCTGCAGACTATTTGTAAAATGCATATTTATCTGGAATTGAAAATTCATGCTATGCACCTAATTAGCCTTCACAGAGGACTTAAGAAGGCCTGAAGGGTGCCGAGGGCTTGTGCTAGCTCTCGGCACAGGGGTGCATTTCCCCTAACTGAATTTACATTTGTGAATTTCTTGGACCATTTTATCTGGAAATCAAATCATCCCTCCCCCTCCACCCCCGGCTTCCTACTTGGATCTCAGTACAATATTTGTTTGTTTTGATCAAGTTTAGAATAATGAAATCCACTCATGCTCCCTCACTAAGTTAATGCATACTTAAAACTGTGTCTTAAATTCAGTTTAGGAACAAGTTAGCCAGCAAAAAAAAATGTATAAAGAAAATATCTTCCACTCAGATTTCTTGCTAAATGTTTGTATCTGAATTTCCTCCAGTGAATTTAGGTTTTGCCATACTTTCAGCTTATGTTTTTTATTTCTGCATGCACTGTGCATTGTTTACCTATACAACATTTAGACATCTTCAAATGCAAAGAGACTTAGCCACTATTTAGCATGACTATTGTTTTTCCAGTACCAATCCCATTTATGGATAATAGCACATTAGTTTACAATGAAAATATAAGATAGGTAAATTATAAAAAATGAAGAAAATCTGTTCAGTTCCATAATCTCACAAACCACTCATGACCTTTAGATAAAAATTCTCATTTTTGCCTGCTAGGAGATAATACACATCATATAAGAATGATTTTTGACTCATCTCTCCCTCATAATTTTCATCAACATTTAGAAAACTCATTCATCAACATCTTTTACTTTTCAAGAAAATGCAGATAGTTTCAATTGTCAAAGCCCTGCAGAAACAATTTTGGCTGGAATATTTTTAAGAGCGTTGGATGGTCTTCGAGTGGAGAGCTCTGGGACCTGTCAGATCTTCCAAATGTGTTATACTTTCAGCGTGCCAGTACTGTGAAAATTTGGGTGACAATACTGGAACAACTCCACTGCACTGGACTTTGGACAAGCTTTAAAATTACTGACTAATATTTAGAAGTATCTGTGTTCAGTTGTGCATACAAAGACACAGAGAAATCAGAGGTTCTGACAAACAAACAGCCATGTATACATCTAACTTAGCTAAAAGGAGCTATTAAAATTATATTTAAAAGAAAATAAACCACCTTTCAGATCAAGTGAGCCTATTTCAAAACACATTGCTGTCAAATCCAGATTCTGCCTTAGTAAGAAGAGTAGGACCAGAGAAATTGAGAAAGCTATAGGTGTATCGAGATTTAGAAGCATCTTTTCAGCAGGGCATGTTTATTGATATTCCTAGAAGTACGGGGCTGCTTGTGGAAACATTATTTTTCAAGACAGAATTGCTGACTAGCAAATCTCATGTAGTCCTGCATAGCATTAAGTACCTGCTTTTAACAGTGGCGCTTTAAGGAATGAGTCACAACGCAGAAGCTTAGATCACCTGAACGATGTAATTATTGAGAAAGGGCATGGCAGGTAGAGAGTATCTGGACTCCACCTCGTTTTATTTCTGGAGCTGATGAAAGCTGCAATTTGTTACTTAGTTAAACGTGGTAGATTAATGACCTATCAAATTAGAGATGCCGTACACTGCATCAAAGTCACAACCAACTTATTCAGATCCCTTACCTATTAAATCAAATCTATAACCGAGCAAACCACATCACTAGTGAAAAGCATTCCCTGGTCAACCACACTGAGATGCTGATCAATATCGTCATCCCAGCTGTGGACTTCATTGTACTAAAGTCATGCAGGACAACTATGACAGTGTCATACAATGCCTTACAGGTGGATGTAATTTTGGCATAAATTTTCAAGGCCAGGTTGGATGGGGCTTTGGGCAATCTGGTCTAGTGTAGGGTGTCCCTGCCCATGGCAGGGTGGTTGGAACTAGATGATCCTTGTGGACCCTTCCAACCCAGACCATTCTGTGATTTTATGATGACCCTATGAAATATGCTCTCCGTATAAACATGCTCCATAAATATGCACCGTTTGGCATAAATATGCACCATTCCTAGGTTGGAATCTCTGGAATTAAACTGAAACCCATCAATGGCTACTCAGAACATGAGAATATGGTTTATGAACCCCATGAAATCCTCAGTTTGAAACCCAATTTCAGAATATATCATCATGAGGTGTTAGTGAGAGCTGTAAAATGCATTTCTACAGATTAACCTTTCTTGTATAGCACATGTGTCCTGAGTTTGAGGCAGAAAGAATTTAAACCAGCTGGTGAGGTACAGAAGAGTCAATATCCTTTTGCACATATAGGAAATGATTCTCATGTGATTTTTTTTTTTCCCTCTGAGTTAGTTCAGGGAGTTTTCTGTGAATCTGAGCCTCGTTAGCACCCAGAACATCAGTACCTGAACATGTATAAAAGGGAGGTGTAGATCTTGGAACAAGCAGAACAGTGGAAGGACGAAGATGGCAGAAAGAAGGTAGAAATTATATAATTTCTGGCCACTTAATGATACAAGAACAAGAAAAACATTAGTTAACTTCTTCATGAATCCTTGCAGGGATGGTACGTGCACTGCACCAGCCACTGGTGCCTGTATTCAGAGGTGGAAGAAAAGCATGACTGCAGTAAAGAGAAATGATAAAGGAACGTCCCAGCTGGACTATCTTGAGGAACACGGATAGAGGCAAGTATTTTGCAGGTGTTGGAGCAAAGAAACACAGAACCAGGTTTGTGACAAAAGAAAAAGGTCTCGATGAAAATTTTTCCCTAATAATTAAGTGCCTAAAAAGCATTCACACTCTGGACACTATGTGTCCTTAGAGAATATAGCATGACATGCTTAGCCTGGAGTTTCGCTACATGTTCTTCAGTGTAGACACTATTTCAGAATCCAGGCAGGACAAGCAGGAGGAGCTCCAGTAGCCCAAAAGCACCAAGTGTTTCTGTGAGTTGGTGACTTTACCTGTTATTGAGACTAATTGATGAGGAATGAGTCCCCCTTCTTTCCTCTTCCCTGTATCTTGGGGGGAAAGACTACAATGAAACCAATTTCCAGAACACACAACCTCTCTTTGTATGTTAAAAATTTGTATGTTTCTGCCTATGAGCTCTGAGCTGCTTTTGGATAGTGGGGCTTCCCGGGCTGGGGCTGTGCACAGCTGTCAGCAAAAGCACACCATCGCCATCAAAGCACTGGGACTGTCAGGGTAAAATGAAAGGATGGGTCTGCTGTGAGAGCTCAACAATGCATGGAGCTCAATGGCTCCATGTCCATGTGGAGATCAGTAATNGGATCCTGCTCCTCTACTCCACTCTTGTGAGACCCCACCTGGAGTGCTGCATCCAGCTCTGGGGTCCCGAGTACAGGAAAGACCTGGAGCTGCTGGGGCAAGTCCAGAGGAGGCCACAAAGTTGATCAGAGGGCTGGAGCACCTCTTCTATGAGAACAGGTTGAGGGAGTTGGGCTTGTTCAGCCTGGAGAAGAAAAGGCTCCAGGGAGATCTAATTGCCGCCTTTCAGTACCTAAAAGGGGTCTACAGAAAAGATGGTGAGGGAGTGTAGTAATGGAGGGGTGATTTAGATTAGATGTTAGGAAGAAATTCTTTACTGTGAGGGTGGTGAGGCCCTAGCACAGGTTGCCCAGAGAGGTTGTGGATGCCTCATCCCTGGCAGTGGTCAAGGCCAGGTTGGATGGGGCTTTGGGCAACCTGGTCTAGTGAAGGGTTTCCCTGCCCATGGCAAGGGGTTGGAACTAGATGATCTTTGAGGTCCCTTCCAACCCAAACCATTCTGTGATTCTATGAGAGAAAGTAATTTTCAGTGCGGAAGAGAAACATGATGCTGCAGCTCACTGTCTCCACAAGGGAAGATGCTGAAGTGGAGAGAGGGCAAAGTTTTCTTTCATTGGAAACACAACCCACACAGAACCTCACAGCAACCCTCCTTAGAAGTCGAGCTCTGGAAGAAAAATTTCCAGAATTAAATAGTTAGGTGCAGTATTAATATTGCAATACTTAGTCTGATTCGTAATTTTTGATTTGAACTCACAGACAGGCAATTAATTTCAATTAGGAGGTATCAGAAGGGATGCTGTTGTAGCAGATTTCTCATCTGTTAATTTAGAACTAGCAGCAATGGTATCCAGTCAAGTTTATTTTAATTTATGGGTATATTCAGTCTTCTGCTCAGACGGAAGAGCAAAAGTGGAATTGATCAGACTTTTTCAATATTACCTTTCTTCCTCCTTTTAATTTTGCAGCACTTGCCTCCAAATGTCTGGCACACAAAACCAGCCAGAATGAATGGCAGAAGCAGTAAAATTCCCAGATTGTTAAAACTGATCAAAACTTCAGTATCCTGGATATTGGTAGAATTTCTTTCCCTTTACTAATGAGCTTCCTACGGTCTGTAGGTAGGAATCTTTTTTAATTTGAGTATTTCTTGGAATAAGTATATTCTCCTGAACACAAGAATCTGTCCTATTATTTGACATGTACTTGACTTGCAAAACTATGTATTATTTCTGAAAAAGGGTAACGTTAGAGGTGAAAAGTGTCTTGCAGTGTTTTTCTTACTTTACTCCAGCATCCTCATTGGACAATAAAAACCTTACATGAGCAGCCTACCATATTAAGGAAGGGTCTTCACGACTTGCTGTTCATTTTTAAAACGCTATGTTGTTGAAACCTGCCTGTGGAACAGGTTTTAATATGTAACATTCTCAACGCATCTGACTCCCTTTCTTGACCTGGGCCCCGGAGTTGTCCTGCATATGTCTTACATCTCCTCATATAAAGGATACAGATTTTGCTAGAATAAAATCAGAACACTTCCACAATTTTAGCACATAAAAAGAATAACATCTGTCAGAAGAAAGGCGCTGAGGTTGCAAAACTAGTCATTGTAAGTTAAAGCACCATCTTAAGGCAGCCCCCCCAAGGCTATTTATGCCATGAATGTAAACATGAACACACCACGTAGATAAACTCCTCTTTCTCACAGGAGCTGTGGCCACATTCCCCAAGCCACTGCTTGTTGTGTGGTCACTTTGTTGTACCACCACGGCTCATTGTGTGGTTGCATGCACTTCCTGCACCCATCTTCTCATGCTCTGGTTTCTGCAGTGCTCGTTGCTGAATTTCCCCAAAGCTTACAAGTAGTGATAAGCCTGTCTGCTTATCTCCCTGGGCAGGGAGTATCAATACCCCTTTTCAAGGGACTGAGGGTGCCAAGGAACAAGAACACAGGACCCAATTGCAGTGATCATGGTTGCAACAGCTTACAGCTAACAAACCCAGATGCCTTATGGTGTCGTATAGGCTCCTGCACAACTTCAGTCAAGCATACAGGTAAGGACCACATCTGCTATTTAGGCAAATAGAGACAAAGCTAAGAGAGAGTCAGTGAAGCATGAATTGTAGGGATGCATGATGAGCAGGAAGCTGCCTGTAGCCATGCCATGAAATGCTACACAGAGCATCTGTAGCCTCTCATTCTTCTGGAACTTGGGCTCTTGTCAAAGTACTGTATGGTAAGGCAGGACTCAGTTTACGGAGTCCTCTGCTTAGGATGAACTGCTAGCGAGGGTGGGTGCTTCTTTACAGCATTTATGCAGCATCTCACATGTGCAAATGTAGGAACCAAATAGGAAGAGTTCTTGCCATCACGTTTCTTAACTCGGATACCTTGGTCGTACCTACGTTGCATGTTAGGCACAGAACTTAATTTCTGATCTTACCGCTAAGACCTTGAGATATGAACTGTCTTCTAGAACTGAGCCGAGATTTATCTCTGTCAGATCACTTGCTCTTGTATTTGAAGATGTTCATATTGTACTTGCAGGTAGTTAAGGGAGGTACTGGAGTGGCAGGCATACACTGTAATAACTCAGAGTGAGTGAAATGAGACTGAAGGAAAGGGGCTCGAACTCTCATCACCAGTCCTGACTGCAGTTCACGAGTACTCTCAGGCCACGCATCTTCCCTACCAGCAAAAAGAGTGACAGACATTCAGAGTAACCATTTGCCCAGACTGAACCCCTTTAACAGGAAGGCTGACTCAGGAGAACCAGAATTATACTCTCTCCACAACTGTTATTCTGCCCCACAGACAGCAGAATACCAAAAGCCAATTGGGGAATTCAAGGAAGTGTTTTGATTTTATAGGAAGGCAGCAAATTGATACTGTTTGGGGGCACTAATTTTTACCTGTAAACTTTCATGCTATTTTGGTCTTTACCAGAGGAGAAGTTACTTTGACTGTGCCACTTAAATTGACTAAGATTTATCACATTCTCCTAGCAATTTCTTTAATGTACCTTCAGAGCATTATGTGAAAACTGAATAGGCAGAAAAGTCTGCTCCAGAGGTGTATGCAAACAGATGTCTTGCAGTATCTTTCCAAACCCCTATCCTCTGTTGGAAATATCAAAGCTGCAGTGTCCACTCAACGAGACCGTCAAAGTCACCTCTCATCAGCAAGGACAGCAGGACACAGCTTTCATGAAGCAGGTCCAGAAATAATAATATCAACACCAAATTAGGCTCTCAGGTAGCAGGGCAAACAGCCAAGTGAATACGAGCATTAGGGAAACAAAACGCCACGATCACAACCCATTGCTGGTTTCAGAGGGAGAGATCGATCTCCATCCAGGGTTTCTATGGACATTTTAATTATATGCAAAGTTAAGAGAGTTTGTTCTGTGTTTTTACTGAGCTCATTAGGGACTGAGAAGGAAATGTTCTAAAAAGCACTAAATTACCTAAAGGACTCCATTTTAGCAAAATTATTTTAACCTACACTATTTTTATGATCCAGCCTGTTTTGAAAAATACATACTGTATGAGCCAGCATAAGCAGGACATAGGAACAACCACAAAACCACAGATGAAATGCAAAGAGTAAATTTATTTTTTCATTACCTTGCCAGTGAGGGGATCCCCAAAGCAGCACCTGGGTAGAGGCAGAGAAGCGGGGACGCAGGCACCACGGAGCTCGGTCCATGCTAGAGGATCACTGACCCTGCTCTTTTCACCTGCTCATCAAGGATTCAGGCAGGCGTATTTTACCACTGTGCTTTGATCTTTCCCACAGCAGGGCAGGAACCTCAAGCGTGTTCGACAGGGTGCCTCTGAGTCTATCACAGGCCTGTGTTACCTAAACGCAGATGTTCTACTTGTCCAACACACGAAGCTAAACAACAATTAATATGATAAATGTTTTTGGCTGCAAGTCACTTGCGCATGTTTACAATCCTCCTTGCCAATCTTACATTATTTTCCCACATACTGTACTTCAATATTACATATGCACTGTTCAAATAATTCACTGATCCTCTATGTAAATGGTGGGAAGGATATATTCTATACAAAAGGATGAATACAAATGCATTTGCTTGGTGGAGTTATTAGGTATTCTAATAAGCTCAGAGGAAAGAAAAGGTATGCTTCTCTTCAATGACAGATCATATAAAGAAATCACATGATTAAAAGTGGTCTTTCAGTGAAGTACTGACATTACAAATCAAATATACAGGAAAGGATTCATTGCATTCCTTATTCTCAAGAGAAAGTTGCTATCAAAGTTAGGTAGTAAACAGATTATGGATATACTTCATTTGCCAAATAGTTAGGAATATTTCTTCTGTGCCTTTTAAATTGACTTTGGGAAATGAATTCATCAGGTGACTGTTACTTAGAAGGTCTGTTATACATCACACAATTGTTCTGCAGTGGCCTTATTTTATTAATGTATTTTACTGACTATCCCAAAAGGAACCTATGACATAAAAAAGCCCCACTTGTCGAACTCTCAACTCTTCAGTGCACAAACGAGGACAGTAGAGCATACAGCTCAGGCTAAAAAGCTAGATAAATAGTAGATATACCGTATTTCACAAAGGTTCTTGAGATATTGAATGTGTACAGTAAAGGAATATAAAAGAATTCCTTTGCGACATGTGCTGCTTAGTTTAATAACCTCTGTAATGCTGCAAATACTTTTTCTCTCTCTCTGTATTAACAGAAGTATTGTTCCTTGTACTTTTTCTCTTTTCCCTAGACAAGTTTAAGATGAAAATTAACAGCCGAAGAAAATCTGCATATGGATGTACTGTAGGGTACAACAAACGGCAGCCTGTAGAACTCACGGGAGGGCTAGATCCAACACAAACGTGCTGGTGTCCCCACCAAAGCTGACCAGCGATGGCAGAGCCCTGTACAACAGTACTGTATATGGTAACAGACTCAGGGCCTTTCACATCTAATTCAGGTACTGCTACTACGGTGCTATATGGCTTTACCCTTAAGGACATTTCACAAGGATTTCTAGAGTTTGGTAGGAATGATACCTGTGTGAGTATCCTTTTCAAGTTTAACCAGGTAGCTGGTTTTTAAAGGAAAACTTCACACAAAATGCAAGCTGAAATGGAGATGCTATATATACTTTAAAACTGCCCTCTAGAGCTAAAGTGAAATTTTGATCTGAAGATTAAACCTCTGCATTACATCCTCTCTGAAATCAAATAAAAGGTAATAAAGAATCCTCCTGGTGCATGGTACTATACAAATAGAGACCAGAGGAAAGAAAAAAATTACAGTGTTCTGGTGTTTCAAGACTGCTGTACTATGTTGGCTAAAACTGAACAAGTAAAGACCTTGGTACAGTTATTTAAAATATATTGTTACCTTTCCAAGTTATTAAGTGTTTAAAAAGTTATATCAGACAGTCTTAGAACTTTGCTAAGCTGCTTGAGGTTATCTCTAGAGGTAACCGAAAGATAAATGTGAATATTTTAGCATATGTACATATGTAAACAAATACATTTATCTTTGAATGTTAAGAGCATTTTATTTGAATAAAAAAGGACTTAAAAGCAGCCAATTCACTGTCCTGAATGTGTTTGATTTTATATTGATTTGATTTTCCAGGCAATGTACTTGATTCACTGGTTTTTGCGTTTGATTTAGCAGATAATAATTTTGATTCTGTATAGGAAGTACATGGCAGAGTAGGTGAAAAGGCTGATAAATAGGGAATTCAATTGAATAGGAAGTATTTCATTTCACAGTTGACACTCTATTTAAAATATTCTTGTTCACGGGGGAAAAAAGTGCTTTAATGTGACCTGTTGATTTCACCACTAGTTGTCTTTTCCAGATACTGCAATGTACAGTAAATATTTTAATTACAATATGTTTCCTCAGATTTTGTCTCTCTGTTTCGATGTTTTATGCATTCAATATAATTTAAATTTCTGAACCAAGCATCACATCCCTCCTGATTCTCCATCCTGACTTTCGCACACAGAGGAATCCCTCTTCCCAGTTTGCTCTCCCTCGATGCCAGGTCTCTTGATTCAGACTTCCTCAGAGACAGCTTCCTCATTTCCATCTCAGGGACTAATTTTTTTCCTCCTTATCCAGGTTACACCTCTGATTTTCTTCTCCTGTTCATCCTCCCTTCTATTTAAGAAAAGCTATTTACATTATTGTATAGCTTGACCTTTCTCCTCCCTTATTGACAGATTCGTACAAGCGTTATCATCACTCCTCTCTTTTGAATTTTTTTCAATTCAAATACTCCTCAGGGTATTTTTTTTCCTTCACTGCCCTGTTTACCCCTCTTTTTTTTTTTCTAAATTTCTTATAATTTCTCCCTTTATCACATCTTCTTATCATTTGTATCAGTCCAGGTAAACTCTACTCTTGCTGATACCAGCCCTGATCTTGTATCTGCTACCCTACTTTTACCTCTGTGGCTCCACAGGCACTTTCCTAAACACCTTCTGCCCATCCTCTATCTCAGTCAAATGATTCAAAGAGTAGCAGAGTATGAACTGGGAATTCTTCAACAGCTACTTCTCACCACAGTTGTTCTGCTTGAAGTGAAACAGGCTTGTGTTCATTTCAGCCCTACATCAGTGCGAATGTGTAGACCTGGAGTTAGATGTATCTGCATCCCACCTCCATGAAAGGGAAGGGATCAGGGAATACAGAGGGGACTAGGGAAGACCATAAAATCATAGAATCATTTAGATTGGAAAAGACCTTTAAGATTGTGAAGTTCAACCATTAACCTAGCACTGCCAAGGCCACCACTAAACCATGTCCTAAGCACCACATTCTCCAAGGATGGTGACTCAACCACTTCCCTGGGCAGCCTGTTCCAGTACTTGACTGTTCCTTACTCCTGAGACTTGGGTCGGACTGCTGGAGCAACTGTGCTGCCTAGGACTTCAGAGAAAGAGGGAGTCTTACAGAAGAGGAAAAACTGGTCAAAAATAAGAGGAAAATGAAACCATCAGGGCAGCAAAATCTCATTTAAGAGAGATCTCTGAAGAGACGTTGGGTCGAAGGCCACAAACACTCCAGCTGCAAGGAGAAGACCTGGACTGAGAGGGCATCTTTCCACAGGAACAGCAAGAGGACACAAGCTGATTTATAAGCCCAGAAGCAGTGGAAAACATAACAAAATGCTTGCAAGTAAACAACAGAGAAAGATTAAATGTTTCCTTTAACCTCCTCAAACTGTATTAACATGGTTGCTGACAGAAATTACACTGCCCAAAGTGGATCGGGTCACTTCAAACCATTTCATGAGCCAAATCCAAGGTTTCCCAAGTCATTTTTAATAATATAAAAGTGTTCATATTCTGATGATATCAGACTTATCTCTGAAGCAGAAAAAATATAAAATGTTTGAAAGAGCAAAGGCACTGTTTGATGCATATTGCTCTGGGAAACCTTGGGCAACCCTGAAGAGAGTGGAAAGACAGTGGAGACGAGAAGTGCATACAGTTATCATAGTACAGCACACCAAAGCTATTTAAAAAGCCAAGCAAAAGCTACAGCAGAGGTGCCTGGAGGTTACATCAAGAGACTTGACCCTGGAAAATACATTTTCCATGAAGCTCCAAAAGCAAATATCATGAGTTGGAGGCCAAACAAAACCCATGAGAAGAAAAGGAAGAAAATGAGCTCAGAAGAAATGGAGATGTGGTCCTTTTGGGTCAAATGCTACGTTTGTAATGCCTGCACTCCCATCTACACTATCATTTCACGGGTGGACAAAAATACAATATTTCACTAGGCAATATGAGTAAAAATCTGAAAAATGCCTCAGATCCAGGTTTTCAAAGGAATCTATAGACAGAATAGGTACATAAAAAAATTCAGGAATGAGTGCTTTCATATCTCCCTTTGAAATTCGTAAGTGCCGTGTAGGTGATTTTCAAAGTCTCACTAAAAGCCCAGCTATGGTTTTAAGCATTGAAGTACCTTAGAGAACATAGGGCAACATTTCTTAGGCTCATTTCAAAATGAAATGCAATTCCTCATGTTCATGGATTAGCAGTTTTAATCCTTCCTGCACTGAAACAAAGACTGTTAGGGTTAAAAGCAGAGTTTTAAACATTGGTATATTCCAGTCATAGAAGCCTGTGTAAATAAAAAGAACCCTGAAGAAATACCAGTTGTTCTAAAATTTCTACCAGGAAACTAAGAAATAAGAACGGTGCATTTTATCCAGTTATATTTCATACAGATATTCTGACTTCTTGAGTTCTGTGTGCATTCCATCACTGAACTACATACACATGATATACATGAGGCATGGTTCTCCATTTTCATCATTTTGTGATATATTTTTCATTATGACATTTAATAGCAGTTGATGACAGTTTTGAAGGTTAATACTGTTGGAGGAAGATACATCATACCAGGTCCAACAGCCTGAGAAGGGTGAGGCTGCTGCCACTCTATGTCCCCATGTCCAGCCAGCGGTGAGGCTGAAGGTGTGACCCCAGCAGGCATATGCACATAGCAGACATACATACACCATGTATATACAGATACAAGATCACAGACACTCAGAGCACTCACATGAAACCAGTCTGATCAGCATACTGACCAGCCCACTATTAATGTGCAACTGGAGCTTTTCCCCCTTTACCCCTCTATTTTCCCACACCTGTTCCTCCCCAAATCACCTAAACCTCTCCTTTCTCCCGCCTTTTGTTCCTCCCCTAAATATCGCATAATAAGCCCTGTGCAATCCCAAACTGCATTTCCCCTGCATCCCATAACATGTCCCACACCCCAGTGATGGGCCTGGGAGTAATTGTCAGGCTATTATTTGGGGTCCCCCTCCTGCCATTGTCTCTCTGAGCACCTCTGTGTGTGTGCAGAAGAGCTTCTATCACAGAGTCTGGTTAATACTTTAAATAGATCTATACGTAATGTGAAACGCAGTTATGTTTGAAACGACAGCTACAAAGATCCAGTAAAGAACTCTATACAGAGGTCAAACCTACTTTGACTGCAAAGTTACTTAACTTTGTTTCTTTATTAATATTCTAAAAAGTGGCTATAAGGAGAAGTATCACAAGTATAAGCAGAAGTTACATGTGTTGACACATGCACATTACTCTTGTATGACTGGAAGGCGTTATTATTGTGCTACCTTGACATTCACAGCAATGGCCCTATACTGTGGTGCACCTAATTTTGCAGAAATTCACATTTGAGATTACTGCTCTCAGCACACTCAAAGACATGGCAGTCAGGATGACACATTTTCAGCCCAAATACCGCACTTGCGTATTTCTGATTAATGAATTTCAGTTTAGTGTTCACTCTATCAAGTACCTAAAGTTTAAACCTGCTATCAAATCAGTAAAGCCCTTCCAGTGTTCATTATTCAACTCCCAAATGCTTTTCCTTCCTTATCGTTTTTTCCCTGCCTTCCTTAGGTATATTAAATATTTTGGAGAAGTGCTGTAAAGACCCTAGTATAAGAGTTACTTTCCTAAGTTTATGTTTAAACTATCTTTCTTTACGTTAGAAACTTAAATTCCTCAGAGTTGCAAATGACCAATTAACAGTATGTCATTAATTCAAACAACTTACATGTCCAACTCAGATCACGCACGTCCCCCACAGATTGTATAGATACACCTTCAAAATTAAGAGGCTACTATGATATATTTCTGTGTTGGGTCACTACTTCAGTTTATAGGTTGTCACTAGGCTTCACCCATGTCCCGTACCCCAGTTTAAAGAATTTAACAATTTGACCCATGTAGAAAACACTTAATCTAAAAAACTGTAGTGACATTAAAGTTGTGTACAGATACATATATGCAACTTTATGTATATATTTATATGTATATTTTTATATATATATATGTATTTTTATACATATAAAAAACCCTAAATACATCAGCAAGAGGGTGTACCACATCTTTGTGATTGATTAATGGCTCTGGCAAACTTAGTGTTGGCTCAACAAAATTGTATGACTATCTTCAGTCAGGAGGCACACTATATTTAGCCTCATTTATCATAATTAGCTTAAGCAACTTCAACATTATAATAAAGGCTATGGAATGAATTTTGGTTGTTTATTTATTTTAGAGAAAATATTTTCCATTTGTCATCATTATTTCTGCTTTGCACTTGACCTTTTAATCAAAACGTGCACAATCATTTCTTTTCATTCCATGCTTATTCACTGATTACTTTTCCTCATGGTTTACGTGTTACCCAAGTGCTGAGTAACCAACAGCCAGAAGGATGACTCATTAGCACGATACACAGCAATTATGCTGTTCTAGGAGATGCATGAAAAAAAACCAACCAAAAAAAGACACAGGACTGACTACCTTCTTGCACCTTCTCTCAGTTTGTGGAACTGCAAACCATAATCAGAGTGATAGGACAGAAACTGCAGTTTTCTACTGCCCAATGAACTGACGAAGGAGTGCCTGAGCCCACGTCAGAGATAATTAATATTGCAATTGTGTTTTAAAAACTTTCTGTGTTTAACTGCAGAAATCAAGGTATATGAAAACCCAGAATCTGTCCAGAAATATAAAAAAAAACCTTCTTTAGGAAAAAAAAAAGAAAAAACAAAACAAAACTCATTATCAAATACCTGTCAACTTATCTGTTGTGCAACCTTCATTAAAAGGAATTAATCAGGACAAATACATCAAAATCTCCACCTATAGTACAGAATGAATCTTGCATTGGCTGTACTTCAATACAGAGTGTAAAGTCATAATAAAAACCTTTCCAATAAGCATTTTGCAAAACAAACTAACTCCCTTGATACAACTGATCAGTGTTGACCTGCAATGCCTTGTTACTAGGTCAAACCTGAAAATCAGACTTCTCATTAAGTAGAGACTTTTTCCAACTGAAAGAATAACAAGAGGAAAAAAGTGTGTCTGTAAAGTTGTTTAAAAGTTTGCCCAAAGGAGCCTTTCAAAGACTGGATTGGAAAGAAATGTGGTCCGCTATAAATGGATATAGTTACAGAAGCACTGTAGGCAATGCAATCTTGATCTTACTCAAGCATACATGGAGAATATTGATAGTGGAACTCAATTATGAATGTCAGAGAAAAGTACTGAAAATTAATCTGAATAAAATGAAAGCCATTGATCATTGTCAACAACCCTGAAAAGCCAACCCCACCCCCCCCAGCTCAGCATATTTGGGGAAATAATTGAAAAGTAGAACAATAAATCTGCTTTAATAGCCATTTGGTTCAAATAGTAATCAGACAATAGAAGTCAGGTAGAAAAGAAACAGTCTAACCACAAATGGATTTGTAAATATTAAAGTAAACATGAGAGTATTCTTCCCCAAGTCTTATAAATAATGGGACCTACAGTCAGGACATCCATCAGGCAACATATGTTTCAGAAAACACATGCAGAATTTGAAGGAGCCAGAGCTATGCTGTGTAATAAAAGAGAGTTTGAAAATGACCAGACAAAAAACAAAGCAATTAAATGCAAAAATTTGAAGAAGGGAAAATAGCTCAACTTTCCTCTAAAAGGAAATATACTATATATGGTTTCCAGCTTCAGAATAGTACAATTTAGTAGTATTGCTTGAAGCTTGTAACTGGAAAATTGATCTATTAGCCCCTGACACAGATGCTGAACAGAGGTGTTCGGATACAACTTGTATTGGTATTGAAATGAGGGACAGAGAAGAACAGAGAATTTTACCTGAAATTCTTGCAAAAGGAATTTTATCTATACCTCAGTTTCGCTAGAATAGGAAAGTGAATGTATATTTTGTCCTCAGCCTGAGTAACACAAAGGATTCATTATTGGGCTTGGGTAAAGGAAAATCTAGCCCTCGTCATTATTCCCACTGACTTTTTACTCTTCTTATTTGCACAAAGCTGCTTTCATCACTATTATTATTATTATCCTGAATTGCTTATAAATAAAAATGCTGAGTTATAAAACAGTGGTAACAGATCTTTAAAATAATGTGCAGCAGATTCACAATATACCATCTTAAAGGTATCACTTTTTAATACCTTTTTAAAGTTATTACTGTCTAAAGGTAGATGTTCCTCACATTTTAAAACTATTAATATACCTGGAATAAAATGGTCAGCAGAGCCTTAAGAGGCAAGAATGTAACTCCTAAGTTTACACGAATTATTTCTTAAAATGTTGCCTAAGATCTTGTCGTGGTTTTACCCCAGCCGCTGGCTGGGCACCACACAGACGCTTGCTCAGTCCCCCTCATCAGAAAGGGGGAGAGAATCAGAAGAGTGAAAGTGA
>VWZZ01007818.1:51189-141012 GCA_013399095.1 Psophia crepitans | reverse complement strand
CCTCCCAACTCCCCGCACACCCCCAGCCATCCCGCCGGCGGGGCGGTGCGAGAAGCAGCAAAGGCCTTGGCTCTGTGTGAGCATCGCTCAGCAACAGCAAAAACATCTCTGCACTATCAGCGCTGCTTCCAGCACAAACCCAAAACACAGCCCCACACCAGCTGCTATGAAGAAAATTAACTCTTTCTTTCAGCTGAAACCAGGACAGATCTTTAGGCAGTATTTAACTTTCCTTCATATTATAAGAGAAAATAACAGATTTAAATGGTATGAATTTTAAGGGCAAGATTAGTCTTCTATGGATTTGACTAGAGTGACTGGAATTTATCCTTTAGCTTACCACACCTCTACAAGGCACAGGGCTGACTTTACAAATCAAGAGATACCTTTGCTGACCCAAATATTTGCTAAAATACTCCAGAGACCTGGCCTTTAGTTTCTTTCCTCTGCAAAACATGTTGAACAGGTCTCTTCATCACCTCAGGAAAATCTCATTACATCTCCCTCTCCTTTTCTTTTTTATTTTATTTTTATTTTATTAATTTCGTTAGTTCCACTCCTTAACACAACTGGCCTATTTTCATTTTTTTTTGCCACTACTCCCTTAGAGTTTACAAAGAAAGGATCATTAACCTATGAGCATAAAGGCAACAAAAGGAGAATGTCTCTGAAATTACCCTTAATCTATGGGAGAGGGCTGTCTAAATGCAAATGAATCCACAAATCTCTTTGCAGATCCATGGAAAAATGGTAATTCCAAAATAAGAGCTAATAACCCAGTCTCTGTGAAGGAAAAGCCATCCTTTGAGGACTGTTTGTAGAGTGGCCCATATCAGGGAAAGTCTGAGTAAAAAAAAAGAAAAAGTATTACAAAGTATATTCATAGTTATAGTACAGCAATATGTAAGTGATAAAACCTTAAGTAGCCCTATAAAATACTCTCAGAAATACCTATGAATAAGATCTCCGTAGCATACCAAATTCCCAAGCATTCTACTGCAGAACAATGTATATTTTCTTTCCCTGCTCTCCAACCTTCCTTCCACAAATGGGTATCAGACCACTGCAGCAGCATTGTACTTCGAAGAAGAGAAAAGGAAATGAAAACGAGTTGCCAAAGAGAATTCAAAGAATCAACAGCAGGGAAAAGGAACACGACCTAGATTTGACACATTTCAATTCACTCCGTGACACTGACTGCTCCCAAACTGCTACAAATATTCTTCTGAAACCCTTTATTCAAACTAATATTCATGTGCTTCCAGTAGTTCAAAAATTACAGGAATCAAAAAAAGAAAATTTCCTAATTTTTGTCTCTTCCAAAAATAACCTTAAAACATTTTTTTTATATATATAAATAATACATAACCTCTATAGCATATGCATCAGCTTGAAGACGGATAAAGGAGAGTGTGGAGTGCAACCAGCTGGTCCCAGTCTATCCTTTCACCTGGCATGACGAGTGCACATTAGCCATGAGACTTCATCAACTTCAATTTATGTTTTTTCAAATACTGGATACTCTCTCTATTCCAGACTAAGGAGAAATATACACACCACACTTGACAAAGCAAAACTCATCTGAACTGTTGTTTGTTTCCTTGTAAAGGGCAGCTTTCAAAGGAGCTCTATTCATAGAGAGAGCACCTAACAGAGAGAATGAATGGATGGAGAATTCTCTTACAAGGACAGGCTGAGAAAATTGGACTTGTTCAGCCTGGAGAAGAGAAGGCTCCAGGGAAACCTAATTGCAGCCTTCCAGCATCTAAAGGGGCCTACAGGAAAGCTGGAGAGGGGCTATTTACAGGGGCAGGGAGTGATAAGACAAGAGATGATGAGTTTAAACTAAAAGAGGGGAGATTTAGATTAGATGTTAGGAAGAAATTCTGTACTGTGGGGGTGGTGAGGCACTGGAACAGGTTGCCCAGAGAAGCTGTGGAGGCCCCATCCATGGCAGGGTTCAAGGCCAGGTTGGATGGGGCTTTGGGCAGCCTGGTCTAGTGCAGGTTGTCCCTGCCCATGGCAGGGGATGTGGAACTAGTTGATCTTTGAAGTCCCTTCCAACCCAAACCATTCTGTGATTCTAATTCCACCTGTCAAATTATTGTTTCATGGCTGTTATGTGAGATTGTGGCAGGCAGAGTTGATAAACAGTCAGTCTACAAATCTGCAATGCTTTTACCACTCCTTTTGGGACACTGCTCATGCCCAAAATGCAGTCAGTCCAGACAACTACAAGAATAGACTCCCCAGCTCTCCTGAAGCTGCCCCTCTGCTGTGCCGCAGAGGCTACATCCTTCTTCAGAATTATTCTATATCTTTTCTCCTTGTCGAAAGAACAGAATTTTCTGAATCCACTATGACAAAGAACTCTATCATTTTCTGTCATACTTACTCTCCTATCACACTCAAACCTTCTGATAGGGTTGTAGGATAAGACTGCAGAATGAATGTGCATTTTGACATTGGAAAGTGTTTTAAACTTTTCCACTGTCCTCTGAATCTTCTCTGCTTATTTTTCATGCTGTTAATCGCCTTGTTTTTGCTTCATGGAATGGAGTTCACTTACCTCTAACTCTGTCACCATTGAACAAAGTCCTGGTGTAGAAGGTTGACCTGGATTATTTGTTCACTTGTATAAACATCAGCTGAAATGCTACAGCTTGATTCCAGCCTCACTTCTATTTGTTTTACAGCTTCATTATTCGTCTTCATTATTTCTGTACTGTGCCAATGAGATCAGAAAGAAAGTTCAGAACACATCATCCTACACAGTAGTCTAATTTATTTCTCTAGATTACTGGGAAATTTATTTTGTCACGAGCTCATACCTATATGGATGGCGTATATGGATGTTTATTTTTCGCAGAACTGGAACCCTGCCTAGCTGTATTAGATGTCTTTCCCTCTCACTTGCAAACTCAAGTCTTATCTAGTTGGAGTATATGGCAGCTAAAATAACCCCTTTTGACCAAGGGTTCAATCTCATTGTTAGTTCAGGCAGAGATTATAGTCACGATGTTCACATTGGGATGGCTAATGTCGCATCAGCACTTTCAAACCCTCTTACAAAAACTCATTCCAAGAAGAAACATGACTGGCATATCAGCTCAATTCTTTAAAGTCTTGTACAAAACAGTTGAAAACAGTTTGACTATTTTTAAACTGTAAGAAGAGGACAAAAAGCAAAAGAAAATCAAAACTAAATTTTCATTGTTGCCTACACATACAGCATAAAATACTTTTTCTCTTTGAAACTGGCAATCATTTCAGTTAGGTCATGTACACTAGATTTACTCTGAGTCTTTACACAGGTGGAATGGGAGATGTTAGGGAAAGAAAATTTGCACATTAGGAAGAGGACACAAGTATCATGGCAAAATAAGGGGAAAGCTGAAGTTGTTCTCTTCCACTGTAAGAACTCGATGTACTAATGGTGTGAGATAAAAGTGATGGACTGATAGCACGGTCTTACATTAGAGTTTCCTAGGTGGCAAATCTCTTCCACCACATGAATCAGGTGTTTGCATTTCAGACAGTCATTCTGAGTGATACAGAATATATTAATGCCATCAGCACCTCAGGTTGAGTTGATTAGCATGCAACCCAGACAGAAGTGACCTGGTAGACTGCGACCATCACAGCAGGACTTCCGATTCCAGTATTGCTTTCAGAAGGCAGACAACTTAAAACTGTTCAGACAGAAGTCTTGGCAGACTCTCAGTTTCATCCAGCCAGGCTTACTGAGGAACTTTCTAGATCAATATAATCAAAGGGAACGTGCACAGGAGGCTCCCTTCTAATTTCAGTCTGCAAGAAAACCACAGTTAGAGTTACTGGCATTTGCTTTAAAGCATGTTTTGAGACACATTTCTGTTGATAAGAAAAGATCAAACGGACCCACTTAAAGAACAGCTTAAGAAAGCAGTCTATTTATGCTTTTGATAGTAACCTTTGCCCAAGCAGCATGGCAGAGCTTTCTTTCCCTGGCAGGTGAAGCCCTATTGAGGAAACCAATTGACAGATGCTATATTCTCAGAACAAGGTAAACTCTTGACATGGCTGGCTGAATCATGTTCTTTCTTGGCACTTGCAATATAAAAAATACAATGAAATAAAAAAATCGGTGTACTGTTTATCACAGATGCCTAGAAAACCTTTCAAGTCAGAGGAAGAGGTTCCAGGCTCAGCAAACATCATGTTCTCTGCAGCCAAGGCGTCTAAGATGTTGATAGAGAGCACACTGCTTGTAAAAAGCTTTCAAAGGCTTGTTATTTTAGAGGCTGCAGATGTAATCTGGTTTTAAACATGCACAAAATCATAAGTCTTTGAAATTCACCGAGGCAGTAGTTTTCAAGCTGACAAATGGCCTATTGGTGAGTAAGAGGGAATTCACAGTCATGGAGCTCACTGGGATCTCTACTTTTGTTACTTCTGCCCTGCCCTTTGAGCATTTTCTGCTACAGTAAGTGTTCTAATACCTCAAATCTCAGCTTTCCTCTTTCTGCAACCAGAAATGAGTCAGGATTCTTTTTTTTTTTTTGTTATTATTAGTTGTCATCTATTCTCTCTGCATTACTGCCAACAGCAGGGATGTACAATGGCTGTAATGAATTTTGCAGCTTCAGTTGAAAAAGAGCCAGCTCTTTTAGCTGCTTCATCCCGATACAAGTTGCATCAATTTGCTCACAGAAAGGTGAACATATCACTAGAAAATCTGACCTAGCAACTTCTTGCAGGACGGATTAGTAGTGAGATAAACTGAGATAAAACCTTGTTTTGCCAGGTTTTTAAAGAAAAATAGACTATGCATAAAGAAACCTCTTTAAGCAATAGGAAGAAGAAAAACTGCCAGTGAAATGGACCAAGTCAAACTGCAAATATGCAGTCAGCCCCCCAGTGGTAAGAAATTACTGAAATTTGTCCTCAGAACCTTAAATAGAGGATGGGGGATTGCTCTTGGCATTGCTCTGTATGCACATGGGAGTACTCTGCCTTCATCTCCAGAAAGCAGGCTGGTATGAATTGCATTATAGCAAGCAATTTTAGAAGGAAATAAAAAAAATAACTTGAAGTTTATCAATATCCATGCCACCCCTTACAGATAGATATGGTGACAAAAGCTATTTTTCAGAGTGCATTTATTATAAAGAAAAAGTTGAGATTTGTGACAAGATGCTATTGCTGTTCTCAAAGATCCTGCCTGCCCTGAGCGTTGCCTGGTCTCTGTGGAGTGGCTCAATGTGCTTGGGAAAGGAGTTTTCAGAAGATGAGGACAGCTACTTTGTTGTTTCTAACTGAAAGTGACTCTTATGAGCACTGGAAGCAAAATTGTCTTCCCTACATTCCCAATACTGGTTTCTCAGCTAGTATAGAAGAGAATGACTGAAAACTTTACCACGCTCAAGTGAGATGGCAAGGAAGAAGGATGAATACAGAAAGAAGCAAAGGGAGAATAACAAACATGCGCTGGTGGAGACTGCCAGCAAGTGGGGCAGAAGGGAGCAATTGGAACGGAAACCTCTGCCAGAAGCGGGAATTGAAATGCGGTCAGGCAACAGCTTGGGAATTTAGCAGCAGAAGCACGTTCCTCATCCCTCTCTAGTGCCAGATCTGCAGAGAGGATGACTTCATGCGGCAGGTTTCCCTGTTAATTCAAATGGCTTACATCTGTACTACTGACCTGAGACTGCTGATCGTAAGGTATTGCACTAAAATGCTGAGCGCTGCAGAAATGCCTGCTCTTCTTTGCTTAATCCAAGCCCAAGGGACTGCAAGATTCCCATTGATCTTCAACTTTAATTACCCCATGATCCTATCATCATAACGAGACCAACATTTTGATACAGGTCTAGTGGAAGATACTATGGCTGATTCTGAAACTTCTACCTGTCTCTTCTTCTTCCAGAGGAAAGAGTGTGGCTTATGGTTGGC
Organism: Psophia crepitans; assembly: GCA_013399095.1. Classification (NCBI taxonomy): domain Eukaryota; kingdom Metazoa; phylum Chordata; class Aves; order Gruiformes; family Psophiidae; genus Psophia; species Psophia crepitans. Next base: position 135,078 of record VWZZ01007818.1, on the reverse strand, counting down.
TGCACTTCCTTAAACCATCCAAAAGGGTGACAGGGAAGGGTTACAGAGAAATGGGTCTCAATTTAGTTGCCTAGTTTTAAGTGTCTGAGAGGTCTTCAGATGCCTACGCTTAGGCAACAGAAGTAATCCCAGAGACTGCTAGGGTCCAAGGCTGTGTTAAAACTTCTGATAAGCATTTCACAATCAACACAAACCAAACAGTCACCTAGAGAGAACCACCGTGACTCAAATGATTAGCCGACAACAACAAAACTGAAGTAAACTTTTTTACTATTTTTGCCAAAATGCCAACATGTAACGAGCCTAATCTTCTGAGATAACATTGCACTAATTAGACTTGCACTAACAACCTGCATTTCACACTTAGGTTTTGTGTTTTCTGTGTAACATTATGTTATGCACTGCAATTTTATTGTACAACCTTTAAAGAATTTCATACACATTAAGTAATTACTCCTGACAAGATTTCTCTGGTAGGTGAGGTAGGTGTGAATGTATAATTTGTATTTTAAAGGTGGGGAATCTGACACAGAAGATATTCCTGCCTCACACTGCTATAAGCGCATTGAAAAATAAATCTCTATTAACCCAGGCTCAGACTAAATCAATGGCAAAGCTCAGAGCTGTACATTTTGTTCTTTTCACCAATATCTGTGCTCACTCTAAAATATCACAGGAACTTCCTCTTGTTCCTGTATGAAAGCTTTCAGTGAGGGTCCCTTCCTTTCCTGAGCAGTTGCTTGAAACCTGACACAATAAAAGCCCCTGTGGTAATCAGGGCTTTGGAGTTTATGTTGTAAAAAGACGTCAAATATTTTTCAGCTAGGTCTGGTGAAAAATTTTTGATATATGTGCCTCCTCTGGCAGAGACACTGCTGAAGAATGTGATGTCTCTACCAGAACTGCTGGCAGGGAGCAGGATGGGGAGATCTGGGGCTCCCCCTGCGGTGCCACTGAGTAGCTGGGATGCTCCAATTCCCAACCAGGGATGCAGGGTATTCCCTCCCCCACCAGCTCCTTGCCTAGCAAGTTACTGGGTTCCACAGACCTCTGAAGAAGACTTCTCCTTTGTTTACTTCACTCCCTAGGCAGGCAGAGTCCTCTAGCAGCTTGAGAGGAGAGTATATAATGTATGAAGTGCCAGGGAATATAAAACAATTGCTTATGGAGTCACACAAGGTATTCCACTTTGTTTCTTGCATAACTCCCTTTCCACTGCAAATTTCCTTACATAAGAATTAAAAAAAAGTAAAAAATAAATTGTTTCATACCAATAGAGGATAACTCTTTTTTTTTTTTTCTTTTTTTACTTTTAGGAGCAAAGGGAAATTACTGTTTTCATCAACAATTAATTCATAAAAATCCTATACATTTTCAGACTGTATTTTAGACTCCTAACACTTCAAAGAAATCGCTTACTAAAGCCAAACTTTGGATAAGGCCAACTATTATTGCTGGAAAACGAAGCATTGAAAACACTTAGGGGAGCAAAAGGGAAAGGAAAAAATGTCTCTTATTTCATAAAGGAAAGTCTCAATTTTACTTCTATAACTGTCAACAGTCTGTATCCAGCTATGTGGATAATTGCTCATGCACACCTACACTAACGCAGTTGAATTTGATGAGGCTTTTCTGGGCAGAATTTTTCCTATTTGGTCTTATAACTCAAGAGACTTCTAATCTATCACACCAAAAAAGTTTCTATGCTTCAAAATTGGTATTAGAAATAAATAAAAAAAACCCTAAAAAATATTCTGAAATATACTTGCCTTGAAAATAGCAGTAAGCATGAACTTGAGGAGAAGTTGGGAGAGGCAAGCAGGGAGATGGGTCAAACAAATGGAATTCTACCCACTACTCCACTATTTAACAACAACTGAAAACTAAGTTAAAAATCCACTCCTATTTTATGTGCATTAACAGAACATAAAATAGACACCTTTCCTTGCAACCCACATGTCTCTGCAACAGGAGTTGTTCACGTTCCAGGCAGGGAGCTGGGTAGCAGAAATGGCTGAAATGCCATGCTGTGACAATATCTAAGAGGTCTGTAAATAGTGTGATGGGGTGGGTTGGTGCTTTTTTTTTGTTTTATCTTTTTTTTTTTTCTTTTAGTTTTCTTGAAAGGTGGCATGTTTTAGGTAAATAAGGTCTCCCTGGTAAACATTTTCTGCAAAAACAAGGTATGTGGAAAATGGTGACTGCGTACATACACTTCTCTTGGTTGTATTTTGCAAAGCATGGAATGAAAGACTTTTATTTGTGATTCACTCCTCTAGAGTCAAAATGCAAGAAAACTGCTGCCTGATTTCTGTTCAGAAATGCAAAGATATAACTAGGTAAAGAAATATTTAAATATTAAAGGAAAAAAAACCCACATTGCACAGGCATGCCACATCACAGCTTATCTGATGTGGCACTTCTGCCATTTAATACAATGCATGGAGAAACAATACAGCATATGCCATAAACATCCAATTTTAGCAGATGCTATCTTTGCTACATTCAAGCCTTCTCCTGTGCCCTGAGATATTTATGGAAGACTCACTTCCACTGTAATCCTGGGTAAGAGGTGATACATAGCACTAGGATGTGCAGCACCATAAAAACAGCTCTGCAAGCTGACTAAATTCTGTGAAGAAGACCCACCGGAATAAACATTGTACACGAAAAAAAAGGTGATAGATGTCAGTGAAAACTGCAAGAAATCTACTGTCTGCATACATCTTCCCTGTGGCTAAATCTATTGCTTCCATTGGCACATAAAATGCCTATACTCTAGGGAAAAAGCAAAGCATTAGACAGCTAGATCAGAAGGATGAAACACAGCTTCAAAGTTCTTGAGAAAGATGAGAGCAAAGCAAGCTTTATATGGTTGATTGAGAATGGATGGAGTAACAGATGTGACGTGGAAGAATTCACAGCCTTTACTGAAAGGCAGTGTGTTACTCTGAGACCCATGCATACGGCCCATAAGGAATCCAGTCCACACAGCTATGTCTGCATGTCTATTTTTGTTTGACAATAACGATGAGACAACTGTTTTGCATATATCAGGATGACAAAAGAGCTGATATGAATGCAAGCTTTGTAGCCCATTAGAAAGTAATGACAGAGGAGTGAAGAATGGTCATTTATAAACAAAGTTAATAATGCAATGCTGAAATTTGGGGGAAGAAATAGAAATAACAGAAATTTGAGGGTTTTTTTCTAAATAAGTAAATAATCTCTAACAAAATTCGTTGATGTGGTATGCTTAGATTGGTTTTGCATAATGAAATTGTATTGACTGTCCAGATGAGCAGGGGTCAGGTTGTAGAACGTTATGAGAAGAGATCCATCTTAGAGGTTCTGTGGCTTAAATTCTTATGCTACTTAAAACTCTCTCAAGATCTCTTCTTTTGGTCCAGTTTTAAGCTATTAAACCGCTCCAGCTCTCAGGGCTTCTACAAGTATGTCAGCCAGAAAAGGAAGGTCAAAGAGCAAGTACCCCCCAATGAACATAACTAGCAAACTGGTACCAATGGACAAGGAGAAGGCTGAGGTACTCAACAACTTTTTTGCCTCAGTCTTCACTGGCAGCCTATATTTGGGGCAATGAAACTGGTGAAGGGTCTGGAGCACAAGTCTTATGAGGAGCGGCTCAGGGAACTAGGACTGTTTCATCTGGAGAAGAGGAGGCTCAGGGGAGACCTTATTGCCCTCTACAACTACCTGAAAGGAAGTTGTGATCTGGGGGTCAGCCTTTTCTCACAGATAACTAGCAATAGAACAAGAAGGAACGGCCACAAGTTGTGCCAGGGGAGGTTTAGGTTGGAGATGAGGACAAATTTCTTCTCAGAAAGAGTGGTTAGGCATTGGAACAGGTTGCCCAGGGAAGTGGTGGAGTCACCATCACTGGGGGTGTTTAAAGAAAGGTTGGATCTGCTACTTAGGGATATGGTTTAGTGGGTAATAAGTGTGTGGGGGGGGGACAGTTGGACTAGATGATCCTGGAGGTCTCTTCCAACCTTAACGATTCTATTCTATTCTATATTCCCACACCTCTTGAATGGACACAACACAAGGGCAGGGACCAGGGGAGCAAAGTCACTCCCACTGCAAGAGATCAGGTTCAGGACCACCTGAGTAACATGACCGTACATAAGTCTATGGGACCTTACGAGATGGATCCCAGAGTCCTGAGGGCCTTGGCTGATGTAGTTGCCAAGCCACTCTCCATGACATTTGAAAAGTCATGGCATTCAGGTGAAATCTCTGGTGACTGGAAAAAGGGAAACATTGCACCCATTTTTAAAAAGGGTAGAAAGGAGGACCCTAGGAACTATTGACCTGTCAAGCCTCACTTCTGTGCCTTGGAAGATGATGGAACAGATCCTACTAGAAGCTATGCTAAGGCACATGGAGGACAGGGAGGTGATTTGAAACAGCCAGCCAGCATGGCTTCAGCAAGGGCAAGTCCTGCCTGACCAACCTAGTGGCCTTCTATGTTGGGGTGACTACATCAGTAGGCAAGGGAAGAGCTTTGGATGTTGTCTATCTAGGTTTCTGTAAGACTTTTGACATGATTCCCCACAACATTCATCTCGCTGAATTGGAGAGACATGGATTTGATGGATGGACTGTTCGGTGGATGAGAAATTGATTGGATGATCGCATCCAGAGGGTAGTGGTCAATGGCTCAATGTCCAGATGAAGATCGGTGCCAAGTGGTGTCCCACAGGTGTCCATATTTGGACCGGTACTGTTTAATGTCTTCATCAATGACATCGACAATGGGATCTAGTGGGNGTCACTCCCACTGCAAGAGATCAGGTTCAGGACCACCTGAGTAACATGACCGTACATAAGTCTATGGGACCTTACGAGATGGATCCCAGAGTCCTGAGGGCCTTGGCTGATGTAGTTGCCAAGCCACTCTCCATGACATTTGAAAAGTCATGGCATTCAGGTGAAATCTCTGGTGACTGGAAAAAGGGAAACATTGCACCCATTTTTAAAAAGGGTAGAAAGGAGGACCCTAGGAACTATTGACCTGTCAAGCCTCACTTCTGTGCCTTGGAAGATGATGGAACAGATCCTACTAGAAGCTATGCTAAGGCACATGGAGGACAGGGAGGTGATTTGAAACAGCCAGCCAGCATGGCTTCAGCAAGGGCAAGTCCTGCCTGACCAACCTAGTGGCCTTCTATGTTGGGGTGACTACATCAGTAGGCAAGGGAAGAGCTTTGGATGTTGTCTATCTAGGCTTCTGTAAGACTTTTGACATGATTCCCCACAACATTCATCTCGCTGAATTGGAGAGACATGGATTTGATGGATGGACTGTTCGGTGGATGAGAAATTGATTGGATGATCGCATCCAGAGGGTAGTGGTCAATGGCTCAATGTCCAGATGAAGATCGGTGCCAAGTGGTGTCCCACAGGTGTCCATATTTGGACCGGTACTGTTTAATGTCTTCATCAATGACATCGACAATGGGATCTAGTGGGATCAGCAAGTTTGCAGATGACACCAAGCTGAGGGATGGGATGCCATCCAGAGGGACCTGGACAAGCTCAAGAAGCACATGAACCTCATGAGGTTCAACAAGGCCAAGTGCAAGGTCTTGCACCTGGGTTGTGGAAACCCCCAGTATCAATACAGGCTGGGAGAATGAAGGGACTGAAAGCAGCCCTGCGGAAAAAGACTTGAGGGTACTGGTGGATGAAAAGCTGAACATGACGCAGCAATGTGCACTCACAGCTCAGAAGGCCAACCATATCCTGGGCTGCATCAAAAGAAGCATGACAGTAGGTTCAAGGGAGGTGATTCTCCCCTTCAACTCCACTCTGGTGAGACCCCACCTGGAGTACTGTGTCCAGCTTTGGGGTCCCTAGTATAAGAAAGACATGGAGCTTCTGGAGCAAGTCCAGAGGAGGGCCACAAAAATGATCAGAGGGCTGGAACACCTCTCCTCTGAGGAAAGGCTGAAAGAGTTGGGGTTGTTCAGCCTGGAGAAGAGAAGGCTCCAAGAAGACCTTATTGTAGCCTTTCAATACTTAAAGGGGGCTTATAAGAAAGATGGGGGAAAACTTTCAGTAAGGTCGGTTGCAGTAGGACAGGGTGTAATGGTTTTAAACTATAAGACAGACAGATACAAGGAAGAAATTTTTTATGATGAAGGTGGTGATGCACTGGAACAGGTTTCCCAGAGAGGTGATAGATGTTCTGTCCCTGGAAACATTCAAGGTCAGGTTGGATGTTGCTCTGAGCAAGATGATCTAGTTGAAGATGTCACTGTTCACTGCAGGGACGGTTTGGAATTCAATGACCCTTAAAGGTCGCTTCCAACCCAAACTCTTCTATGATTCTATGATTCTATTATAGATTGAACTAAGTCTCCAGGTGAAGTAAGGCCAGGGCCCATGGGAGAACTAGAGCATGTTCCAAATGATTTCTCACTCTCAGAGAGACTGGGACCACAGGAAGTCATTCATCTTCTGGAAAACTGAAAGGACAGTATCAACACATTTTAAAAATTGTATTAATGTCACCATTATTAAAGTTTATTATTTCATTATTCTATTCTATTCTATTATTTGGTATAGGGCAGCATATACAATATCTCCACTGGAAAGAAACACAACAGCATACTGCCTACATTTATACAATCACAATGAACTTATATCCCAAAAATTAGAAGAAAAAAAATAATATAAAATTACTTGCACCATGAACCATTCAGGTCTCCTGGATTTCATTATAGTTATTGTATCCAAATAGATGTAGACAGCTTAATACTTTGCTCTGATCCACTATCTTATTTCCCAAAGACCTACTCAACACTAATGACTACCTGCATGACACAATGGAACTCCTAATTACTTTTCATTTAACACAACCCAGTGAATGTTAATGAGGAGTTTTGAGTATTTCCCATATCTCAATATACTGCTTTGGAACTCTTAATCAGTCTATAAGCCTGTTTAGAGCAATAAAGATAAACCCAAAGACTGGTAAGAATTAGATTCTTCTAGTGACCTCTAATTGTATAGTTTCAAACAAAGCAACAAAAAATAAAAATAAAAAACAAAGAAATAAAACCCCATGGCATGGTGTACCAAACGACACATGATTATAGTGGAGCATACAAGTGCCAAGGCTAAGGAGAACTTTTTCAAATGCTCAGATGTACTGGGTCTGGCTGAGCCGGAGTTAATTTCCCCGTAGCAGCCCTTACAGCGCTGTGCATTGGTAGCAGCAAGGTGCTGATAACACACCAGTGTTTGGCTGCTGCCGAGCAGTGCCGGCACACATCAAGGCTGTGTCTCCAACCCTTCTTCCACCCCCTCAGCACTAGGCTGGGGGTGGGCAAGATCCTGTGAGGGGACACAGCCAGGGCAGCTGACCCAAATTGGCCAAAGGGGTATTCCATACCATATGATGTCTGCTCAGCAATGGGAAGCTGGGAGACAGGGGGAGGAACGGGCAGCATTTGTTTTTTTTCAACGTTTTGTCTTCTGGGGCAACCACTATGTGTTTTGAAGCCCTGCTTCCCAGGAAGTAGCCGGACATCGCTGGCTGATGGGAAGCAGAGAATAATCTTTTGGTTTTTTTCCCTTGCTTTGCTTCTGCGCACGGTCTTGCTTTTGCTATACTAAAACTGCCTTTATCTTGACCCACGATTTTGGAGTTTTTCCATCTCATATTTTCCTTCTCCCCTCTCTGCCCTGCTGAGGAGGGGAGTGATAGAGCAGCTTGGTGGACACCTGGTGTTTAGTCAAGGTTAAACCACTACATCAGAGAAAAAAGTACATCCGTGAAGAGATTTGAAATTTCATTGAGTAAACGGAGACAGAGAAGAAGAAATTATCTAATAAAAGGAAAAACCAAGTTTGATGAAAAGAGATGAAGGAGTAAATTAATTTCATTTTAAGATAAGGAATAGTGCTATGAAGAAGGCAAATGAAATGACAGCTGGAAAAGGGCATACAGGAAACTATATGCACAAATTGCAAATTATAAGTTTCATTAACTTTTCCCAATTTCCTGACTTCAAAGAGGGAAGGGGGGAGAAATGTAGGTGGGTTAGAAACTAGAATAAGAATAAAGACATAGTGACTTAGATGAGCTCAGAACCACTAAAGATTTTTGAGAAATCAGTTGGAAATGACTGTAAATTATTACCTTATGAAATCTTATATCTGTGGAAAATTAGTGGTGGTTGTATACCAGCTCCTAACAACAGTCAAAATATCATCTTCATGTTGGCAAATTTATAAGAAATTGCAAAAAACAAAGAGCTGTGAAACAGTCTTAACTAACTTCTAAGAGGATTTGTTCTCAAGGTCAGTCAAGCAAATAATTTATTGTGAATTACCCATTAGGTTTTGCGTATATTTTTTATCCTTTTAAAATTTGTACAAACAATTTATTTTGCAAACTGTATTTAAGAGTATTTGTTTGGTAACCCTCCTAATTCTCGAGCTAGTGTACAACACTAAGTCTTCACCATTCAAGGCTTGAAAAGTGAGCATTATTGACTGATTGTATTTGTACACTTAGCATCATTCTTGCTGAGAAGACCATACTCTTAGAAGAGATTTGGAACAATTTCTGAATTGACAAATTAAACTAGCTTTTAATAGCTTCATGTCTCAGTTTTCCATTAGTAAGTCAGAAATATCTCCTTACCTGTTTTTAAGAATACATGTATTTATGCTGCTCAATGACACTGCAATATTCCACAGTGACAGTTGCCGGGTTAATTTATAGGTAAATGTGCAATTTCTGCCAGCAATAACATTATTCAAAATATCTTTGACTCATGTAAAATACATAGGATTTTAAAATTAAAATAAATATTACTAAATTCTTTGTAGAGGTCATAAGGTAGAGGGAGAGAAGGAAGAAGCTGGTTTGGTGGAAATGAAAATCTAAGAAATAAAAGATCCTAACTGTGCACTTGTGTTGTTCTGGACATGTTTTACAGGTGTAAAACCAGAGTCTTAAATAAGAGATTTTCTAGAAAATTTAAAGCCCTAAATTCAATGCATTTAGTCTTCATAAAACCTTTGAGCATAGGACCATATGGCAAACTGATAGAGAATAGAAAGACAGGAACTGAAAGACAGATAAAGAACCTAAAGAAAAAAAATCAACATTCATATTCATAAGAGATTTAGAAGATTGCCAGCAGAGTCCCTCAAAGGAGATCTCAAGATCAGTTTAATCTACTATTTTCATTAACAGCTTTGGCACAAAACATTGCAGTGGACTCCTAAACCTTGCTCAGGACATGAAGTTGGAAGGTACTATCACTAGTAGAGATACCATCCAAAAAACCTAAATTACCTCAAAAGCAGAAGTACTAAAATGGGATTCACTACATAAAACGGAAATTCACTATGAATTCTAAGTTTATACACTTAGGAACTAATACAAAGTATCAGCCAAGAGTTCATCAACAGATGAAGATAGAGATCAGCACGTGAGTCTCAGTCACAGGATGCCTGTGACATTCCAGTGTGAAGCAGCAGCAGATACCTTAGTGTCAGAGGCTGTGTCTATACTCGTTAGTTGAATAGGAGCAAAGCCTGAGCTGGTGTGGTGTCCATGCCATGTAACCTCGAGCAGCCGGCGGCTCAGGTTTGGCCTGCCAGAGCTAGCACCAACTCTGGAATTGTCCAGGGAAATCCCTGCAGAGCAGTGCAGGCCAGAGTCTTTTCTCATAGGCAATATCGAGAAATTCAATGCATCCTAGAGCAGAGGAGGTCTGCCCTGATACTTGTGTTGAGGGAAAGAGGCTGGGACTGGACTATTTTCTTTCTCAGTAGAGACTGAGCCATTATTTCTAGCAGTAAGAGGGAAAGTTTGTGTCATTGCAGAAGGCACTGATGTTAACTCCTCAGCTAAAGTATACAGACTTCTGGTTCCCCAGGTCTGTGAAAGATGAATGCAAGCTGGGGCAGGTGCCAAGATGATTAGAAGGATGGAAAGTCCATCTTACAAAGGAACACCAGCTTGTTGAGCCTACCCTTTCAAAGCCTGTGACCAGCTGTAACTCTTGTCTATGAATACCTATGGGTAAATACAAAGAATGAGGCTAACTTAAGTGCAAATGGCAATGCTGGCAAAAGAACAGTTAGGTGTGAACGGGCTTCTATGATGTTTAGGCTGAAAAGTAGAAGAAAGTTTTAAACTGTGAGAAGAGCAAGGTTCTGTAACAGCTTTCTGAAATGCTGCCAGGGTGGCAGAGGACCAGATTTCAGTCTGCTGGTCTTGTAGATTCCTCTTCCCTTGGATTCAGCCTATTAAAAGTATTAAAAGACCAAAGCAAAGCTGTATGCTACTTTCCAAATTGTGGTTTACCACTGACATCTTGGTAAAAGCAAGGAGGTGATGGTTAATAAATCTCAAAAATAAGGACCATTCCAAGCTCATAAATTTGTTTCTTGGTCACAGTACAACTATTCACTGCAAATATACTGATCATCCAAGCAAGATGTGAATCTTCTCTGGGGCATCTCCAAAGCTGTGCAATGAACTCCCACTGGAATTAAAAAAACACCCCCAGCCTTAACTACCTTCTGCTTCAGTGCCCCAAATATGAAGCACATTTTTACAGACAGAGAATTGGATGTATTCATTTCCTCAGCATTACAAAAGTAACCCAAAATTTAATATTTACATAAATCTTCCATGAAAGAATGAACCAAGTAAGAGAGAGAGATAATCATTTTATCACACTGAAGTACTGAAAGAGGCTTAGCATAACTGTGAATAGGTGGGTAAAGAAACCATGACAGAATAGTTGCATCTGACCTCCTCTTCGTACTCTAAACAAAAATGAAAAACACGAGAGTGGGGTAGTTTTACTGGGTGATTGAAAATGAGACGTTCAGAGATATAATCAAATAATATGTCAGTAAATCTTCACATAAAAACTCAGGCAGGCTCTCTGCATAATTAGTATAGTCAGTGAGGAAATATCTCTTCTCTGTTTTTCCTTTGCATGGTTCCCTTAAATAAAAACACAGAAGTAATTCAGAGATGACAGTGTATACTGTGATTTAGGTTTTGTCAAATATATCCTGTTGCAGAGCATCCTTCTCAATGAATGAGAAAATAAATCCTTAACAAGCAGGAAAAGAATACAGATTAAATCTGGCTACTTTATTTTAATTGAATTTATTATTATTTAGTGACTCTGTATGAAACAAGCATACAAAAATGAAAGAAAAGAAAAAAATAGAAAGAAACTTTGGGCTAGAAAGGCACTTTGGGATCCTAGGGAAAAAGTGAGGAGCAGGTTTGACACCCTACTCACCAGTGACAGAAGACTGAAAAAACAAGAGTACTACCATTATGACAATGGCAAGGAAATTTCTCCAGGGATGCACACAGTTGTGAATGTGTTTACCAGTTGAGAACCCTATAATTGATACCACAGTCATGGCTAAACATAACTGCATTTTTTCCTCTTTGCTCTCAGATTAGTAAGAATGAAGTTCTCTTGGTATGATATTTTACTGGGGAAGGAGTAACTGAAATAGCAAAGGTTTCGTTCCAGATAACAACAGCATAGCTAGATATAGATTTCTTGACAAAGTTGCTCAGTATGTTTGCACAATAAATTAAAAAATAATTTCATGGTTGTGAAAAACTTCAGATTAAGAACAAAATTCTGATCACTCATTGTTTTCTTCCTATGGGTTGACTTATTATGGTGGTACGGAAATCAAAGAGTTTCAGCATTCTGCACTTTCAGCAGCAGGAATTGTTTTAAGAGTGTTATTTACTCACTTTGTGTGGGCAGGTATCACTGCAAATGCTGCAGAGGTGCAGTCACAAAAAGTTAGGGAAAGTCCTGCTAATCTTTCAACCGAGCTTCAGCCAAATTTTCAGCAGACAGTGACTAATGGTTTTGCATGACATGTAGACTTTCTCGCAAGCCTGAAATGAAACACATGCAATAAGTAATATGCTTCACTTCAGTATGTCATCACGGGGCTTCCTCAAGCACCCTCAGTCAGAGGGTGAAAAAGCTTAATCCTTTGATGGCACTTTGGAAAGCACACATGCGCTCAAACATACACACATACCTACACAGGGATACACCCCTATGCATACAGTCCCTTACCTGGATACTGTGAAAATGTGCACAGTCTTAATTTTTTATCCAGGTAGAATTTTGATACAAAACCTGTGTATTTAATGACCGTTACATGAATGTTAGTTAAATCCTTCAAAAGGATGGAGCCAAATTACAATGTTTTTAGTCTAAGTAAAATTTTACAGGAAAATATGTGAAATGTATTTTTATTGATACCTTAAGGTTACCTGAAGATGGGTTTAATTCACTTAAAAGAGAAATACAACCATAGAGATCTTTCTAAACCTAATAAAGCTGGAAAAGAATGGGAAAACCTAGAGGGAAATAACAAGACTAGATTAAACCTTGAAGGAAGACTGACTCTGAATTTCACATAAATTGCAACATACAAGTATGTGTACTTTGGGCTCTTCTGGTCTTGCAGTTCACTCTAGATGAGATATGCTGCAAGCTCTAACTTGTATGAACATTATATTAAATTGAAAGGTTATGATAGACAATTGAAATGGTATGAGTGTCATCTCTTGCAGACACAAATACTGTCCAAGATTAATAATCAGCAGACTGTAGCAAATTCTTCATTATATAAATTTTAACAGGTATGTAATTGTGTCCCCTCTGTAGGCATTTGAAGTCAAGTTTTCATTTTAAACAATGTAAATCCCCAAAATATTATTATAACCTTATTACCTACTCTACCTGTTTGTTTTCCATCACTTTCAGCACTGCAAGCTTCCCATTAAGTGGGAAGCACAGAAGTGATAGCTTTTGAATGGTGATAAATACCCTTACAGTACTCTTCATGAAAATGGTATATCCAATTTTACTTTGCCTGCACATAATGAATTTCTTAATGATGATCACCTATTACTAATACAGAACGCTCCACTTGAATGAAACTTCATGAATATTAACTGAGACAAATTCCCTACCAGGAGGAGTTGACTATTTAAAGTAAGAAAGACGATATCCCATTCCTACAACCTGAAGAAGGAAAAGAAGAATCAGCTGAAAGAGTTGCAGTTCAACCCAATTAAAAATTGCCATTCCCCAGTCATGCTGCTTCCAGTATCTGTGGTTCAGAACATCAAAAGGGAAAAATTTTCTCAAATCTTGCAGTGATGATCCCTTATGTAAAACTTCTGATTGAGCAATAGTCACAAATTCATAGAATTCTTATTTTGACCCTATTCCCATATTTTTCTTTGTTTACTGCAGGAATAGTTCCATTGATTTCAATAAGAATTCTCATTGGAGCAATCTAGAGTTATTGTACTATTCACAGTAAGAATATCAGACTCTCTTTTGTAATTATTTTCAATTCAGAAGCATTTGCAAACAGAGCTTCATCTGAATATAGAAAGGATTTTAAAGATTCTCTTAACAGATCACAGAAATAGTTTTTCACTTGCAGGTGTCAGAACTATTTGTCCTTTGGACTACTTGCTGCTCCAGATTTGTAGGTGACCAGTCAACAACATTTCACCAGGATATAACATAATCACAACAGGCAGGAGAAGAGAGAGAGCAGAGGAGGTGAGAGCGATTATCTTTGTTAAACGCGGCAGTGAAATCAAGACGAATAAGCTAGAGGCATGCACCCTAAATTGATCAAGGAGTAGCTCATTAGGAGCCCTGCTTTGTGCTGCTTCTGAGGTTGGGAAAGGGCAGAAGGAAGACAAGAAAGACTTGGGGAGGAAAGAGATGTAGAGGAAGTCTGTGCAGCACAGGGGTTTTGGAGATAAAGGAAAGGAAATGAAAGAGGAAAAAAATAATTTGAGACTCGGGTGGGTGCTAGAGAAGTTTTGTTAATGCACGGTACCACAAGAGCAAGCTTTCAGGCAGTGCAGAGTTACAAGCTGAGAGAAAGGTAAGAGCCTCCAAAATAAGCAGGAGATGAAATTGAAGGGACAGGTGAGAAGCCCCAGAGGAGGATTGAAGTGGAGCATCTGATTCTGACACTGTGGTGAGCAGTGGCAGATGGGAGGAGATAGGAGGGAAAAGGAAGAAAGGTTCAAGGATGATTCTGTGCACTTTGAAATAGAAAGAGACATCAGAATTGTTCATATAAATTTCCTATGGAGAAATCAGCTTTATGACCCAGGGTGGGAAGAAAGGAGGGCAGTCTATCTCTCATTATCTGTTGTTTATTTTGTTGGTTTTTTTTTTTATTATTCTAATGTGCAATTGTTCTGCCTTGGAAGGATGAGGATAACCCAGAAAAGGATTTGGAAAGGTTTGTCTGAATGCATTGCCTGCTTGCTGACTAGAGGCAAGGTCTTGTTCCCAACACCACTTAGGAAATCATCAAGGAAAGCTACGCAATGCATGCCAACGGCCTTTGTGCGCTTGAGATTCTGCAACAGTGCAAACCTCAAGAAACCATAATTCCAGTGAAATACAGAGTGCATTAATATTAAAACCAACAAAAGAGCATAGAAACCTGGAATTTAGCACACAACTGGCTGAATAGTCTGGTTGTTTACAATAAAAAAACTTTGCATTGGCTCCCTTGTATCAGGAAAGTGAGACCTATTAGCAACGGTCCCATTAGAAATCTCCCTAATGTGAGAGGGAACCTGAAGTGACTGCCTTTCATCACAAATCAGAAGAAATTGTTCTGTTTTCATTTCTACAGATCGGGCAACTATATCCAGAGTAAGTAAAGATTTGGGACACACGTCTTGAAGGGCTTGGCTGTCACCAGGCGAACACTGACTATTTCCCAAAGCCCAGATCCTGTCCTTGGCTTCCCACGTGCAAGGTCAGAATTTACTGATTAATGAACATTTTCTGTCAGAACAAGCTGTAAAAATATGTCACTTTGCTTTGTATTCCTCCCTATGAGGAAGAAAGAGTTTTCTAACTCATATTTAGAATTTTTATCAAGGGTGAAAGAAATGCAGATTGAAAAAAATAAACAGTTTCATGACTTCACAGTAATAAAACCAATCGAGAAATAGGAGACCTTTGATCAAATACGAACAAGAATGCCCTACAATGCACAATCAAAACTAATTCCAAGTTTGATATTAAGAAATAACTGGCTTTATTTGGAACAACAATGCTTTACTCTGAAGAGATTATCTCCATGGTTTTATAGTGACAAAGACAGTGTTCATAATACAAAAAAAAGAGATTGGATTATGTCTTTTAATCAATATCCTTATTGCTTTTAATTAAAATGGAATGAAGAGACATGGGAACTCCTTTAAATAACGTCTCAGTTAGGTATTGCAGATTCACATACAATTCATATAGTGACACTTGTATTGCAGGCAAAGTTTTGCGGAAACAGGTAAAAAAGTGGAGTCTGAGGCTTTTGAAGGTATCCAAGTTGGTGCTTGGACCCTTTACTGCTGAGACTGTTGAAGAGGACACTTTGCCTAGAAGGGACTTGGTGGAAATGTAGAGACTTTCACTAAAAGAGCATGTGAAGAGAAGGATTCTTACCTGGTGAGATTCCTACCTACCATATGACTCAACATGGAAATCACCGGAGGACTTTCTAGGAGCCAGGCATAATTTCATCGTGCTACTAGTTTTCCTGATTTCTTTCTATTTTGTTACAGGAACACCTGTGAAGTATCCAGAAATAAAGATCCCTGCTAGGCTGACTTAAGGCATGCATGGTATCACCTGCCCCTGATAAGGTCTCCTTTATGCTGGAGAAAGCAAAGGCACCTTGCAGCATAGCATGGCCCCCTGGACAGCACGTTGTCGCTTTTGCCAAAGGTATGTTGTACCGCTCCAACGGGCTTCCAGGCAAACCTCGAGTTGCAGCTGGGAAGAAGGCAAAAGATTTCTGCCTATGTAAATCTGCGCACAAGGCCACCGAGGATGCCCCAGCCAGCAGAGTCTGTGGTCCCAGGGGCTCTGTGCAGCCTGGGGAGCCGTAGTTCTCCCTCCTAAGCCTCACAGCAAACATCCGCGTACGTCCATGTAATGTATTCAGGGCTACGCGCCTCCTGCTAAAGGACATCTATCAGCACCACCGCCGCCAACGATTCAGCACTCAAGAGACCTTTAGTGGAATGGAAAACAAATAACCTGGTAAGACAAAAATAGTTTAACACTTATTTATAGACTGTCATTACCGCTTCATGCCAGATGGGAAACACAATGAGCTTGCAGGTGAGAAGCTGCCACCTGTCAAAACCAGGTCATATGAAAACCTTCATTTTATCATTGCTCCTTTGAAAGCATTAGCAAAGCCTGAGACACTGGATTTTAATTTTGGAATATCTTCTTTCTTTCCATCCATTACACACCCACAGAGGCCAGCTGAAAATGGGTGATATGAAACATCAAAAAGTTTTGAGGGACAGGAAACAACATCCTCTACAAAATATTAACAT
Source organism: Psophia crepitans (assembly GCA_013399095.1). Lineage (NCBI taxonomy): Eukaryota > Metazoa > Chordata > Aves > Gruiformes > Psophiidae > Psophia > Psophia crepitans. Next base: position 118,622 of record VWZZ01007818.1, on the reverse strand, counting down.
GTGATCACCAAAAAGACATATTCAATGCATTTTGTTTGACAGGACAGAAGTGGTGACAACAGTGAAATACAGAAGCTGAAACAACTTCCAAGAAATTTGAAAACAAAATAGCACATATAAAATGTCATCCCACAAACATCTAGCCTATATGGTACCACAGACTCAATACTTCCTTCCAGTTTAGCTGGAAGGCAGACTGAATGCAAGAGATGATAAGCAACAGTGACATGAAGGCTAACACCATGTCACAACAGAGGTACCTCAGCATAACGTGTCAAAATGAGGCATTTGTCCTTGGGAAAAGAGTGGTCTAATTTTATATAAATATATTTATAGAACTTGAGATATTTTTGCATATATTTATGCACAACAGTACGCACACAAATTGACTTTAAATGCATGCACACTCCTGAATAAATAGACCGCATCTGTGAGCACACCATATGATCTCAATCAAGCACTTCAAACAGCCCAGAGGGATGTGAACAACATTGGGAACCCAAGGAAGTAGAACACTTTTCTTTCAAAGTCCCTTAGAAAACACAGACTGTGGGCGCATTACGTAAGAAACTCAAATCCATGTGCATCTAAAAAAAGCTGCTTTTGCCATCAACAGTGCAGCTTTTCAGCAGAAGACGTTAGGGAGGCCCTTGGTGGTGCATGTGGCCCCTTCCACAGGCTGGTGGAGGGATGCTCTCCTCCAGGGCTCGGCCAGCCAGGGTGACAGTGGGCTCCTCGCCTCCCGGTCACACCCACCTGCATCAGGGCTCTGTCACAGCTATTTTGTTTCTGCATCCCTTCCAGCTCTGAACACTCTTCTCCCTGAAATTCTGACTCTACAAGTGCCAAGATTAGATTTAAAGGGTAGTTAACAGGCTTTTTGTTAAAAGTGTTGCTATCACTTGTATTTATAGTTTAATCCATCAGCAGACTCTTGTTTCTGCCTTCTCATTTTATAGCGAGCTTCTTTCTGGGAAAAAGAGATCACAGCTAGAGCAATGAGCTTTGTAAGGACACCCCAAAACAGCATTAGAGGGAAAAAAAAACCAATCAAACCATCCCTGTGTTTCCTTATGCATGTTTCATTAGCACTAGTTCACTGAGGCTCACAAAGCTTTCAGACATGGAAATAAAAGATTTTCTTACTGACATTGTTGTCATGGGTTCTTCTTAAGGCAGGGAAATGGGAACACACATGACTAAGCACATCACTGTCCTTGAAGAACTCACTGTAAGTATGTGCTATGGGGCTACCACCAACTGGGGTATTTTTCTGAGCTGCAGTCTGGAAGCCAAATTTGCAAAGAATATTTAAGCTTTTAACATGATTATAGGTGACTGTGCAGATTTATGAAAAGGTCTAATGGAGTTAGGTGTCTTATTTCCCCTGCTGTTCAATGATTTTTAGGTACTTCTCTCTTTATTAGATGCCATAATTTAATTTATTCTTCAGTTATAATTTCTTCCTAATACCAAAGTAAAATACTTTCTTCCAGTAATTCTTCTAATTAAATGTTGTTGCCTCAAAGATGTGGCACATATCCATTAAAAAAATAAATAAATTAAGAACATGAGCATTTTTATTTGTTACACATTTACCTATTCATATAAGATATTACATCTGCTTTGGTCATTTCAAGGTCCCCCATCCTTAAGTAGAAATAAATAGAAAAGGTTTTTGTATTCCTGGGGAAAAAATCCCAAACAAGCTCTTTCCTCTCTAAAATGGCAAAAACTCTGAAAACTAGAAGCAACACGTATAGTTGTTTATTCTGCAAAGTAATAAAAAAACTCTGAGCTCTGCTCCTCGATGAACTGTCTGCTGCAAACTGTCAGCTAAATATAAATCCATCATCATCTTATGCATCCATGCTGCAGACTTTTCCCACAACCTTTGGGAAACGTACCTTCTTCCCTAACCCCAAACAAATAAAACGGATTTCTATGAGGCAGCTGTAAAATTTTTATGCTTGGTTAAAATCCTGTCGTCCTTGAGAACGCGGAAAACACAGGAATTGCCATATCTGATCAGCTCAATGATCCATCTCACCCACTATCTTGCCTCCAGCCCTTGCCAGTACCTGAAGGGAGCATAATGAAGCTGTTTTTAAAAGGGTGCTTGTTATCACTGTGCAGTGTACCCAATACACAATTACCAAGGAAGCAGACAGGCTCTTCATCTTATTCAAATTACAGACAGGAGAAAGATACAGCCAATATTTAGAACCTGCGGAATTTCATGAGTTAAGAAACGGGCTGGCAAAAAATTTGATGGAATGAAAGAAAGCAGATCCTTGTCTGTACTGAGATCAATTGAGTTACAGTGAGCTGAGGATCTGCTCCAAATCATCAAACTTGGAAGCTTCAAAAGTGATTCTTCTTTTTCTTAATTAGGTTTTAAGCATAGACAGACATCTAATAAACTAATAATATTTTAGGGTAAGTTCTTAAGTAGATTGTCAACTCGGATTTACTGTCTCAGGAAGATCATGAAAATATTTTAGAAGCGGAAGAAACTTGTAGGGAGCAGTTCACATTAGAAGGTTGCAGTAATACGCTAAAACCTCTTTTTTATAGAAAAATATCCTCACAATATTTCTATGCTTTTTTACTGAACATCCATTTTGCAATACAAGTAGAGCATCAGGTAGGCACACATTCAGATTTCATGCATGGCTTGACTATGAAGATTAAATTGTTACTCTGTGACAATATTTTAAAAAAAAAAACACCACAGTAAAACCATGCACATATTTAAAAGCTTTTTTTTACACTCTGACATGTGGCATGGATTTAAGCTTTCATAATGGCAGCATTTGCCCAAAACATGCATTTCTTGAACCATAGAAGAAAATACTAAATAATCCAAAGATTGTTTAAATAATTCTAAGAGCCCCAAAATCTTCCTAACTCTTCCTTGGGTCACTCTGGAGGCTGCAACTTCCATGTGTTAAACTAGGCTAAAGCAGCATTGGAAGTAGAAACCCAGCCCATTCCTTTCTGCTTTTCTAGTCCCAAACCCCATGAAAAGGTAAAGAAAGAGAAAGTAGTTGAAGAGAAGAGCTGGAGCATCCCTCTGCCCATCTCTAGTTGTGGAATGGTCTCTAGACCCTTAACAGAAGTTGAACTATGGACAGAGAACCTGAATTGCACCTCAGGCCTCTCCTATCAGGATGAGAAGATGTAAATACGGCTCAAAGCTATCCGCTTGATAGTCTTGATTGAAACTTAAACATTGAAAATCTAAACAGTTATTCAAGTTTATGACAGCTGGTGAAAACATTTTCAGAAGATATACTACAGTGACTGGCGATGGCTTCCATGAATGAGTTGCCACTAGTGGCTGGGAGTTAGGCTCCCAGATGTCCATCAATATGATGCAGCCACAAAAGCCCAGCCAAGGGCCCATGATGGTGGCCAGGGCCACCCCAATTCTGCTGCATCCTGAGTCCCTCAGGGCCTTTCAGACAACCTGCTATGGGGAAGTCTGCTGAACTATCTGAGTAACATATCTGGGCTCTTTATTATTAACTGTTGGATCTCTCGCAGGAGAAGAAAACCACAATGCTTACTGTGCTAAATCACATAACCATAAATGATTCCATATTGATGAAAGAAATTATGATCTCAGCAAAACTAGCATGAAACTGATATCAGAACTGGGCCAAATAAACTTGTGTTTGTGCTTTAGGTAGAGGAATTTTGCTCTAACTAATTTCGCTCTACATAGTTGCAAATTTTAGGGACAAAGAATTGGTAAGGTCATTCTTCAGCTGCAGTAGCCTATAGTAGCATGGTTCATTTCCAGAACTAACTATGCAGTCAAGAAGTGGACTGTTTTTGCAGCTTTTCTTTTTTTCCTTGAATTAAATCATGTACTGCGTTCACCTATGAAGGCACTTTGAAGCGTTGTATACATGATTTAAGGTGATTTCTGCAAAGGCAGGAAAGGCTGTTGTCATTCTACAGGAGTTATTTATGTGTTTGTGGAATGAACTAAGACTGTGTGTGTATCTGTGTGTGTGTATGTATGTACATGCACAAGCCCTCATTCCTGAACAGAGGAAGTGGATTCAGAAATGGCCTATCATTTTCTTAATTGTTTACTAAACAGAGTTATAAACAGCTGCATTTCTGTATTAGGTCAAGGAGAACTCTTACAAATATATGAACATTTTCATCCAAGATTTTTAAAATTTGTGCAATTTCAGATATGTTAAGGTGGAAGAACATTTTTTTCTCTTTGTAAATCAGATATTCTTTAAACAACTAAAACTGAGCACCTGACAAAATAGTAGGATTTAAGACCTGTAGCTACTTTCAAGAATGGTCTAAATAAATGACATGAACATTTTATTTTTGTCTGGGTACCACTTCTGATTCCAGTACTTGCAGTTTTGATCCCAGTTTATTATTTTAAGAAAATAGTAGAGTTAACTGTTTAATCTAGTTGGTGAAAGAGATGCTGTCCAGTCTGCAAAACCACTTCTTGAAGACAGAGATAGATCCACAGTGGATCAGTGCTGAGAATAAAGTTTAAACTTTCCTTTTCACAAAGAATTTCAGCCTACGTATCACCCCCTTCCATAGGCTATAGACGATTGTTTTCACAGAATGGCAACCTCCATTTGGAAGAAGTGGCAGTAGGAAAATCCCGTCTTTAGGAGACTTTCTGAGGGAGCTATGTATCCCCAAACTAACCCAAACCTAACAACTAAAAGATTAAAAATGCACAGCATCTTGAACAGAAGCGAGCAGCAGATGGGAAACCATTATGAATCATAAGGGCAGCTAACCATTGCAACTGCCAGAAGGAGGTAAGCAACCATAACAACAACGCAATTTGTTTTCCATATATCAAGCCTTAAAAGTAACCTGAGTCAAGAACACCAGACAATTCCAAAAGAACCTAAGTATTCCGGGATTATATTTCAAAGATAACCTATGTCTTGTATGACAAATCTCAAATTTTGAAAGGAGTCATTAATTTTCTGTTCATTTCTTAGCCTACCCTTTTCGAATGGATTTTCAAAATGCACAGGGAATAGCAAATTGAGAATAGAAATAATACAAAACCTAAAATGATAGAATGATTGCAGAAACAATAACCATTGATAACAGAAAACCCCAAATCCATAGGCAAATAGGCAGTAAAACTCAATTAAACAGGCAGCTGACCAAAATTAACTTCTATTCATTTATGGACCTATCAGTTACCCAAAGAGAGAAAACAAAAGTTGTTTCTTATGTATGGCCTAACACTGTTAAAAAAACAATCATTCCATGCATTTCTCATTTGCTGAATCAGGTGTAAGTGGCAGGTCTTGAAGGCTTCTTTGATTAATTTACCTACATATTCTTTGAAAGTGAGGAACAACTCTGAGAGTAGCACTACTTTTTTTCTAGTTTATTCCATACCCTTGAAAGAGGCTGGGAAGCCCCTTCTCTAGTTTAGTCACTGAATGTCCTTGCCATGACGGTGACCAATGGCTAATAGCTGTCTTCTGTTCACATTCTTGGAAAGGGCTTGAACTATTTTCAAGATTACTGATTAATGATCATTTGTTTTATTAAAACTCATTAAAAAGAATTTTGCCCTGACTTACCTTCTATTATAGACTAGTCAATGGAAATGAAAATGTATCTAAATCAGGAAAGAGTCTGATACTTAGGTTTTATCACATCTATCATGCTAAATTTAGTGTAAAGGAGAAGGAATCCAGTCTCACACATTTGTTCTCAGAGACAATTGAAATCTGCTGTTCATATATAGCTTCCTCTATACAACAAGGCAGTATGGTACAAGAGACATACTTATCTTCTAGGAGTTTAACCCAGCTTGCAGTCCACAGCCTGGATTATTTGTTGTGATTTAATATGATGTATTCTGTACCTAATAAACCATTTAATTCAAATAATTATTACATTATTCAACTGAAATTGTAGTGATAATAGTATGTGGATTCCTCTACTGAACTCACTCCCTCTGTAACAGTTTCACAGAGCAATGTCATTTGAAGTAATAACTTTTTAGTGTAATAGCTCAGTAACCATAAATTATTAAAAGCTACATTAAATGAATTAAAGTGACATAAACCAATCTGCACTGAAAGGGGAGGGTATTATTTTCAAGGAAGAAAAGACAAGAAAACTGCCTCATTCAACAAGCTAGTCAGTCAGTACACTCACTAGTGTCATGTGGAACGCTCATCTCTACAAAAACCTAAAGTGCAACACAATAAACCAAGAATTGTTCCAAAATTTAGGAATTTAGCTTATAAGCCAAATAGATATGCCTATTAATTGAGCAATGAAGAGTGAAGAAAGACCTGAGCTAATAAATTTTCCTTTCGATAAATTAATTTTAAAAATACCAAACAATAGGTGTAAAAATTGGTAGGGTGGAAATCATGCAAACCAAAAGCAACTATCAAGCACAGAAAACATAAGCATGCTTTTGTTTAATTTTCCATGGTTTAGTCCTGAGAAGTGCTTTGTTCTTCAAAATGTTAAAATCCAACGGCATCACTAAGTGTTACTTCTGAAGAACTATTCAGAAAAACTGTTGTCAAGAACAGGGTTTTAAACTGGAAATAGTGTATATCGAATATTAAAATGGGTTCTACCACAGCAGAAAGAACTTGTCAAAGTTTTCTTTAGCAACCACTGTTTACAAACTATTTTTCTCTCTATTTCAAGGTTCCCCAAGCTTCATTATCACTGATATTGCTTTCTCAACACTTTGGTTTGACCTTCTTATTGGTCTCAGCTTTTAATTCCCTTTGGCTGCTGAATGGCCAGCTGCAATATCAATGAGGAGGAAGCTATAGCCAGGGTAGTGTAGAACCACAGCACTAAAGCTTCATCCTGGAGATGTCTGTAACAAAGAAAGCCAAGAACACTGAAGAATCAGTACTCCGAAACAGAAACAACCCTGCAGAACTAAACAAAGAACACAATTGAAAATGACTGCCTTAGAGTCACTCATCTCCAGTGACTGAAAAGCAAAACCCATCAAGTTATTTCCTCATTGAAGCAGACTGTGACAAGCATAGGAGTGGGAGATTCGAGCTCAAGTCTACATGGCAACCACACAAGAGAAGAGAAAATCTGGAAGAAGAATACAGATTGATCTTCCAGAAAATTAGGATTTTCATGAAATATGTCCAGAAGTGTGATCCACATCTAATATACCCCCTCTCCCCTGAGAAGAGGAAAAAGACTGCCCTCAGGCAAACACACCAGCTCCTGGATTAACAGAGTTCTCTCTGGACACTTTTAAACCAGAAGAGACCATAAGTCTGGTCTGACATTTCACAAAATAGAGGCATAGTATTTTACCAACTGTTGATAGGTCTGCCTTTCCTTGGTACTGCAAGACAAAAAATAACCTTTCCAGCATGTCAGTGGATGTTTGGCTAGTAAAGAAAAAAAATTGGCTTTCCCCAGCACATATCAGCTACTGCCAATTTATAGCTGTTTTATGAATAGAAATTTGTGCATTTACTTGACAGTGGTCCAACATTTGTGTATTTATTCGACACACCAAAATTTAGCAGCACTACTACAGGCTTTACAGAGAAAGAGAGCCTATCAATATTTCTGAGGCATCTTTCAGAGGCTGGCTCCCATAAACAACACAATCCAAAACCAACTAAGCAAACAAAAAACAACCCTCTAAACACTACCCTCTAAGAATCCATCCATGTTATCACCAGTCCTCTTTTTTTGTTTGGCATTAGAAATATTTACTAAATCTCAAACTCCAAGTAAAAATCTCACCCTGGAAGAGAGGATTCATAAGTGAAAAAGCAATGACATAAAAAACTACTCTAACAAAAGAGAAATTAACAACATGGTGTTAAAGGAGAAGGGAAATATGCTCATTTTGGGTGCTGGCCAATAGAGATCAATCTTATTATGCCAAAGATGAATTTGGCTTATTACAGCCTTGGGAAAGCATCTTGTTACAGGTTACCTTCATAGGAAGTGAAATGAAAAAATAGTGTGGAGGAAAAGCTTTCATAATTTCTCTCTCTCTCTGTCATCACCCACCCACCCCATCTCCAATTTAATTTTTAAGTGTCTGCTATCAATGGCACTGAAAAAGTTCAGTTTGGTTCTGTTAAGTGGAAAAGGAGAATTCAGAGATTCTGGATTGTTACAACTCATCCATCTTTTGTTGTGCCTGACTCTTAGAGGCAGGAGAATCTTATAGCTTTTGAATGGTATGGCATGTTGATCACCTAGTTTGTAGGTGAGTACTTGCAGCTTTCTTGGATCAAAGCACCTTTAAAGCAATAAAAATGTCTGGTAATTTCTTGGTTGAGTATAAAGTGTATATTAGAATGCCAAATTAGTGCTAGAAAGTGAATGTATGAACAGTAACTAGGTTGAAACTCTTCACATAAAAACTAGACAGTATCAGTCTGCAAAAAGAGGTCCTTGCCTAAGAACTCACACAAAGTAAACAGCACATGAAAATTCAGACTGCTTTAAATACCAATAACCTGAAGAAATGTCCAAGCCCAGAGGAAGCAATGAAGTGATAGGGAAGCATTAGACTGGGGCATCAGTTCTGGGTGTACATCTCATTCCCATGCTGACTTGTTATCACTTCCTGTCAAACATCTTAGTATGTGTGCCCCAATTTCTTGACAAAACAGACATAATTTTATTTGTCTTTGAAAAGTTATTTTTTTCAATATCAAAATGATCTTTTAGAAGATAGGAAGGAAGCTTTGGCTGGTAAATTAGAAAATCACCTTTAACTTAGACAATGCAGTGTCATAGCTATGCTTTGCTACTTATTTCCTGGTTAATGCCAAGCAGCTCACTCTAGTACTTTTATGTCTCATTTCCCCAGACAAAATAATAGTAAGAGAAAAAAAAATATAATAAGAGGAAAAATAAATGCATCCAGTCAGTTTTTCCTACTCGGATCTGTGTCCTACTGTAATCTGACAGTGTTGCGGGTAGTGTTTTCTGCTTGTGGGATGATGACATCAGCAGGATGTAATTGAGCATTTTACTTTGATGATATGGTTTATGGTGAGGAAGGAGGAGAGTCCAGCTGGATTAATTTAATTGTTTCTTTATTCTTGCAGCTTAAGAGAAATATTGTGTGATCAACTGACTACTTAATATCAATTTCAGATGAAAATGCAAGAGGCACAGCCATTAATGTCAAAGTGGCAATTCATGACCACATGGGACAGGCGGGTTACCTATGTTTCTCTTCAGCATGCAAATAAACAGCCCTCTCTGTAGTGTGTGTCTGTTTAGGTAAAGATTTTCCATATACCTGAGTATGGTATTTATTTAATTTATGGAATGTTTCCTCTTATGTCCCAGTACAAATTCATACAGCATCAATATTCATACAAATTTATAATATCAGCAGCAGGTTGTAAATAACAGTACATGGAATACCTAAGTATGTGTCTTCCACTTTGCAGGCAAGAGAAATACATTATAATGCAGACCCAAAAGATTCAGATAAACGTACATTATTTTTGCCCACAAAATATTTACTATTTTTTCTGCTTAAACAGATGTAAATTTAAAATTACATTTGCTGTAATGAGAAGAAGAAAAGGTTGGGGGTTTGACAACTTTTTATCCATTATGGGAAGACATTCTTACAGATTAAATCTGCTGTTAACAAAGACAGAAGCTGACCTAAGAAGGGCTGATGTCTGTTGGGAAAACTGCGTACACCCATAGATGAGACCTGTCAACACAGCTTACATTGATAAGGTCAGACAGATTTCATAGCTGGGTTTGTTGTGGGTTGTTTTTTTTTTAACTGTCTTTGCATTTGGGAAGCTATTCTGATCAGAACAAGAGCAATTTTAGGAAACAATCGCTTTTAAAGAAGCATGTTGTCTCCAAGGCTAATCAGCTTAGCATATTTACAGTAATGTGGACAACAGTCCCTGTAGCATCTTCATAACAAATCAGCAAAACATTAAGGCATGGATTGTGAACAATACCAATCACCTGGCCAAACAAAAACAGGAATTCCAAAAAGCTTCCTTATCTACTCAAATCACAAATTGTTTCTGCAGTCTTCAAACTTTCTTCTGGAAAAACCTTGCCTGAGCTCCTAGAGTATTATCCAAAATTACTACTCTTAACCCAAAAATATCTGGAAGGACCTATCCTGGTGGGAATTATGCAGATAAAACAGACTTTTAACCTTCTTCTCTCTCTCTCTTACAAAAATCTACTAGTCTCATTGTGGCAAGAAGGGATAGCAATGCCCACTGAAAATACTAATGACCAGCTCTTCTTGAACAAGTATGATCCCTCAAAATGCCAGAAGTTTAACTTGCATGGTTTACAGTTGAAAATGCACTCCTAGATACACAGAAAGCATCTGGGAAGCATGACTGTACTAGGTATGTATCCTTGAGAAATCAAATGAGATAAATGCAGCCTAGCATAGACCTGGTTAGGCAAGTGAGCATGACATTGTGTCAGCAACCATCCCCTGTCTGTCTTCACTTAAGAGTAAGAACTATTAAACTGTTATCATAGAAGCAGATTTAGCATCCCAATACTTTTTTTCCTTACTTATACTGTGGAATTCAGTAAAGCCAAGTGCCCTTTCACATAAAAATGCATAAAACTCCCTGTAGCTAAAGAGCTAGCCCTATTGGTAAAATGCACACAGCTCTAGAAACATCTCCAAGTACTACAAAAGAGAGCACCGGCATCCCTAACTAACCTTCAGGAACAGAGTGAGCTAGCAAATCTGTAAAAAATGAAGACTATATGCTCTGGAAAACATTCGAAAGGAACAAGCGTAGTCACTAGCAGAGAGCCAAAAATGCCCTAATTTGCTAGCTGTGGTACTCTCTGATCTGTAAATAAGAGCAATTAAATCAGAATACTGCTACTGGCAGAAAATTGTTTTTCAGACAAAGGCTCGAGGTTCCACTGGGCACAGAAGAGCATGGAAATTGGACTGCACTTCATTTTGCTTGCACGATTGCTGAGGTCTCTGCTTACTCTGCAAAATACACTGTTATTAAGGGGGTTTCTGCTCAGACATGAGAAATACAGACAGTTGACTCTGAGGCCTGTAAAATATCAGAAATCCTGATCTATATTTTAGCAGAAATGTTTCCTTAGATATGCAGGCCGCAGACAGATCACCTCCATCAGGATCCAGTGGTTCCCTGGAGACAGCCTCACTAGTCTCAAGAGTAAAGTAAAACTACAAAAGCAAAAGATATGTTATTTTGACTGGAGAGGAAGGAAATAAAAGCTGGATTCACAGACCTCAAAGTTCTTAAATAAAAGACAAATCACTCCCCCCAACATGCAAGAATATTGTGACTAGATGACCTAAATCTTTTGCATACTGAGAGTACACAAATACAGCGGCTCTATGATGCTTACAAAAATTACAGTTTTTAAAACCATTGCCAACCATGACCAACAACTTTTCTACTGAATTCAAGTCCAGAATTGCTTCTAATTTTTCCTTAAAGTTTGGTAGGACATGGCCCATTCTGTTTTCATATATATATGGTTCCCCAGTTACTTATCTCTCTCATGCTTCTCAGGTCACAGAATGGTAGGGATTGAAAGGGACCTCTGGAGTCCAAGCCCCCTGCTAACACAGGATCATCCAGAGCAGGTTGAATAGGATGGCCTCCAGGTGTGTTTTGAATATGTCCTGAAAAGGAGACTCTACAACCTCTCTGGGCAGCCTGTTCCAGTGCTCCATCATGCTCAAAGTGAAGAAGTTTTTCCTCATATTCAGACTGAACTTCCTGTGTTCCAGTTTGTGCCCATTGCCCCTTGACCTGTCACTGGGCACCACTGAGAAGAGTCTGGCTCCATCCCCTTGACACCGGCCCTTTAGATATTTATAAGCATTTGATCAGGTCCCCTCTCAGTCTTCTCTTCTCCAGGCTAAACAGATCCATCTCTCTCAGCCTTCCCTCATACAAGAGACGCTGCAGTTCCCTAATTATCTCTGTAGCCCTCCTCTAGTGAGCCCAGAACTGGACACAATGTTCCAGATGTGGCCTCACCAGGGCAGAGTGGAGGAGGAGATAACATCCCTCGACCTTCTGGCCACGGTTTCTTGATGCACCCCAGGATACCATCGGCCTTCCTGGCCACAGGGGCACACTGCTGGCTCATGGAGAGCTTGTTGTTCACCAGGACTTCCAGGTTCTTCTCTGTAGCACTGCTTCCCAGCAGATCAACCCCTAACCTCTGCTGGTGCTTGGGGTTATTCGGCCACAAAGTGCAGGACCCTACACTTGCCCTTGCTGAATTTCATTAGGTTCCTCTCTGCCCAACTCTCCACCCTGTCCAGGTCTTGCTGAATTGCACCACAACCTTCTGGCATATCAGCCACTCCTTCCACCTCAGTACCATCAGCAAACTTGCTGAGGGTATAACTCTGTCCCTTCATCCAGGTCACTGATATGCTGAACAAGACTGGACCCAGTACTGAACCCTAGGGAACAGTGCTAGCTACAAGACGTAAAGAGAACTACCGCAAGACCTATGTTACAATCCCTTTCAAGGGCTGGTCTTACCTAAAGAAAATATCGCTTTATAAATCTTACCATTGTATCCTGAAGGGACAGGATTTCTTTAATTGTTTTTATTTAGCTATTTGTACCAGCGATGCTATTCTGAATAGATTTAGATGCTGCTTTTCTGCTACCCTTTCGGCAACATCTCCTCCCTCGTCCGTGTTTCTTACTTTTCTTAGAACCCTTTATTCCAATTGTATTTCAGTCAAATACAACGACAGGAGAAATACATCCATTTCTCCTGAAATGTTTCGATGCACTTTCAAAATGTAGATTATCATAGATCTTAGAAAGCCTGTATTTGCTGTAAGCTTCATCTGGAATAATCACACATTCCATCTTTGCATTGCAGTTTCATGCATATATATGAATGAAATAAACGTGGATAGATAGACACAAAACAGTAAACTCCTTATGTTTTACTTTCTTCACTCTTCCTTGAATGAGGGAAATGCTTTTCCACATCAGCATTAGAAGAAGCTGTCTTTTGAGTATAAACTCTACCGTGGAGCCAGAATTTGTATCATACCCTCCAGTCTGAAGACGCATTCACCAAAAAAACATCCTGTAAAAGCAACATTTGGGAATCTTCTTTCATACTGCTTTTCCTTACTACATTTCTGCTCCTCCCTTTCATTAATCATAAACAATCTCTATGTACATTCCCCCTCAGTTTCCTTTCCAAAGGCCTCATGCTGTTCTCAGAGAACTCCTTTCCCTGTGGTTGCATCTGAATGTACCACAGTGGAAAGCAGATAGGCAAACTTCTATTTTACTGTTGGTGATCTTATCAACAACACTTTTCTCCATTTCCCTTAGTCTCCAGCACACATCATTTGATAAGTTCTGTTACTGAATCACCACGAAATAAATTGCCATTTTCCATTATAATTTGCAAGAAAATGTGGCTTACACAGAAAATAACTGCTCTTAAAAATCATAACACAGTTTATGTAGCAGTCATTAACAGCGGGCTGCTTCCCGCCCCCCCCCCCTTCCTTCTACTTCCAGGCTGTCACTTTTCTATCACATGGGGTTAAACCTGTACTGAGAATTTTTAGAATGCAACTCTATAACACCCACAGTCAACAACAATAAAGACCTGTTGTTGAAGTCTCTAGGCAGTTGAGGACTACAGATAGCAGTATGATTAAAGAGATTAAGTTTGTTGAAGCCCATTATTAACACCAGGACATTTTCTCTGAAACAATGAACCATTAAAAACAGTGTGATGGATGTACAGAAGAGCAAATTCATCACAATGAGGTGTTTTCAGAAGTATTAAGGGAATAGTATTTGTCCCTCCCTTGCCTCACTCATGCATAACTAACAACCTCACATTGAAGTGTTAAATTCTGAGTGCTTTAATAACCAAAGTACCCCTGCCTCAGGTATCTGTCCCCTGAGCCATATTTCAGAAGTAATCCAGGATATTTTACTAATTTGCATATATTGCTATAAACATCAAGAATGCTTTCGTTTCTGCAAGCAAGGCACGGTCATCAAATCTAAAAAGCTGCAGAACCATTTTATTTCTTAGCCTGCTTCCACCATCTTCACTCAGCAAAGGCCTGTTTACCAAATCCATGAAACTGCAAAGAGCTCATTCATTCGCATCTGCACAGAGTAGGGCAGGATGTATTTCTATAAACACGCAATCCAGGCTTCTTTCTTTTCTTTTCTTTTTTTTTTTAATGAAAGAGTAAAATAACTTGAGAGAGTGGCTCAGCAAGTCCTGAAAATGACATAATTTTATATCCAAGGCATTTCACGCTTGGATATGTATTCTGAAGCAGATGGTAAGTCTTGGAAGAAGATGAAGAATTGGGATTCAGCCACAGCTAAATGTTCTGGAAAATGAATGTAGATTATAATGCAAAAACTTAGAAAAGGTGGGAGTGATTGATGTATCAATCCTACCTATTTTAAAGTGAACTCAAGGGAGAGCTACACAAACTTATGGCTACAACTGCATTGTCACAAAGAAGGTGTCATTTTAAAGAGCCGTAGGGGCTGTTTTCATTCTTCAATGAATCCGAATCAAACCCTGCTTAGACAGTATGGTACTGCTAATGTTTACCAAGCTGGAGTGCTTGCACTGGAGTGCAAGTTCCAAAGTAGTCTCTTTGAGTCTAAAATCTGCTGAAAAGTGTATTCCTAGAAGCTTGCCTAGGTTTCAACACCAAGAAGATATGACCTCATGTTACCCTGAAATTGTTAAGGGCAGGCTCAGATTTCTTCACTCAAAGCAGTTTCAAATATCTACTTCAACATTCCTCCTAATGACGTATGCAAAACCTTGAGAATTCTAATTAAATTCCTGATGATCCATAATTGAAAAGCATCATTGATACAGAGATTCTGAGTACCTTAAAGAGAGAAATTATGAGCTTGAACCTGGAGTCCCAGAAAAGGAATGAGATTCAATCAGAAAAATGCAAGTTTCCTCATAATAAGTAATAAATAGAACTACTGCTCCACATTGGCAGCTCATTAAGTAGCAACTACAGAGAGAAAAATGCGGTGGTGCTACTAGTTGACTACAGTAAGTGTCTACCATGCACACTCAGGTCAGAAGTCCTGGTATTCTAATAACAACACATTTTTCTTAAGTCCTTGCACAGGGTTTGCAATAGTTCTCTGCTGATGAGAAAACAATACTCCAAATTCCATAAAATAATAATATCCTTGTGAAGTATATCATTATAAAGAGGTAATTATCTCCTAAAATGTAATTTCTAGACTGCTATTGGCGATTACTAGATTGTCCTAGAAAGTCCTGTTTCCTAGTAGGTACAGAGAAGGTCGTTTGTTTCATGAAAATAATACCTACAATACGAATATCTGCACAAGCTTCAAAGCAAAGATGATAATAAACTTAATAAATAAAATGCTGTAATGTTATCCGATTTCACAAATCTTCAAGACATTTTAACCTGTTTGAAAAAGTTTTTTCTACAAAGCATATAAAATGATTCCTGGTTTATGATCATAGAATCCCTAATAAATATCACTAGTTTGTTACCCATTTGATATTATCCCAGAACAATTACATACCCTTAACATCCAACATTTCCAATATAACTAACTTTAAGAACTTTATTATAACCATTGTGTTTTTAAAACTGAGGTACAAATGTGTCAGAAGTGGAAAAGCCAACTGCTTTTCAGTTAAAACTGATACAGAAATTAAGTGGAAGCATATTTTATAAAACAATACCTTAGTTAGGGTTTAATAACCTGTCATAACCCTAAAAAACTGTTGGTAGATTGTTTTAAAACGTTAGAAAAATAATTTTGAGTAGCAACAATGGGTGCTGAGATTCCTCAGACAAACAGGAAGGCAGTGTAAGGATAGATTTGAGGTGGAAAACAAGAATTCTGATCCTTCCTGAGGTCAGTACTTTCACTGAGGAGGTCATGCCTGTGTAAATTCTCACTTGGAAAGGGATGTGGGAAGGGTGAGAGAACGATCGTTAAAGTCCAGATGATTAATCCTGTGCTGTGAATGCAGCCACACAACTTGGGCACAGAATTGGGCTTTTCTACTGGTTGGGGGTTTTGTTGTTGGTTGTTTGTGGGGGGGATTTGGGGTTCATCTGGTTGTTTTTTTAAATATTTGGAAATACTAACAGGACTTTGTAATATTTACGTCCTATAATTACCTTGAAGAATTTCCTAATGGCACCATCAAGCGAAAAGAAAAGGGCTTTTGTTCACAGACACCGTTAAACAAGGTACCTTGTAGTTCCTCACATCCTCTTATGTGTACTGAATCACACTGACATATTCTTGGCCCAAAGTGAAGCTGATGTGATACTAAACTAACCTCAAAAGTAATTTGATATGATTTCATTTCATACAAGAAGTTGATTTAGTTTTTAAGGCTTTGCTTGGTAGGTAAACACGTATAAGACATTTTATTACGACAAAGGATATAAGAGGTACTGGAAGCAGAGCAAGGAAATAAGGGCTCTTACTGGACTTGAACATACATAATTTAAGTCAACATCAGAACATTTATGCTAAAGAGAAAATTTAACTAGTGATTTTCTGTTTCTTACCAGACCAGTTACCCACCAAGAAGGATTTATGTACTATTTTCAAGAGACAAGTGTTCAGTCTTTCATTATTTCTACTGGAACATTTTAATGACTCAGCTAGACCTTAGAAAACCCTGCTTAAACCTGGTGAAACTGCTTGCTGCTTTCCAACAGATTTCTTTCAAGCGAATGCTCATTCAAAATGAAATTAATTTGCTCACTTCTTCCACTAAGATATTTCCCAGTCTCCTGCTTCCGTGCTCATCTTTCTTGAACTCTGTGCTGGCTTTCAACACTGTTCGTTGCTCTCTCCTCAAAGATATGCCCTTCAAAGCTTTTTCAGTCCCCATCTTCTGATTCCTCTCCTGATCATCTCTCCGGTCCCTTTCTTGGTCTCTCCTTTGATGAATCAGTTTTCTATTTTCAACATGATTATTTCTGCAGTGCAGTACAGACATCGCCACTCTTGCTTTAAACAAGTTTACCCCTATAACTTCGTCTTACCATAAGAGCATAGAGTTCTGCTCAGGATGTTTTCTTTCTCTTCTCCCCACTTCATGTTTTCATATTTGCCATACACTGGGATTTTAATTTTAAAAAGTTTCTTGTTAAAGCATTATCCTTTTCTTTAGCAGTACCTTCCTATACCTTCAATCCTCTTATTTAGTTTTTTAAAACCCTCAAGG
The DNA here is from genome assembly GCA_013399095.1 of Psophia crepitans. Classification (NCBI taxonomy): domain Eukaryota; kingdom Metazoa; phylum Chordata; class Aves; order Gruiformes; family Psophiidae; genus Psophia; species Psophia crepitans. The sequence continues at coordinate 101,327 of VWZZ01007818.1, read as the reverse complement.
CTCCCTTTTACAAGCTGTCCACAAACCAGGTGGTTAAGAGGAGAAGCAAATAAGAATAAACAATATGTAAATCATAAACAATGCTGCTGGGGTTTTTTTTTTTTCTATTTCTCTCAACTTAGTTTTCTATCAAGTGTAATTACTAGTGGTGTGAAATGGTGGGGATGTTTGTCTAACAAGTGGAAAACATTTACTTCAGGTTAGCATAGTGTAGACATCAAAACAAAATTCCAGTTACGTTTCATACATAGTCTCTTTCCACAACACGATTTCTTCCTCCCTCATTGCCAAAGAAGGTTAGGCAGATTTTTTACTGTCAACTTAAACCCACATTTAAGGTTATTTGAAACAAAGCCTCAGGCTTCAGTCTTGCAGTTTGAGACCAATTCTATCTGTATTAATGAGCTCTATAATTGTCTTGTATAACATAGCTTTCAAACCTGTAAACCTTAACAATTATTTAAATCTCATTTTAAACTTAAAGAAATACTTCATGAATTACCAGAGAAGACTTCTTGCTAAAAGCACTTAAGCTGTATATCGTATTTAAACAAATAGTTTCAAAAATCAAATATTTTCATTCAAGAGTTAACTTTTGTTTATTATGCAATCCTACTCCTCAACAAAATAACCTTTGATGTAAACATGTCACATTTTTATCCATCACTTACTTAGTCTTACAAGCAGGCTCTGAGTCATGCCTCTGTTAGTTCTGCCTGTTAGCTCTTTATTCCAGCACGTGCTCAAGTCTGCAGGGATATAAGAACGAGCGAGGTCCAAGACTGGGCACGATAGCCAGAGCTCAGCCCACTTCACACTTCAGCTCAGACATTATGTACACATTAATCAGAATGCCACACGTAAAATAGGGCAATTACTCACAACGATCACTTTAGCTGGCCCAAAAATCAAAACTCTTTGTAGCTCATCTTACCTTTAAAATGCAGAAGCTAAATGGTTAATCAAAATGTTTATGTAGTATGTCTGAGAGATCATTTTCTTTTACAAAAAAAAAATAAAAAAATCCTTGTACCACTGAGTAATCAAAGCATTTCACCTGAATTTACTACACTCATTATCTTAAACTGAGTGTTTGATCTCGACTCACAAATTAGAGTGACTTTAAAGAAGCTTGATCCCATATTAAGAGGCCAGTAGCTCAGATCCGTATTCCCTTCTTTCTTTCTGTAGTCTCCTTCAACAGCTCTGGCTAAAATCTAACAAAAATTCACTAAAAACCAAAAAGCTGTCTGCAGAAAATCAAAGTTCCTACAAACTTGGATATTTTTTTAAACTGCTACTTGACATTTCAAATTTCCTAGAAAAACCAGGAAAGTGCCAAATTCTGTTCCGAGTTTTACTAGCAAAAACTAGGAGAAATTCAACTTATTTCAGAAGAATATCCATGGAATCACATTGGCTAGGAAGCTCTTCCCTTGAAATTTTGCTACAATGTTTAGTCCCAGTGAATTCGAGTCATCCACATGACACAAGATGGTGAGAAAACCTCGTAAATTGGTATAGGACAATTCGAGAGGTCAGGTCCTATTTCTGAAATTACTCTCACACATATCAAACATGGCAATATTCACCAGACTTTCCACTTTGAGAAGTTAAAGAGGGTCTCCATTTGTTCTGTTGTGATGGATTCTAACACAGGGGTCATGGCTTCATTTTTCATCTGTGCCTGCTCATTCATTTGGTTTTTTCTGTTTCTGTGTGTGTTGGACAGGCACACTCCATACATGATATTAAAATAATCTTTTTCTTGACCTTTCAGTTAATCAAGTGATATTGAAGGGGTTAATCTATAAAAGTCAATAGCAAGAGAAAAAAAAACCAGCTCAGGCACAACTGCACTTTAGAATTATCACCAAGTATGAACTATCCTCCTCAAATCCTTCAAAGTTATATTCAATTCTGCTTGCTGCGTACACCTGAAACTGCCAGGCAATGATAAAAAAAAAAGGATTGCTGTAAGAGGTTATGAACCTTTACACCTAAATGAGTTAATACCCTCCAAACTCCTTCCTCACAACTACTTCATAAAACTCAGAGTTCAAGAACACTGAACTGAAAGTTGGTCCTCAAAGCTGAGAAACATACAGGTAAGTTTTAATTAAATCAACAGTTCTAATGATGTCTACCCAAGGTTAAAATCTGGCTTGGAGTGAAGCCAGGTTTCCTTTCATTTCTGGAAGCTGGAGGCCTTAATTCTCTGTCTTCTTGCACCAGGCATTCTTCTGTGCTTAAAATGAGAAAACGTTAACAGTGTATTTTGCAGGTGCAAAGGGCTTTGAGAAATGCCCCGCAATGAGGGATCACATTGAGAGCAGAGATCTCAAGGCAATATTTTTGGTAAACTATACTGGAAGAGCATAATTTCTTTGACTATGGCATTCCAAAGCAATTCAAGTTGTACATTATCACCTGCAGTCCACTTGCATGCTACTCTAACGTCAATGGTACCCATGACATTAAAATGCAAGTTTAATTTTTTTCTATTCAAAACTTCTTAAATTCTTTGATGGAAGACTTTGCATCTAAGAAGGAAACCGAAACCAAAACCCCACTAAAAGACTGTATTTGTAGATTCATATCATTACAGTAGGCAAAGGATTTTTCTTATCTTTTTTTTCCAGATAACATCAGACAGTTACAGCTCCTAGGTTTACGCATGTGCTTAATATTGAGGAAGTACTTAAGAAATTCTCTGCTGCACTGCCATCACAGTTTGGTCCTGTTTTCTTCCCCAAGAACAGCAGCCCTGCCCCACTAGGGTGTGAAGACACTGTGCCATCTGCCCCCTGTACACTCTTACTGTTCTGCCAAATATAACACAGTTCATCCTTCATCCATGGAGAAATAGCCAACATTTCATGATTTTTGCTTAATCAGAATCCTCCAAGTAGAAAGGATTGAGATTTGAGTGTTCTTTTTTTTGTTGTGGTGTTTTGTTTTGTTTTCTTTCTTTTCCCAGCTTTGAGGGGTTGGCTTATCTCTCGACATGCAAGATTTCCAAATAATGCAAACATCAAAATCCTGTTCACAGAGCAAAGAAAGCACGTTCAACTCCCTCTGCCCCCCACCTTCCCTGAGACACCATCTCACCAAACAGCCAGTAAAATCTCAGTAATTTGCTCACATCCATCAGTGTATTAACACATTGTTTCATGTATCCATGGATTTTAACAATACCTGTGACTATCTTCACATACAAGGTACCTGTGCTGGGAGCGACTACTCCTGTTCGGCATCAAAAAACCCACTTCTGCCTGGGATGCATTGGCCATAGCTATAGGTTCAGGTCATGGCAGGGCTGACCTGTGTGGGCTGGGGAGAAATGTTTTCCTGCTTGTAGAAGCACAGGCTAAGAAACAAGTCTAAATATATGATGGAAGTAGGAGGCAGGAGTGAGAGAGAGAAAGGCTTCTTGAGGACAGATGTTACTGGAGTAGCCAGCCTGGTATTTCAGAACAGGAAAAATGTCTGATGGATGTTTCTCTTGTATTCTGAAAAACAGGACTTATTTACAAAACAAACACACTGAGATGGTACCAAAAACATCACATGATCATCTTACCAATTCCTCCACCTACACAAAGTGTTTTTGCAGGGTCTTTAATTTTGCCTAGCTGCTCAGGTTAGTGGAGTGGTGCTAGTAAATTCAGCTCCTGTTGGTATTTACAGACTGCTTTCAGTACTATGAGATAGTTATACCAGTATCAGTTAATCAATGTTTTCCTCAATACCACAAAAGACATTTCCTGAGCTTATAAAAACAAGGTCACCAAGATATAAGCACTGTTTTCTAAAGTCTTTGTCAAGCCTGTGCCTTTGCATTTGCAAACTGGCACAGGTCTGCATAGATACTCCAGTACTTTCTTGTGCAGGAAGCTCAGCATTTCGGCAGATCACAGGCACCAACTAAATATCATGCTTTAGGGAATAAAATCTGCTATTCTTCAAATATAGCAAAAGAAAGCAAATCAGATATGACCTGCAGAGGGTGCCATAGCAAGCTGTGTATGAAAAGAGAAAAAAAATGATCATGTGAGTTCTTTAACACTGAGTGAAAACATACACTCCACCTGAAAGGTATGATTAAACTCATGGAGGGGTTTGCTTTTTTTTTTTTCTCCTCCTTTAACTGCTTTGGTCTCTTTCTTTACTAAATCTGGATATACAGCAGGGAAAGGAGGAAAAAAAAAATCAGAGCATGTTATAAATAAAGAACTGAAGTTAGGAGAGTTGATAAAATATGAATACCATTCCAAGGAGCTTAATGTGTCATAGCTGCATAATAGAAAAGGGAGTGAAGTGCGTATGTGCCCCTGCTGCTTAACAGTAGGTTTGAAAGAGGCTGCAAAGGCAGCACAAGTGGAAAATTCTCTCGTTGGCTGCTTTCCAAGGCATCTATTCAGCTTATGAAAAATATGATATTTTATTTGATATCCAGTGTATGGATTTGGCTTTTTGTGGTTTTTCTACAGAGAAACAATCGGAGAATGGAGCAGGACACTGGAAACCAGTGTTTTCTGCCTTTCCCCCTGTCTCCTCCCATCCAGTCCTTCATTATTTTTAAGGCTTTCATCAAATCTGTAAAATGCTTTCTTCATACAACATAGCCAGTTGTATATGTGACGGATAACATGAAAGAGCATTTCTGTGATCATCTTTTCTGGTCTCAGAGGTGAACTGTAGCCTAGTAACCAGGGGCTGCTAAATACTGATACCTTGATTCAGTGCAGCTCTGGTAAGCCTGCCATCTTCCATCTCCAGGGGAATCACTGTATTAAATTTACATTAAAGACGGCTGCAAGACTGACCCAAGGGTCATATTAGCATTTTTACTCCGGTAAGTTGGTCAGCGGAACATTTCTGCACCATGAAAATTATTCCGGTACTCTATTGTTAGGAATTAAACATTTATGAGAAATTTTGTAGGAGCATATTAGCAAGAATGAGCTGGTAAGAAGTACAATAAGGGCAGACCAGTATCAATATGTAGATCTGAGGAAGAAAATCAAATCAGATTCTTTTCATCTCAAAATGAAAGTGGACACCAGAAAACCGGCAGGAATGAGAGTGAAAGGAGCGCTCTATTTACTGGAAGAGAGGCAACAAAGGTAATGGTGACAAATGTGCTTAATCTTGTCTGCTCTTCTGCACTCACTGGGCTCTATTCTCATGCACACTCTTTCATCAGATTCAAAGTTTGCCAGTGTAAAGCAGAGAAATATCATAGGCCAGAAATCTCCATTTTCAGATGAGCACAACATGCAGGGCTACCTGGATTTTACGCCCTCGAGATTCATGGATCAGTCACAAAACAGACAAGGGACTAATTGACATTTATTCTGTACTTGAAAGGAAACCAACAAGCGTATGTTAAAAAGGATCAGCTGGGAAAATATAGTAGAAAACAGAAATAGAGAAAACTCTACCTTGCAGCTGTATAAGTGCAGGAGGAATGAAAAGGAACCAGGACAACTTGACATTCAGAATGGAATAACAATGGCTCTCACAACCCATTAATATCTATTTGTCTGTACCCTAGATAATTCCATATGGACGAGAATGACCAAAGAAAAACACTTAACAATCTAAGAAGCACTAATAAGCACATTTCTTTGCACTGAGCAACAAATTTAAGACCTTTCCAGCAATGAATTATATCATATTTAAAGGAGATTTGGGTACCTTATGCCTCTTTTTTTTTTTTTTCTTTCCTTTTTTTTTAAACCCTTCTAGGAAAAAAGAAAAAGAAAAAGAAAAAGCTTTTATTGGCAAGGTGACGTCAATGTGCTAAGGTAATTTCAAGCATCTCCTCCATTTCTAGAAAAAAAAAGGAGTGACTGGGTGGTTTCCAACCTGGGCATGTGGCTCTGTAGACACTAGCTCCTAGCTTGCATTCCTGCCTCAGTCGCCTATATGTAAAACGAGAAAGGAATAGCTCTTCGATACTTCAGAGTTTTAAGAAAATACCTCATACAAAGAATGTGAGATGATATAATGTTTGGAAAGGGGATCAGACTATTGTCAGTTTCTGGCTAGATCTGGAAGGAAAAGGATGACTTCTGACAACAGGAGAGGTAGAAGAAAGTAAATGCTCTCAGACACAAATCTGGGGAATTTAAATACAGCTATTCCCATCAGATATACAATGCCAGTTCCTGGAATATCTCCTGCTTATACAATCACTCAACCAAGAATCTGTTGGTTAAATAATGTGCTAAAAGATGAATGTGGAAGAATTATGTCTGTCTACAAAAAAGAAAAAAGTTTAGAAAGAACTTTCTAATCTCTATTCAAGCCAAAAAGCTCTTTAAAACACATTCACTGATTTTAGCTTTAATGTGCCAACTTCCAAACTAAAGTGATATATTTGAAATGAGCGACTGACTTGAACTAAAGCCCTGTGTGCCTGGAGGAGGACAAAGACTGCACAATGAACCTGTACCTACCTCTTTAGTGAGCATTGAAAAACCACTCTTTATATAAAAAAAAAAAAATATTCTTTATCTTACCACACATTCCTTTTCTCCTATCCTTCACTTTTTTTGGGTTTGGGTTTTTTTGGGGGGTTGTTTTTTGCCTTATTCTTTGCTGTTTTCTCTTGAAGGCTTGTCTCATGATATTCATGCCTCGTTTTTCCAGGGGTGGTCATCTTATTCCCATTTTCTCAGTTCAGCGTCTCCAAGTTATCACTCCTATCAATGTATGCTTGTATCCATTCAACCCCTGACAGTCTAAGATTCTATTCAGACTGGAATATATAAAGACCCAAAGCCTTTCAAAAGCGTTTGACACAAACAGCTATTACAAATGCATGCACAGTTTCTTCCTGAAATGCACGACATTTCAGTTGGAGCCGGAACAACGGCTTGCCGATGGAAGAATTTGCAAGGTAACGGTGTCATGTTCACAGCACTGGAAAATTGCTATTGAGCACTAGAAGTGCTCTCAAACCCAGTAGTCATGATACTGTGCCAGACTCAGGGGAATTAAGCCACCTCTATGCTGTTTGCTTTCTGGGGGTGGCTGGGAATTGCCCCAAGCCCTGGCACAGAGCAGAAGACACTAAAAAGCTGCTCTAACTCATACCTGAGTGCCCACCGCTCCGACAGCCTGTTACAGCAGCAGGGACTGGCAGGGCTCAGAGGCGCTTCAGCTGCGGGCCTTTTCTTCTCCAAACACTCCCCACAGCAAGAACAGACAGTAGAATAAAAGCCTTGATTCTTTGCCACCAGGAAATCCCTTTCCACCGAAGAACCCTCCTGGGGCCGTATCCATGGCTGTTGCGATTGCTTTTGGCAACTGGCAGAAGATGGCCAAAACAAGTCAATAGCAAGAGTATTTGCAGCCTTCTACTTGTGGTTGCTGTTTTGCAGAAATGTACGTCTTAAAGCAACATTTCTACAGCAGGCAAGAAAATAATTTTAATATTTATGTACCACTTCAGTTTGGGCATAATGATCAAAAAGTTTTATAACTTTGCTGAACAAAAAGCTTAAAGTTCTTTTCGGTGAGTCAGATTTGAAAATGGGGAAGAATTAATTTTTGTATCTTATTTACATGATGACTCCACAGGTACAGACACCCTCCATTTGGTTTTGACTATTCACAAAATGGTTAACTCAGCAATAATCTTAGAAAAACCAATTATCATTTCAGAAATTAAGGCTAGACTTTCAGCTGGGCTGCTTGCAATTGAACCATTTTGAATAATCTTTGGAGTTTTCCCTTTTTCCATGAGAATGCAGGTTTTCACAAAGCACAGCTATTCCATTAGGTTGCAAATAAAAATGTAAATGGAGAAGATGTGCCTTTCCCTTTCACTCACATGAACACAGATTACAAGCAGCAAATCTTCAACTCCATCCTCTGCTTGAAGAAGTATGAACCTGCACCTCCTATGGCCAAAATAAAGACTCAGACTACAAGGCTATGTAGTATTTCAAAGGTGGCACTTTAACAATCTTGGTACTACAAACTACTCCACTTTCTGTGAGGAGTGGAGTATGGAGAGAAAGAGTAGATAAACATGAGCAGGAATCAGTGCATACTGGTGATCTCAGTAGTCACCTAGGGAGGAGCTGACCCAGCAAGAGCTTGTTGCAATGACTGCATCATGTTAAGTATATACTGGAGCAGGGACATGAACCCACTTCATACTTCCCCCAGAGAGACCCCCTAGTCATTAGGCTGCAGTTGTGTTTTTTCCATTCCAGCCCAATAAATTATTAATTACCTAAAGTAAAGTGAAAGCAGAGTGAAAACCTTCAAGCATGTGTCACTCAGGCACCGGCCACTGCAGAGCAGCAGGCAGGTACAGCGGCCAGGTGCGAAATGGCTGTAGGTGCTCTAACTTCAGAGAAAATGAACATAGGGTTTCATCATCACTTCTTCCTTTTCCAGCAGTGTTTCCAGCTTTCCTCTACTCTTTCTCATACCATAAGGAAATCAGACTGGAGATGGATACTCTCCTGCAACACACAGTTTGTTGACTTTGCTCCTGAGAGGATCAGGATTTCAGACACATTCCCTCCTCCAGCACTTTCTGCTGGTTAGCCTCAGCTTTTAAGGCTGGCTTGTTATGCACCCAGCTCTCCTCCTGCATTACACAGAGGACCCTGTCACTCAGGTCAGCTCTCTTGAGTACACCATGCAATGAAGCACTTCAAAGTCAAAGCTGCAGTGCTGGTTGAGCCCTGCCACCTCCACATACATACCAAGATGAAGAGAGTGGATTTAAAGTGGTCACAACCACTCTGTGCCACTCTGTGAAATAATCTCAGTAATAATTTCCCCCCCTCCTCATCAGATGTTTCAAAGATCACGTTGGACAATCTGAAAGGCTTGCGACAAGCCATGGAAAATCATGCTGTCTTCCTGCCTTAGCTAGTCATACCATAAAAGATGTCAGAAAAAGAAATTGGTTTTATTTTTGTGCAGGGTACAGGCTACAAATCTGCCTTTAATATCACTCTCCAGGGTTTCAAGTAAGATCTTTTGATCTTTCAGCAGGTGCCTTGTATAATCTCATATTGTTAATGGTTTTAGGCAGCAACAAACAGCAAACTGTGCCTGACTCAGCAGTCTCTCATTCTCTGCATGTATCACCCCAATGAAAAATGCAGCATTTCCCTGCTAGCTGTTCCTTAAAAACTTGCATTGCACCTTCAGATAAACAGGGAGAGGAGGGCAGTTATAAGGGGGAACAGCAACCCAGATTTTTGACTTGGAAGCTGTCACACTGATGACTCTCAAACACCTTCCTGCAAACAAAAACCCTGAAACCTAACTCAAAGAAAACAGATATATATCGCTCATAGAAACATAGGTCACAGATGTGCAATCAGGTAGCTCATGCGAACTGGAAGAGTGTTGGTAGAAGGTTTCAGCAGGACTACTCATCGACTAGGAGAGGGCGTGTGCCTAATCACAACGAAAACACAACTTCAGTGATCAGGGCAAAATATATTCAAAATGCACTAACATACCATCTAAAATTCACATGACGTTGGCCTACACAAAATATGTGTTTGATGAACTGAGGTACTGAGATTTCACTCAGAAAAACTGCATCTTTACCTCACAGCTAAAGATCTCTACTTCACATCTGAATCTTCCTAGGCACTTAGATCACAATACAGCATACCTCTTCTTGTATACCTATAATACTGCTCTTAACCTCTCCAAAGCACCAAAGAAGTAAGCAGCTCCCAAGACTGGTGATGCCATAAGGAACTGAAAAAGGCTGTAAATGAGTTCTGGGTTTGTCTTTTTTGATTTCCCTAGAGAAGAAAATTTTAAGAATTGAATGCAAAGTCTGCATTAAAGGGATTCTAGCAAGTATGAGAGAGCAATCCAAAAGCTAAACCCAAGACAAATCTTATTTTACCACAGGCAGTAGAGTGGCAATTAGCTTCAGCATAATTTCACATAAAAGTGAAAATGAAAAAAAAACAACCCCGAACAACGAAACTCGAGAAAAAAAAAGTATCAATAGAGTCTGGAACTTAACACTAACCTTCCCTCCGGCATTGAAAACAAAAGAGATGGTGAGGAAAAGACCCACAGTTGCTTGGAGCACCTGTTGGTTCTTCAGAAAGTTTAGAATTATTTTTGTTTCCATATTTTAAACAAGACCTTCTGCTTTCCTGCTTGACTGATGTCTCCCCTAAATCTTTCTTTTTTGCTGGTCTGATTTTGAAAGCATTGTCCACAGTCTCTGCATCTTACAGACCAGCTATGCCAGGAGAATCTACAGCTCAGTGGCAGCTCCAGTCATTCATCTCATGGCTTTGGTTTCCCTCTCACATACATCACTTTTACAGTGCCATAATCCTGCTGACTTCAGGGGAGGTGCTCCTGATTTGCACTTACATTGTAGAGTCAGGTCATGTAGATTCTACAAAGCTTGTTAGGCTGAGAACAGACCAGAGCCTTCTGGACCACCGTGGAGCCGATGCCTTTCCCCTGACAAAGTCTTAGGAGAACTGCCGGGCGTAGCAAGGGATGCACTGCAGTGAGTTCAGCATCCAAGTGAGGGTCCACAGTCTGTGGAAGCTTCACCTATGCAAACATCTGATTTGAGGAAACACATGCAGCCCCACTTCTCCCTCTTACAAATCCCACATCTCCTGTGTTAGACATTACTTCTGTGCCTGCCCGGGAGGTGAACACATCTGCTTCTGCAGGGAATCCCACCCCTGGCACAAATGTTTCTCAATGTCAGTCATATTGTCACAGCGGGCTCCCCAAGATTGGCAACTGGCAACACTGTCAAAAAGATTTTAAACAACTGTCTGAACATTGCAGCTGCTGTGTATAAGCTCAATGAAAAAAACCCACAACAGTTAGGATTATAATAGGAATTATGTGTAGAAAAATGACTGCTTATTACATATATGGGGCCCTGTCAGACCAGAAAAAGTAGAAACCTATTAAAAATAAAAAAATAATTTAAAAAAAAAGTCTTTCAACCATCAAATATGTGCTAAGTGAGGACTAAAAAGCCTTTCAACTGGAAGAAATGTGCTAAGTGGGGACTAAAATGGCCATGCACATTTAGAGAAGACTCCCCAAGACAGGGGAAATGAATACGCCAGGAAATTAGTGAAGAGAGATTGAGTAAATATTAGTAGAAATGTGTATTATCAAAGCCATTTTCTTCTTGGATAAAAAAGACAGGAAGAGCACGCTAGTGAGCCTGAGAGACCCATCTGAGACCAAGGAGAAAGAAGAAATGTCGAGTCATGTAGCGCCCAGGGCGAGCAGCACTAAGCTGCTCCCTTCCCAAAGTCATTTCACACATCTGCTCTCAGTTCTCTGACTGGGGCTTTGTGGCATCAGCCCTCAGCTACAGCGTCTAAGACCAGTCACAATTTTATATGGCGGTTTGGAGAAAAGATTGCTTTCAGGCACATTTTAAATTTCCCTACTTCATGCCTCCCTTTTGAAACAGCCTTTTCAGCTTTTTAGTCAGGATCTTATATCTCATTTTAATCTTATCTACTGTTTCAAGTAGACTCAAGTGAATCTGACAGTCTCAAGACACATGGCTTTTATGAAAATGACAAAATCCAAATAAATTGATGGTTCTGACAAACCCTTTGGGCAATCTGCAGTGAAAGCTACTTTTGGCAATACCAGAGGCTAGGTTAGGCCTCCTGCTAGCTTGCAGAAATCAGTTTGAGAGCAATACTGCAAGTTACCATATAAAACAGATGATGTTTCCTGTAACGAATTTTATTCGGTACCCTTTGGCAAAGCTCAGACACTGGGGGTGGGGGGAACATTGCCCTTCTAGCACTTATTTAGCTCAGAAGCTTCTGACTCCTGCACCCTCCATCCCATTTTCCCCACTGGTCCTAAAAGGAAGTTGGTTTTCTCTCTTCAGTACTGCATTTTCCTAAATTGCATCTGGAAATGGTGCCTAAAAAAGCCCTTACAAGCTGTTACGTGTATTGGATTTATGGTGTAATGGTATTACTATACTTAGTGAGTTGCAGGCCTTTTTTCTGAGTGTTCATGGATTTTTTCGATGTCTTGAGATTTTCAGTCCTTCACAGCTTTGGTGGAAGAGAAAGTGCAGCAGCAATGGCTTGCCAAGGGGCATGTGGAATAGGAGAGCTGCTGGCTTCAAGAACAGTAGCAGCAATGGCATCATAAGTGGAATTCTGGATCTTGAATCAGCAGCTGTACAACAGCAGACTAAAATAAGATTAATAATTTGCACTTACAAGTCTTATATCAAGACATCTGCAATACTTCAGTCTTACAACAGATGAGTTCACATTCAACTACCTTTCACTCTATGATAATATTACACCTTAACGATGAGACACACTGAATACTAATATTCAGAAATCGTATCTGGGAAAGGAGTACCTCCTGCATTCCTTAAGTATAGTTAGAAAACAGCCCATTCTACATTCTTCCATTTCCCACTTCGAGTTGTCTTCAGTGTTGTTATTTTTCAAGCAGCTATCAGCTTCAGCTTGTTTACATGTCAGCCCATGATCCTCCAACTCTCTTTCAGCCATAAACCACAGATGCTTCACACCCTCTGAATGCAAATGACTCATTTTCTAGTGGTTCTGATAGATATTAAAACATTCCCTTGATGCCTTGCCCCTTCCTTTTTGCTGAGGTTTTATGCTTTTTTTTAAAAAAAAAAACCAAACACTCAACCTTCAAGCTCCTAAGCAGACACTCTTGGTTAAACATATCATAGAAACTATAAACAGATAGATAGATTAGAATAATATTTTACAACTATCTTACATATTGATTTTCCTTCTAGATTAATTATCTTTGTGAACAGAAATGTTAACGATTTCTGTTTATCAGACTTTATGGGTTTTTTTCTATTTATGAACATACACAGTTCCTCCACTTAATTACGTACAAGACCCTTGAGATTGTTTCTTAAGTAGGTCATCTGTTTGCTATGAACCGTAAACTCAGAGTATGTAATCACCAAGTACTCCGTGGAGCCGAGTGGCGTTATTTCTTTCCCAAATAAGCCACTCAGAAACACATGTATTTAAAATAGTGAAACATACGCTAAAAAAAAAATTAAAATATACTATTTTGGTGAAAACCTTCAGAAACCAACAATTCGTCACACGTGTGTGTGACAACCACGTGGCAAAAGGTAACCATGGAAAGGTGGAAAATGCGATGTGGCTGAATTTTAATTTTCAGCTTAGAACGAATGCTATCAACATACTCTCCTACTACTGCTGCAAAGTAACGTGACTGCCTAAAACTTCGTTCATGGTTTTTTGACACTACTTCTTAAGGAAAGCATCCATCCAAAATGTCAACAAAAAGCACGTTAAGTGGAAGGGTTAAAAACCCAAGATTAAACCGAGTCATCCCACAAATATCTCAAGTACAAGCAGCCTGTACAAAGCATTTGAATAGATCTTTTCGAGAGTGATTTTCACCGGTAATTGATGTAAACTGACAAAATTAGAGGCGCAGACACTTCCTAAGAAGTTTTTACGAAGGACTATCAAAAAAGTGCTGTGCCCTTTCCTCTCTTACATACAAAATAGCAGCAAGACGCTTGAATCTCTTAGAAAACTAGTCAGGTTTTTGCTCATGGAGTCCATGTTACACGATGACATGAATGACACGCTGCTTACTGAGAAAGCTTTTACATTTTAAAGCCTTGGGGCTTGGCTAGCTGTCTAGATTCAATTCTTTTTTGAGATTAGTGATACAGCAATTCCTTGTTTGTGTCAGTTGCAATGTTTTCCATCTGATGATTAGTTTTGATGAAGTGAACGGAACAATCACCGTGTGTCATTACAAGGCCTGAAAAATGCAGGTTCTGAAAAGATTAAGATTCCTTTTAAATGATCAGTAGGGGAAGCTCAACCACTTTCAACACAGACAGCCATCTGAAGTCCCAAATGCATAACTGGGAGCAGATCCTCAGCTGGTGCAGAACGTCACGGAACTGCTGAAGACGCTTTACACCAGCCAAGCATCTGCTGCCAGCAGTTTTCTAAAACTGCCCACACTTCTTCTTACATGCATCATTGGGTTGGCTGTCAAGCAGGAGTGGATGTTCTCCTTATGCTCCTGCTTCCACTTGGAGGGAGTACGATGCGAGACTGACTAGCTTCAGCGTACGGAGGTGCAGTTGCTTGTGCTCTCAGTATGAGGTGAGAAGCACTACAGTGATCATGGGTGGGAGAGGACTGTCTGGGCTGAGGACTTTCACCACACTTCAGCAGAGCATTCTGTGCCCCTCCTGTCACTCACCGTGATGAGATGCCAGGACCTGTTCACGAGAGCCCAAAACCTGAATTCCCTGGGGTCCCTCCCAGTCCCTGCTCAAAGTCCTCCTGCAGAATGTAAAAAAGAGACAAGCTAATTCTTTGATTGCAGCAAATTCAGCGACAAATGTAGCAGCTTTTCTCTGACACTTCATCTGCCATCACTGGAAGCAGGAAAAAATGACCAGTAGTCTCCAGAATATAAAAAATCTCCACCTTCCAATTAGTACTTTTGCTCAAACTCAAAAACACCTCCTGAAATGCTCTCTATAGATTTCTCCATTCCACAGTAAACACAGTAAGCCTACTCCAGCCAGATTTGTCTTTGGTAAAGAGAAGAAAGGCTACATTATTAATATTTGAAGTCAAGGAAGGATAAACAAGGATGTTGGAGAAATTAGACATCAATTATACCTACTCTTGCTGTACCTTAGAGTAAGCATATACGTTTCTTCTACTGAGGCAATCAATACAGCAAACAATATAGATTACTAGCATAAGAATAGAGGGAAAAACCCCAGTGAACATCATTATGTCTCTGCATATACCCACAGAGTGCCAATATTTTCAATAATGCTGCAGTCCTGGTCCCCTCCTTTCCAAGAGGCTATGGTAGAGCTGGAAAATTTTCTGAAAAGAGTGACTCTGAAAAGAATGGTGTAGGCACAGGACAGCTTCCACATAAGGGATGAATAAATGGCCTACAACTTGGACCAGAGATGTCTAAGGGGAGGTATGATGGCGGTCTAGAGAATCATTTGTAGCATCAGAAACTTATAGGAACTAGCAGTTCACCATCCCTCCCACCGCAGGGCACCAGCAAAGATAGCATATAGCAGGAGGTGGTCCAAACAAACAGAAGGAGGTGACTGATCACACAACAGATACACACATCCTCACCCCACAGTGTTGTGGAAACTAGTGTTACACATGTTTCCAGGGTAAAATCTATTCAGGGTTACTAGGACAGAAATGTTAGAGACTAGGAGAGTATTGTGGGGAAGTGCCATAATATGCTTACTCATTTTTTTGTATTCTTCACTAGGTAGTAGTTTCTGTTTTAGGTAGGACAGCGGACTATTTGGACTTCTACTTTGATGCACAGCTGCCATTCTCTTATTATGTGCTTTGCCTGGGGATCCCTCCCAAACATTGCAGGTCCAGGAAAGTAATTGCAAAAGTCATACTCATCCTCTGATGGATTGTTTTGATTTAACTCGATTTGCATGGTGGCGGTTGCTTTTTGGGAGGAGAAAAAAACCCTACCCCAAAACAACTACATCTTTGTTCAGCAGTCAAAATGATGCTAAATTATTTTGTTAGCATACAGTAGCAATTTCAGAGGTTTAACCTCTTCATTGAACAATATCTATTGGAACATAACCTCCTTTCAGTATCCTTCTAAAACATTTGGAGGTAACTCCCTCAAATATCTAGCTGTTCTCCACATAACAGAATGTAAATGTGGGACAGTACATTTCAAGTAATTTACACGGACAAGTTTTCTGTCCTTCTGTTATCACTTGCAGGGTCACCATTAAGCATCCTGAACAGGTAAAATCAGTGAGGTCTTTTAAATGTTAAGAATGACACAATACCTTTTCAAATGCACCAGCTCTCTTTCCACCAAGGGAATGAGGACTATCACGGCTCAGACATTTCTATTCTGGCACAATGAGCGCTAGTGAATGGCACTGACACTTTTCTTCAAGTTGCCACCACTGATGCTAGTCAGCCAGCAGCACTCAGTAAACAATCATCCTACCAAATAGCAGTAGCAGATCATAAAAATGTCTGTACCCTACTGAAACTGCAGCTAGAGGACTCGAGGCTAGATCCTCTGCTTATGTGACTTTTAGTGAAACATACGCTATGTCTGTAAGTTTGACTTACTCACTGAGGTGCCTCTGATTCACACCAGCTGAGAACCTGATCCTCTCTGATGTTTCCCATTGCAGTTTACTCAAGTAATGATTCAAGGGCAAAAATATACAGGTGCTTCAGAAAAAAAAAAAATTAGTATAAATGTTACATTTTGATACCAGCTTGTCACATTTTTTTTAAATTTTCCAGCTGAAATTCCCAGAATTAAAATTTCCATTACTGTAATTTGCTATCACAAGAAAATAATATTATTTTTGTATAAGCAAATAGTACTGTATGAACTGGAAATTTAGACACCTTTATGCTGAAAAGATTTTCTCCCAGATGTGTCAAATTTACTACAAGTTTTAATTCCATAGTAGAAATTTTAGTTCATTAAAAAATTACCTGCAGAAACTATATATAAGATTGGAAAATGGTTGAGCAATCAAATTGTCGCAAGAAGAGAAAAATATCTTTGAAGAAAATGTGGTATCTACCTACCAATTTAAGAAAAAACCTTAGAACTGAGATGACTTCATAACACCCAGTATCAACACATCGTTCTCTTTGCCAGAAACGGTTCAGAGGATGGCCTTTCCGCTAGAACTGCACCTTGCCTCGAGCCAACATCAGTCCCTCACAAACCGAAACCTCTCGTGTGAACTCCTGTGATTTCAGTACTGGTTTTGGGTACCATTACCATCTGCTTTTAAATGACCCCAAAAGAGAGCGAGGCCATCCTCTGGACTCTACCACGACAAATTTGGTGTAGAAGCAAAGGGAACGTTACACCAGCTTTGTGGCTGGGATTTAACCAGGGACTAGTCAACCTGTGGTGAGGCAGGAGCATTCCCAAGCCTGTCTCAGACTAAACCATCACAGCCTGAAACAGGGAAATGAGAAAGCAGCTATGACATGCAGCAGCTCCTTACTACAGAACCACGCTGAAGCCTGTGATTGCCTCAAATGTTTACAAAAAATAATTTTATTATAGATAGCTGGCTTTTAATATATAGCTAGCTCCTGAGAAGCTTGTTCATATTCACACCTGGACAGAAAGATTTGCTGAGTTAGGGCTACTCAGATTGAGCAGGATTTTTAAAATCTCACTTCTAGACTCAAAACATGATGATGATAAAGGCTGGGTTTTGCTGCAAAGAACTTAACATTGTATCTACGTGCTGGGCAAAGGTAATTTTTGTTTGCTCATAAAAAGAATAGTACTATATTGGTAGAAATATAACAGATATTACGTACTCCTATGCCAAAATCCTTCCAGCGGAGAACTGGCTCATCAAGAAAACAGTTATTTAAGCAAATCTGCTCTTAGTCTTTTCTCATGGGTTTTAAGAGAAATCTGAACAATTCTTCTAGCTTATGTCAGTTACTGGAAATACCACATCGGACCAGTCACTTCTCTTCTGCCTACGTTTCAAAAACCTACCCTTGGTGATATGTGGAGAGGGAGCAAGGGATAGTGGAGCCAGTCCATCTCTTTGATGCCCACTAGATATCTGCAGTTCTGTTCTAACTGCTTTCCACAGCCTGAGCAGGATGGAGTGTCCAGGATGGAGGGAAATAAGCTGTCTAGTACCTGAAAACTTATTATAAATGTTACTAACACTTCTGTAGTTACTTGTGTTCATTTTCTCCTTGTTTAAAAAACACAGAATGAAAATCTACCATTCCTGTGGATAGTGAAAATGCAAAGAAAATAAAAAAGGCTTATCTATTGATAACACTCCTCAGTATTGAGTATAAAGATGCTTTGCACTTAGTGGCTCTACAGCCAGTAATAAGAGCACTGGCTCCTCAGAAATGCTTTAATCTGAGACCACGATTGCATCAGCTTGCAACAGCAAAGGTTGCCATCACTACTTACAAAGTGATACACATAATCTCTGTTTTTAAAACTCAATATTTCATGAAAAAAACACTTTCTCTGGATTTACAATAAAGCAAAATGATATAAGGAAGATGGTAAGAAAGAGGCGTAGGAAAAAATCACTCATGCTTCATGAAAGCGTATGTTCACAAGCATGGAAGACTGTGCATCTTGCACTGTAATCATAAGGGAGGGGAGATCCTTGAGAAAGAAATGAACTTAATTTAAAAACAAACCCCACTTTCAATACCTCTGTGTATTGGTAACAAGTTTTTCAATGTTGAACCAAAGCACACAGTGAGAGTCCCACTGGGACAGATTACTTGGCATGATTTAGCTCTCGTGTGTTCTGGTCTACCAACAGATACAACCCTGTTTAGTTCCCAGCTGAGCCAACTGGGTTCGGCCGCAAAGTTAATCATATTTGGGATCTGGTCAGTGTTTATAAATATCTAAACTGTGGGAGGCAATTGGATGAGGCGAAACTTTTTGGCGGTGAGTAGTGAGAGAACAAGGGGCAATGGCCAAAAACTGGAATACAGGAAGTTCAACTCAAACATGAGAAAGAACTTCTTCACGGTGAGCGTGACTGAGCACTCGAACAGGCAGCCCAGAGAAGTTGTGGAGTCTCCTTCTATGGAGATATTCAAGACCCGTCTGGATGCAATCCTGTGCAATGTGCTCTAGGTGATCCTCCTCTAGCAGCGGGATTGGACTAGATGATCTCTAGAGGTCCCTTCCAACCCCTACCAATCTGTGATACTCTCCCAGTAATATTACCTCACCAAAGCTGCAAGTCCAAACTCTTTCACTGTTGCTGTTCTCCCTGATTTAAAGTTGTCTCAAATGTTGACAAGTTTCCCGTTAACCATAATTTACATTTTTCTCCAACCACATAAATACAGACTGAATGTACAGTATAAACATGAGTTTAAAAAGAATCCATTTTAAAAGTTACTAAAAATCAGTGAAGCATTCAAAAATGCTTGAGCAAAATATTTTCACACACACATGAACGGCTGCAGATTAAATGAACTCTATCAGCCAAAGGGAAAATAAAAGGAAAAAAAAACCACAAAACCCACACCAAAATTTGAGGTTTTAAATAGAAGTAAACCACCTGACTTTTCTGTCTTAGAGCATTTAAAAATCAGACTTTTTCCTTTTTTTTTTTAAAAAAAAAAAAAAGAGTTGTTCCTTACTCGGGGAAAAGAAATATATTCCACTTTGAGGCCAAATTAAACAAATTGATCAAATGTGAAAGATTTCTTTCTTTTCTTTTTTCTTTTTTTTTTTTTGTTTTTGAGAGCTAGAAAGCTGCATCAATTTTTTTTTTACTAAGCACTATTACCTACCATATCCCCCCTTCACCTTCTTTTCTAATTCAGCTAGTAAAGGAAAACATCAAGTATTTTTCTAGAGCTTCTTGCATAGTAAACATTTGAATCCGTTTTTAAAACTTTCCATTTTTTTTACCATATTATAATTTGCATTTACGTGGCTTTTAATATTTGAAAAATCAGTGTTTCATGGAGTGTTATACAAGTATTGTAAGTATTTTCAGCACAATTCCAAGTTTGCTATCTAATATTTTGGCACAACTAATCTTGATGAAGTAATTCAATTAATTAGCTTGATGAATCAGCTGGACCTACAGTTTCTATCTGTAATCAGCCAGTTAACCTGCAAGACAGACAAAATAATTTGAGAGCTCTTAAGTCTGAACTGATGTCATGTCTCTAATGGCAACTAAACAAGACTGTATTAAGTAGAGGTGTTAAACCCATTAATAACAAAACATCCTAGAGGAAGTGAAGCTGCATAATCTTTTAGTTTTTTACACCTTGCAATGCTAAATATGAGATATACTGCAGTGTAGTTTAAAAGGTACAGACTTGCAGTTAGCAGTAATCCAAGGTAGCAGAGCGCATTAGAACCTGACCACCTGGGAACAGGCTGCTCAGGGTCTTCCAGGGATTTAGTCAATAGCAGTAATGTTTCACAGATTCAGAGACTGGTAGGGGTTTGAAGGGACCTCTAGAGATCATCCAGTTCAAACCCTGTGCTAAAACAGAATCACCCACAGCAGGTTGCACAGGATCACATCCAGGTGGGTTTTCAGTATCTCCAGAGAAGGAGACTCCACAGCCTTTCTGGGCAGCCTGTGCCAGTGCTCTGTCACCCTCAAAGTGAAGAAATTTTTTCTCATATTCGGATGGAACTTCTTGTGTTCCAGTTTGTGCCCACTGCCCCTTGTGCTGTCACTGGGCACCACTGAGAAGAGCCTGGCTCCATCTCCTTGACACCCACTCTTTAGATATCTAGAAGCATTGATCAGATCCCCCCGGGTCTTCTCCAGGCTAAACAGACCCAGCACTCAACCTTTCCTCATAAAAGAGATGCTGCAGTTCCCTCTAATCATCTTAGTAGCCCATCATAGGAATCTCTCCAGTAGTTCCCTTTCTTCAACTGGGGAGCCCAGAACTGGACAAAATATTCCAGATGTGGCCTCACCAGGGCAGAGTGGAGGAGGAGGAGAACATCCCTTGATCTTCTGGCCACGCTTTTCTTGATGCACCCCAGGATATCATTGGCCTTCCTGGCCACGAGGGCACACTGCTGGCTCATGGAGAGCTTGTTGTTCACCAGGACTTCCAGGTCCTTCCCTGCAGTGCTGCTCCACAGCAGATAACCCCCTAACCTGTATTGGTGTCTGGGGTTGTTCTTCCCTAGGTGCAGGAACCTACACTTGCCCTTACTGAATTTCATAAGCTTCCTCTCCACCCAACTCTCCAGCCTGTGTATGTCTTGCTGAATGGCAGTGCAGCCTTACAGTGTATCAGCCACTTCTCCCAGCTTGGTATCATTGGCAACTTGTTGAGGGAACACTCTGTCCCCTCATCCAGGTCATTGATGAATACATTGAATATTACCTGCACTCCCCCTTTCTTATATGATATATAAGAAGGAGATGGTACATCTGAGAAAGATATTGGTTATGCCATATTCCCCAGATTACATTTTGTTTCCTTCCTAAATTGGAAAGGAAGAAAATGTGATATCAAACAACTGAAAAATAGGAAAGTGACTCAAACAAAGCAAGGTTAACTGGAAAAATAAAAAATAAGCCCTTAACAAGCAAAACATTTTATTGACTAGCCATCTTTCCTCAATTTGCTCAATGCTTCCTGTGAACATCTGCCTGTCCCAGGCTTATGCCCTCTCAACACTGGATCAAGTTGGTCTGGGGAAGAACTGGGTTCCCTACCCACCTCCTCTGAATATCTCCTCTAGGCTTTCTTTTGACGCTCTCTTTTCTGTTGAAGATAAAGTTACTCCATGAGATATATATATATTTACGCATTCTGCTCGTGCTAGTGACAGCATAACTGTTACAGTGATGGTCAAATGAGAGGAACACTACGATTCTTGTAATAGGAAATAACAAGATAAAGTAACTGATATATTCTAGGAAGAGCAAAGAACTCACAGTATAGAAGGATGGGATGCTCTTTGGATATGTCTACATTAGCATTTTATTTTATAACATGAGCCCACTTTTGAAATGAACTGCCCAATTGTCTGCACACAGCATCTTCTTGGTTTACATCATGGAGTAATCTTGATGCATGCAAACTGGGTTTCTTGCAAATGAGAGCAAACCAGAGAGTTTGCACCAGGACCACACCTAATAAACTTCCACCATGAACAGGGAAGCAAAGCTCCAAACCAATAAGCAGGCTGCACTTTCAGCAACATGCATCCTCCAGCATGGAGAAACTGCACCTGCACCAGCAGAAGCCTTTCCAAACACTGAACATTGAAATGACCATGAAGTGCCTCTCCTGCTCTACCAAACTACAGTGGTATGTAATGTCCCAGGGATACAGTTATGCTCATGTCAGAGGGATGAAGGCTTTTCTGACAGGAGAATAACCCAGTTGTGGTGGTAGGACCACTGTATCCTGATGGCACCTGCCATCCTAAAGGGTGGCAGTCAGTATTCAGTGAAACCAGACTCAGAGGTGGCATAGCAGATGCATCCTGACCACATGAATTCAGGTGGGAACACATTTCTCACTCTGCATCTGCCTGAATATCTACATTGCTGGCCTAAGAACTGTCATGCACAAACACCTGCAGGAGAGCCTGGAGGCTGTGAGCTGAAGTCTTCTGCATAGTAGCTGGAAGCAGCCTCAGAAACTGATCATTCACAACCCTACACAAGTTCCTAGCTCCATCCTGGAGACTGAGCAAGCTGTGCAACTCTCACATCCCATGAACTCCCTCCTGCATCCGGCAAAACGGAAAGCAAGCAAGCCCTGTCCAAAGCTAGAACTTGGATAGCTTTTTCATGGTTCCTTTTTTTTTTCTTTTTCTTTTTTTCTTTTTATCAGCCATAAAAGGAAGCATTAAGAGGATAATACTAAGTAAAAACACAGCACTGTACCAGCTGCTAAGAAGAAAATTAACTCCATCCCAGCCAAAACCAAGATAACACCATAGCAGTAAGTATCAAGGACTATCCATAAACATACTCAGTCTAGAGAAGGTATTCACTGAAAGTTTTTTCTCCTTTTCAGCCATGAGAGTGCAATAATAATTGTGGAGGTACTCAACATGAGACATTTTTCATCTGTCAGGAGATCATAATTCACTGGCTTTGGGCACACAACTTAATAAACAAATGGTGGCAGGACAAATATTGTCAGCTCTGTCACTTCTTGGGGGTGGGGAACCATCCACTACAGGGGAAAAAAAATAAATCAGTCAGAGATTGATCTGTGCAGGGGGAAAATCTGCTCCACAGATTTGTTAACAGCCCTTACAGTCCTGTTCCCTAGACAAATCAGAGCAACTCAAGAGGTAGCACTCATCAGTGCCTCTCAGCCAGATGCAAGATCCTCTGCCAAGATAAGGTTGAGGAAAACTGACGTAAACAAAATAAAGGATGATTATGATAACATCCACAATGCATAAAGGACCTTCACTCCCCTTTCTTTCGATATGAAGGGGGCAGATCTTCATCCCATATAAGCTGATACGGTTCTACCACCTACCCTAGATCTACACTCATTTACCATCAGCAGAGCAGCAGGTCACATAAATCATTTTCTAACAGAAATACCTAACCAGAAAACGGGCTTGTGATGCTCAAATTTTCATTTGGCCCTAGTAATACCCTTTGTACTCAACTAAGTGGTGACTTGAACTGATGTCACCCTCATTTGAAAACATGTGCTGTCTTAGACCAAGCAAAGAGATTTCTATATATGGAAGACCTGATTCTAAGTCTAGAAATTGTTCTTTGTAAGCATTTTTCTTCCCCAAGAGAGGTGGAAAGAGAGATTTTATCACCTCTCCTTTATCCCAAACCCCAGAATGACTTGATTAGCTCAGTTTCTGTTTCCCCACTGAATAGGCAACATGCAATAATAAGTTTTCAAGTTGCAAATACCTCTAGGAAGCATTTAAAGCATAACTCACACATTTATCCAGAAAACAGAAAGGCTGATAAATAGGCTTTCGCCTTCGTAGGTGTAACACTGTTAACAAACCACTGTGAGGAGACACCATAGAAGATCTGCCAACTGAAGTTCTGCTTTGGTCTTCAGAAACATCAGGAGATTCAGCTAGTCAGTACCATGTACAAACCCAAGTATGTCAGCTATTGAATTGTGGTGCACTGCTACAGAGCATAAGTAAAGGATCAAAGCCCTTTCTAAGAAAATCTGAAGTATCTTACAGCTTAGCTGTAAAGATAATCAATTTTGCAAATACTATCTTGTGAAGACTTAAGGTTCTGAATTGAAAAACAACATGTAGTTAATGACTTGCCTTACAACACTATTGCCACATTGATACAGAGATAAAAAAAAAACACAGCATGCTCAAAAATAAGAATGCAAAAGGTAAAGTCACCCACAAAATTGACTGAAACCACCACTGCGAGAACACAGCTGGGGCAGGAAAAAAAAATACATAAGAGGTCATTTCACATCTGCTATATTGTTCAGATCTGCTAGCCAGACCGCTTCCTTGCACAGCCAGATGCAAACTCACAGAAGTTGGCCAGACATGACAGAAACCTATCGAGTTGCCTCACTAGTACTGACGCAGACCTGAATTCGGGGCTAGACAGAGCCATTCAGCTGGAGCCATCTGTAATGGTCTCACTACTTCCAATTTCTGTAGAAAGGTAACCCTAGAGAGACTGGAAGGGAAGGTCTCAGTGTTTAGAGCTGCATTAGCACTGAAAATTATTGCCTACCCTCTAATGTTGCATCCTTGGTTGTGAAGACCCTATGTTCATACCAAATCCTAGACTTTGCATTTCTTGGGTTCATCTAGCTCTCTCAGCTAACATAAACATCAACAGTTAAACTACTTGAAAGTAACTATATCATTTAGGAGCCTAAACCCATTGACTTTGCTGTATGCCAAATACACTGTGGAATATGACAGCTAATCTCTCAAAATTGATGTTCCTTTGACACTTCCAATCATATCTAATGTATAATAATATTTCAGTAAACCTCAAATGTTTTGGTTTTTTTTAAAATGTGAAATTCCATAGGTGACAGTGAAGTTTAACAAAGATAAATTCCACCCATTATACAGAGCAGAAAAAAAACCCAAACCCCACGATATAAAGGCCAGCAAAGTCTGAAGGTATCCTGCCAATGAACTAACTGAATAAGAGTAAAAAATAACTTTACCAGAAACCTTAGGCTAGCCTCATTATTAGGCAGCTTCGTTTTGATCTGTAGAACAAAACACTATTCCAGTGGATAGAAAAAAAAAATGATGTAGTGCTTTTCTGCAATTTACAAGTTTATAAAAGAGCTACATTCCGGGATTTGGATGACTCCAAGGGCACAACATTGATTTACTCATAGTATGAGGAGAGTATGCCTCAGGTAAACCTTTCTTGTCTATCATACAAAGGCTTGCATACAGATCTTTTGCAGACTCAATTCTTAATAGATAAGAACACACAAATACTTTCGGAGCTGGAGGTGAGTCAAAAGAAATTTCATTCCCACAGCAATCCACACAAGTCGTTAGAAGAGACAGATGCTACTTCAAAAATTTTATTCTACAGGGTTTGGCAGACATCAGCTTGAACTAATAACCAGTTAGCACCAGAGGAAAAGAACACCAAAAAAAAAAAAAAAAAAAAAAGAAAAGATGTTTCTTGACTGTAATTTTGTTGCCTTCTCAAAACTTGAGAAAAATCTTGCGAGATATTATTTATTATTTCAGTGCCAACTGTACACACTGAAACACTGCAAGATGAAAAAAGAAACAACATCCATTTATCCTAATAGCAAAGATTTTTATTAGAACAAAATGAATGTACCTGCATTCAATGTAATCAATTTTGAAATTGGAAGCTAAAGGGAAGCATCACAGAGGAAAGAAGGTCCTTGAGGATAAGACTTTAAGGACTTGACACCTCAGTTAATTAAAACCTTGCCTGAGTAACGAGTGCAGTATCAAGACCTCATTAGTCCCAGTTTCATTCAGGTAGGCAATCACCATGAGAGGCCCATCAGAATCGCTTTCCTTTTTGGCACTTTAAAGCTTAAGGCCAGGGATATAAGAGGCCGAGAAAAGCTCTGTGTTTCACCGAATCGTGACTCAACGCAAGGATGCGGGCAGTGGTGCTATACGGGAGTGTCTGCTGCTACCACCATGTGCTGCACGTAGGAACACGTGTTACCAGCCGTGCTGCTTGCTGTCCCGCCGCTCCACGGCTCAGATTAGAGGCTAAGGATGAAAACAGAGCCAGAGGCACTTCAGCCAAACAGCTTGTTCTGCCTTTTTTTTTTTCTTTCCTCTCCTCAGCATATTTACAATAAGAGAGTTTAAGAACTGAAGCATGAACGTTTTAATAAAAGCACATATTGTCACTAGCCAAAGAGTTTAACTTAGACCTCTTGGTACACCTTAGAGCCTATCATTACATGTCGTCTGTTAAATTCAGTCTACTTCAAGATTTATACCTATTCTTCAGGGCTAGAGCCAGTTTTGTTCTTTTTTTTTTTCCTACCTGAGCAGAAAATCTCCTGTATCAGCATATCAGTCTCTCTACCACACAAGCATCATAAAGAAACTGGTTAATATGTCAGTAGATAGACCCTTTAATTTACACATTTGCATGGGGTGGTTTCAACAGTGCTAGCATGGGAAGTCCTGTTTGCCTGTCATCTTAGAATCATAGTATCATAGAATCTTTAAGGCTGGAAAAGACTTCTAGGATCATCAAGTCCAACAGTCAACCTGACACCAACACATCCACTAAACCATGTCCTGAAGTGCCATGTCTCCAAGCTTTTTGAACACCTCCAGGGACGGTGACTCAATCACTTCCTTGGGCAGCCTGTTCCAATGCCTGGCCACTCTTTTGGTGAAGAAATTTTTCCTAATATCCAATCTAAATCTCCCCTGCAGAAATTTGAAGCCATTTCCTCTTGTCCTATCACTTGTTGCTTGGGAGAAGAGACCAACATCCACCTCACCACAACCTCCTTTCAGGTAGTTGTAGAGAGTGATAAGGTCTCCTCTCAGCCTCCTCCTCTCCAGACTAAACAATCCCAGTTCCCTCAGCTGCTCCTCATAAGACTTGTGCTCCAGACCCTTCACCAGCTTTCTTGCCCTTCTTTGGACATGCTCCAGCACCTCAGTGTCCTTCCTGTAGTGAGTGGCCCAAAACTGAACACAGTACTCAAGGTGTGGCCTCATCAGAGTCAAGCACAGGGGAACGATCACTTCCCTAGTTCTGCTCTTTTCTTCAAGATCCCTTGAAGCAGTAGATATCAGCCAGTAATAACTGATGCTGCTACTCTAATTGCAGAATATACAGATTAAATTAAAATAAAGGTTTATCAGGAGTACACATACAAGAAAATATATACATAGAATTTCTACAAGTTTTTGTATCTGAAGGACCACTGTGGTTTGCAAATAAATCTGCTGCTGGATGAACTTGTCTTCCAAGACTGCAGTCCACGTTATTCCCTCTCTTTTTTCCACATACTGTCAGCTGGTTATGGTGGAAAATAGTCTTTTTTTCTAAAGTGTTTATGTTTTGACGGTATGAGGCATTTGGGAGGCTTGGGGCTATTTCAATTCTGTTTTTCTGATGATATTTGAAGTGATAATTGATAAAATCTCACTTCTTTCTACAGGTGTCAGGGAAGTGCAGTGTCAAGGAGTGGCAAGAACACTGTAGGGGAAAAAAGGTTACACTGAAACTCCACAAACCGGCATCAGTCCAAGGTGCTTTATAATACAGAACAAAAGAATATGAAACTGTACCAACTAGAGTATAATTCAACATTTTTTCTGTTGATTCAGTAGCATATGCACCTTCGTTTTGCTATTTATAAATAGCTTTCATAATTACAGACCTTGGCATACCTATCAAAGGTCATACAATAACTAGAAGAATGCCAAGTTCATAAACTTAGACATTGCCCCCTTTTTTTATACTTAACTTTCCTACATTACCTGTTTTATGGCCTGAAATATACAAGAAGAGCCAGAAAGAATACACAGGGGAAAAACAGAAAAAAGATAAAAGGAACATAAAACCCAGAAAACAGTGCTGAACAACATTCCTAACATGTAGCTCCATTTCAATCCACAAACCTGTCTAAAATGTTGAGCTGAAGGGTATTCAGATTTAAAAGTTTGAGTGGCAGGTTGATAGCACATGGTGGTATTAGGAAGAAAAATCCTCCATAAATTAATTGCTTCAAATTTCAAAATGACTAAACCAAAAAGTCTTATGATTTCATTGAACGGTACTAAAATATTGCAAATTAATGTATTTGTGCTTTTTTGAATGAAAATATAATCTATTAATTTTCTTTTTCCCAAACTGTAAAAATAGAAAGACCAATATTCAAGAAACACATTTGACTACTAACAACCATGAACAAGAAAGAAAATGTCATCCAAACTGGATCTGACCTGGAACCAGCTCATGCTGTACTGGGAGTCCTCAACCCCACCGTATGAAAAACCTTACTTTCAAAGGAGTAATATGCCAAAATTGGAACAAAGAAACTCCATTTTGTACTATTCTAGACTATGCCCTTTGTAAGGCAGTAATGAGATAGCAAGAAACTATGGGAAGTGAGCCCAGTGGCGCTGAATTTGGCAGACTTTAAGCCAATGACAAAAACCTTTGTTATACATGTACTTATATTAACGTTCCTTAGACGGGAAAATGTGTGTGGATCTTGTGGAGGATTTGCAGCTGCAGTTAACATAAAGGATTCTTCTAGAATTCACTGATGTTCATTGGAATTCAACCCAAACTTTACCCTATTTCCCCACTAATTGTAGAGAAGACTACACAGCCTTTTTTTTTTTAGTTAACACTTTAAAAGTTAACTGTTTAAAAAATATTTTTCCACAGTTTTTCAAGTACACAGAATAAGGGCACATCAAAAGATAACTTTGTGCATGAAATTCTAAGCCTAGCTTTTTCATAGCAGATAATAATTTCGATTTTTTTGGCTGCTCTATTTCAATATAGGCCAGTACATGATAGCCATGATGTTAATTAGCATCTGTGTTTTAGTATGGCCAGTTAATCAGGTAATTGCTTTTGAAAATGTCCTAGTTTATTAATGTATTTACATCATCACATTTTGATGTTAAACTACTTCTGCTTAAACTTAGACAAAAAAATAGCTCTTATAGAAACACATAAATATAAACATAACTAAAGGCATAATTAAACTTCACTGCTAATTAAATAAACACTAGTTTCTTCCCACTGATCTGGTTCTTTCAGGAGCTTGAGTTTCAGTTTGAGTGATACAGAAAATATATTGATTATAATGTAATCAATAATAATATACATGCTTAACCAACATTTAAATTTGTCATTGTCCTTGTTCCAATACGCAAGCCACAGTGAGAACAGATCCAGTTAACTCGGTTTTTGGATATCAGTGAATCATAAAAAATACTTAATAAAGTGTTCTCCACATTAATATAGGGAGCCAATCACCCTTAAAAGAAGTATTCTCCATAATGACTGAGAATTGGCAAAAAAATAGCTTCAATATAAACTCTCTCTATCAAAAATTACTAACTGAACAATCTTGAAGGAAATTCTTTTTAACACTATAAAAAGAAACCATGTAAATGGTAAAATAACCCCTTCTCACAATTTCAGAATGGAAAGATTAATTGCCTATTTCGGAATTGCTTTGTTTAAAAGTCTCACCTTTTAAATAGTTATAATAAAAAACTGAAACAGTTCAACTGACTAAAAATTATAAAAGCTATTATACGTTGGCTTTTTTATCAAGATTAGGGTTAAAAATGTTAAAAAACAAATTTCCAAACAGTGGAAAATCCATTTCTAAGTGGTTCTACTTGGAGCTGCATCTTTAGCTC
The DNA here is from genome assembly GCA_013399095.1 of Psophia crepitans. Lineage (NCBI taxonomy): Eukaryota > Metazoa > Chordata > Aves > Gruiformes > Psophiidae > Psophia > Psophia crepitans. Next base: position 71,849 of record VWZZ01007818.1, on the reverse strand, counting down.
CAAGGCTATGTTTGACCAAACTTTTCCTGTTTTACAAGGTTCACAAAGGGCAAAAGCCGGTCTGGTTCCTTGCTCAGGGAGGTGTTACTGAGAAGAGAAAATTTAAGACCTTAGCAGGACTAGGGGATGGTGAACTATGCATCTGTGGCTGTTGCTGAAGCCTTGTTTAGGATGGAAAAATGGATTTCAAATCCCACACCCTGCCCAGCATATCTTTGGGTCAGTGTTTCATACCTGGTGGGAGAGGTAAAGCTCTCTGCATCCTCCTACACAGCTCATCTACAGAAGCTTCCTAAGATGGGTGATTTGCCCCTTCCTGGTATCAAAGAAGATGCTACAAAGACAACACCTTAAACATTTCTTCTTCTTCATCATTACTCATTGCTCCTCCATCCCACTGAGCAGTAAACACCAAACATGGAACGATAGCAATAAGATCTGCAGTGGCTGGTGTCACCTCTCTTTCATCCACCTTTTTCAGACCACCACACCAATGGGCAGATTGGCATGGCTCTCGTCTGCCAGACAGGCTGCAAATTAACCACGGGCTGCAGGTGGGTTCATCCCACAAAGAGCTTGGGTACTCCAGTCAAAAAGTGTGATTACTGTGGGAGGAACTACCCACCTGAGAGAGGAGAGACACACTTCTGGTAAAATATTTTTCTTTTTGCTTCTTCTCAAAAACAGATATGAAGTGACAACCAGCAGGCTGATGTGAAAAAATACAAGTCTCAATAAAAACAGCCTGAGGAGTCTGTATGAATCACACCCTGTCCATTGCTTCTGCAACATCTAACTGGAGACTGTGGAGGAAAACCACACAGCCTTATAAAATTGAGTCACCTAGAGTGAAGCTCTGATGGAAAATTAACACCTGCAGGTGACTTGGCCACGGGGAAATGAGGAAAGAGTCAGAGACCAGCTTCCCAACCTTCTCTGCCCACACAGAGTGCTCCAGGGTGGCCACCAACACCAGGAACCAGGACAACACAGCTGTGGGGTTGATGCAAGTGGCACATGTTTTGCAAAAAAAACAAAAGAAAAACAAAACAAAACAAAAAAACCACCAACAAACCAAACAAACAAAAGAACCAGACACACACACACAAAAAAAACCCACAACAAACCCCGTGCTTCTGGTAAGAATGGTGAACAAAATATTAAGAGATAAGAATTAGAGTAACTTTGAGGCAGTCAAAGTGATTGTGCAGGGAAGAGAAAAACAGCAGGTAAATTACACTTTAAATCTATTGTGGCTAGCAATATAGAGAAAGAGGGAAAGGCTGGGAGAATGCAAATATGGGCAAGTATGTTAGTACTTTGAATACTACCACAAGACAACTATTGGCAAGTGCTGCGTTGTGCTTTGTTTTAAAGTAGAAAACACTGCATTTTAACTAGAATAAGTAGGTGTTCTTAATTGGCATTGCCAAAGCAGATGCTACAGACAGAACACCACGCAAACACATGAGGAACAACTGAGTGATACAAGAGCCCAAATGCTCCAAGATGAAGGAAGCCCAATTAAACTGTCTCTTGAGGTTTTCTGGCTTAGAAGCCTAAGATGATTTGACTGAAGCACTTCTCAAATAGGTGGGTTTTGATCCCTCCAGCTGTCTCTTGTTTTGGACCTCAATAGCTTGGCTCCCTTATCATCAGTAAAACTTAAGACCTAAAACTCGAGACCTAAAACTCAGCTCCTAAATTTGCTCAGGTTAAGATCTAAACCATGCAGAAAATGTGAGAATATTATACACAATATTCCTTCTTAAGATTACTGAATGAAACAAGAAGTTGGGGTTTTTTGTTTGTTTGTTGTGGGAAAAGAACACAAAGTAAATTAAATTTAAAATTAAATAAGGGAGGAATAGGTAAGCAGAAAAAAACAGAGCGATTCATATTTATAAAAGCCTGAATGCAATGAAGAAGCATTAATAAGCCTTTCTGCTTCCTTTAGCACCCACAGCATGACACTGTTCTTTAAACGAGGAGCTCACTGCAAGGGGCATATCTCAACTGTAACTAAATCCAAGGAGGAGGTCAGCCACCGGGAGACAATGGCATACATTTGCAGCCCTTTAAAAAACAAAAAGATTATGGGAAGCTTTTTTGGTGTTGTCTGATTGCAAATATTCTAAATTCAAAACATGTAAGCACATATAGAAAAGGCTTCACTCAGGAATCCAGTGCAAGTAAACCATCTAAAACAGAAAATGTTTTTCTTCTTTTTCTCAGCTGCTCAGTAAACATCACCTGACATTGTTTATCATCATTTGCTTCTTGCCTACTCGACATTTATCGTCTCTCAGCATTCATCTCAATTTGTTTATGTCCACTTAACAATCATCATCCAACATTGTTCGTCTTTGTTTGCATCTTCTCCGCTTGACAGTCATTATCTGACATTACTTATCTTCATTTGCTTGGCAATATTTCCCTGATACTCTTGTTCAAGGATTCATCAGTGCTTTGAATTTCCCATTTTTTCAATATGCTAAAAGCCCTACCTATAAGCATCAAAAGTAACCACTTTTAATGTTCTGACACATTTTGAAATCTGGTTTTCAATTCCAGTAAATCTCATGGGAAGCAATGCCCTCTCCCCCTGCTTCTCCTTGATGAATACTCAGTATTCCCCACTTTCACTTCATGAGGAAAAAGATACTATATCTATATTATTTAACTTCGATATAAAAATATATATATATACACACAAATATATAAATATATAACACACCATAATTTCCAGGATAAACAACAAATATTCTCAGATAAATAATGTATTATCTTGACCTTCAGCCCTCAGAGTAGAGAAGCTGTCAACCAACAGTACTGTGTTTAGAAGTACAACACATTTAGGCCTTTATTAAGCTAAAGAGGAATATATTTCATAATTCATTATCCCCTCCTGCCTTAGCATTTTTGGGAAAAAAGAAAACAACATCTAAATAAATAGTTCATAATAAATACATAAGCAAATATGGCATCTCCCTACTCTTGAATTTTCTTCAAGTGCCTCACATTTTTTTACATTAACTTCTTAGGAAATACTCAGTTTTTAATGTGAAGATAGCAACAAGATTCTTGCACGTTTGTAATTCCTTAGTGAAGGCAACCTGAATCTATTCAGTGAATAAAATAACCTGTTTATACCATGCAGAGTGTAGCTTCTAGACCCAGATATCTGATGTATGTCCAAAAATAAATGAGTTTTCACTATTCTCTTAAATATATTTCTATGAATAGTCTTCAAATTAATTTCTTTGCTAACGTATTTGCAGAAGGTGACCATAAAAGACAAATAAATAATTTATACAATGTGAAGAAAGTTATTGTAATTGTTTCATGAACTGCTCCAAACAGCTCAAATCTGTCTTGCCTCAAGGCATCCATTACAGTTACCATTTATCCCGGCCAAAGACCTGGACAAAGGCTCCAGAAGTTGCATCTCAAGGTTTCTCGTGATTAGAGGTCACTCAGTGTATTTAAATGAAGGAAAACTGCAGAAAACAGGATACCATTAAGGCCTCTTCAAATATGACCACTGCTTCTCTTAGGTATTTAACTTCATCTCACGTACAGAAGGTTGTAGTCATAAGAATGGTATTAGCTGCAAAATCACTCCTTTTTCAGTCAAGTGACACCAACCCTCAAGCAAAGATGGGCTAAAAGCAGGCCTCCCCCCTGCATTACACGTTTCACTCCCTCCTCCTTGCACACAGATTTCTTGCTTGCCTTTTGCTACGCTGCAACTTGCTGCGCCACGCAATGTGTCCATGCATCCCCCCTCCCTCTCCTGCTTCCCCCTGCGCACACAGGATTAAAATCCCCACTTTCCCTTTTCCACCTCCCATTGTAGCATGGGCCACATAAAACTTCTCTTTCACTGACTATTTCTGCAGCTCTGCATGTATAGCCCCTCCCCTCCAGGGTATCTGTACTCCAAGTCTAATGTACAGTAAGTGTGTTGCGAAGCAAGCAAAATGGTTTTTTTTTCCACTTCTGGCAGGTAAGCCAAGACGAAACATCACTCCAAGCCCTGTTTCTTTAGTGTATATTCCCCCAGTTCTTATTACAAGTCCTTTAAAGATGATGGGTCTGTGGCTGACACAGCCCAGCGTAGACCTGTGGAAGATAAATGAGATTGAGTTTGGGAAATTGCAGCCTGAACTATATTACATTTTCAAATTTCTCGTTTGAATTCAGCTCGGTCTCTTTTCGTTTAATTATGCCAACAACACATAGAAGCTGGCCGCGTAATATCTATTAATTCATCACAGAATAAGTGTAGAAACTATATTTTGTATAAAGCTTTAAAAAAAAATAATATTGCTAGGATATTTTTTGTGACCCTCTCATGCCCCCCAGCTGTCACAGTATAACATTCCCAACATTACTGAAATCAACTGGTGCATGTGCATTTAAAATTCTCTAGGGATGACAGGTTTTAAATAAGAGTAGTCCTCTACCTCCTATAAAATCAAGTTTCTTAAGACTAGCTTAAGCTGACCCATAAAAAAGGAGGCACAAGAGTCTCCTGGAATAGTCGCAGATTACTATATTTCTATTAGTGTATATCATCTTACTAAATTCAAAGCTTTTCATAAAGATTCATTGATTTCAAGAACTTGAAAGGAAGGTGTGTTTTTTAAAATTTGGATGAATGTCATGGCCAGTTCTGACCAGATTAACCATCCACTTCCTTTAGCTCTGATCAGAAATAAGGGGAAAGGGCAACAGTATTTTTATGCCAGAAGTAGTAGTAAATTGTTCTTTTTTTTTTTTTTCCTTTAAGTGAATACATGGATAGAAAATGTGCATTGTGACATTGTTCAGCCTTATCCTTCCATCTCCATTCAATTTTCTATCATTAGCTATCCTCATCTTACTGAAATTCATGCATTTCTTCTAGATGGGGATTCATTATAGATGTTTCAAAACAGTTATCAAAGAGCATATGACTCACTAGGGTATTTGAAAGGTGATAAAGAGCTTTAGGAAACAAATAACAAAAACTTCCTGCTGGCAAGATCTGTTACCATGTGAAATAATCTTCCACCATAGGCAGTAGAAACCTCATTATTAGAGATGTTCAAAAGGCAGCTAGCACAAGCACTAGAAAATACAGTATATTAAATAATCCTTCATTGTTAAGAGAGGGTTTGACCACATGACCCTGGGGGATCGTCCGCTTACCTGGTTTGTAATATGTAAGAGTTTAGGAGACAAAAATGCAATAAAACCAGGCTGAATTAATTTGTGAGATATTCAGACTGTGCCCGAGGGTATAGTATTAGTGTGTCAGTGTGTGCACGTTAGTCACACACAAGAAATTAGTTACAAACCTCCTCGTGGAGTTTAGGTAAGTCCTGTAGCTAGGTGAGTAGACATGCTCTAGGAATGTGACATCACCAGGTACTCTATGTTCACAAGGCGTTCCCAAATACTTCACCTGCTCCATGCCCCAAATGTGGGGCTGCTATATTTACTTTTCTGGGTTTTTAAATTGTGTTAGAAACATGTACAAAATGGATAATTCCATGTGTGTCTGTAAATTATCCTATGGGGACCCACAGGCAGGACACAGTTTGCTAATTTGTGCAGGATAGGATGGATGCTTAGTGTTTGTAAAAAGGGTATGTGTTTTGGTTTTCAAATTAATTTCTCAGTAATTAGAAAGCATCTCTGCCTCATGTGAATTGAATCAAAGAGCTCATGGATCACAAGCGTCTCAGTGGATAAGGACAACTCTTTGTCTAAGAGGGATTTATCCTTTTTTTGTTGTTGCAAATCAGTCTTGTTTCAAGCCAATGAACTTTGCATTTCAATTTAAACATTTTCTGTGGTTTTGTGGTTTTTTTTTATATTTTAGATTAGATTTCATATATTTACAAATAATTTCTAGAACAACAACAAAAACCCCACCCATATTCAGCTACATAGACAATGTCTTCCTCAAATCCAACAGAAAAATCCCATCCTAGATCATTTTCATATCTTCCCATGCTTGAGCACTTATTTTTTGCAACACTGTCCCCAGGGAAATGACATAGCATGGAGAGCTTTCAAAGGAGCTGAGCTTCAAATGGAAGCTGACAGAGCTGCAGGTGCTGTGCACCTCCACCCACTAGGAACTCGCTAATCCAAGCTCAACTCCTTTCTATCTCAACACCTCCCACAAGGAAATGCAAGATTTCTCCATCCCCTCAAGCTTGCCTGCATATGAATCTGTAGCGAGGGCAATCTGCATGATCTTCCAAAGTGCCAGCACCATTTCTGAAAAACAAATGCTCTGCTAAAGGCTCTTGACCTGGCAAGCTAGGTCTGGCACGAGCATCTCCCATCCCCTCATTTAGAGCTGGGTTTGGGACTGGTGCAGTTCAGGTCTCCACCATTGTTCAAAGTAGGGCTTCTGCTGATAGCTCACACTGTAACGTTCAGAACGTACAATTGCATTTAGGCAAATTGCATCTCATTACACATCATTCCAGCACTCTGCTAGAGGGCAATTCTCTCACCTCTCAGCTGCCGTTTCGACACAGACTCCAGGTCATTTAAGCAAGAGTCTAGTGCCCAGAGGGTTCCCAAAGTCTGAGGGACAAGTGCCTATCAAATGAACGGCTATCCTGCAAATGCGGTTAAGCAGCAGAAAAAAACATGTAAGAAAGAAAGAAACAACTGGATACTTTTCACATCCGCAATTTCATTCAAGCCTTAGAAAGACAGATAAGCGTCACTTACGAACCTTTTGTATATCTCTGTACTTAGTACAGGATAAAATCTAGTATCTACTGTGGCAATATTCATCAACTGACTTGCTGAGTCAGTTCTGGTTTAAATAATCGTCTTTGATTACACCTGAGGTATAAAGGTTTAGTGAACAGGTCCAGTATTTCAATTGAATCCTTGAATTTTTTGTTGCAATTCTATTTATTCCAACTCCGAGACAAGGGCAGGGTTGAGGAGGGTCCCTGTGGTGGACTTTTGCATACAAACTGTGTTTTAACGCTCTCATTCAGCACTACCATGATTGTTGAAAATGCTGGTCAGAGCATTTGTAGAGCAGGCTAAACTTCATGGGGCCTCAACCAGTGTCTACTACAACCAGCGTTCCTCATCTGGCCTCAAACGATGTTCCCCATCAGCAGGTTATGGCAAAAGTGATGAGCAGAGCTGCTAGTGGTGAGACTGCAGCTCCTTCAGCCCTGAAACACATTTTCTCCGTGGGCTACCCAGCCCTCTTCCACAAGCTACGCTTAAGATTTCTGATGTTTTGAGTATAAGCATTTGCCAGGAGGAGGAGGCAGGACATGATTCATGCCTTATCGGGCTAGCCGTTCCCGCAAATAACAAAGAGCAAGAAACAGGTTTCCACTGTCACCGAAACCCTGCTGAATACGTGATGTGCGACTCCATTATCTTCACCTCTTTCAGTCTCACAATGGCCGTGCTGCATTCAGACTTTTGCCTTGATCACTGCCTAAGGGATTGTATCCCCAAAATAATAAGAAAAAACAAATTTATCTACAGTGCATTTCTAAAGTAGAAGCAGAGCATAGAGTTTGGAAGCCTTTCAAGTAACACATTGTGTTTGCATTTTTATGAAGGGGTTTTTTTTGATCACATTTAATTTGGCAGTACGGTTTACGAGTCAGGCATAACAGTGCTGGAGAGGAAACCAAATACATTTATAGTTTTCGTTTTGGGAAACCCTAGGAAGACATTAGGAAAAAAATAAACATCAGACTTGTCTCTGCCTCTATAGAGATGCTATTGGAAGCATAAGAAACAACAGTACTTGGACTTAAGAGGGAAGAATTTGTTATTCCATCACCCAGGAAAGTACATGTTAAAAAGCTGGAGTTCAAAACAAAACAAAAGCAAAGCAGCAGCAAGCTACTGAAAAGACACTGTACTTCACTGAAACAAACCACAGTCATGAGAATAAAAGGTTAATGTTTATATTTAACATGTTGCTGTTAGGACTTTGACCACCAGCTTCCTTCGATTTCTTTTCTCCCCTGTTCAAATGCTGCTTTTGTTTTTACAGACTACATGAACCACTTCAGTGAATCACAACTATAAGCTATCAACACGGCACCCTCTCTCTGACCCTCCCATCAACAGACAACCTCTAGCTGAATACAGTTAATTGGTATTTATTCTTTGTTACCAAGACACAGCCAACCAAACGCATAAGTTTGAAAAATGCCTGTTCATAAAATGGCACTGCAGCAAAATTACAAAATCGAGCAGGAGGATGGATGCTACTTTTTCTGAAGGAGATCAGTGTCTACAGGCTTTAAGAGCTTTAGTTTCACATGAACTGAGCCTGATGTTGCATTAAAATTTGTCACGTTGCAATCCAAGGTAAAGCACCCTTTCATCTACACCCATTTTGCAGCCTTAACACTTCATAGGAGAAAAAAAAACCAAACAACAAAAATGCCGTAGCCCAGGTTTCATATCTCTTCAAACACCAGATTTGTGGTCTGTTCAAGCCACTGAGTACCTGCAAGAGCTGTAGCTGTTAAGACAGTAAAATATGCTGTATTTGTGTTGCCTACAACAACATGATAGCCATTATAATGATTTATAGCTAGTAATCACAATAATGCTTGAAAGCATGGGGCTTTTGAAAAAAGTTGTTTCATGAAAATGACAGCTTTACGGTGCCTATTCGTAGCTATGACTTATTTTGTTTGTTCGGTTTATCAGTTTATTAATGGAGAGTTTCTCTGGAGGATTAACATTTAGGAATCTGTGCATATTCCCTGCATTTCACACTACCTGGGAGTCAGCAGCATCCTACAGTATGCCCAGAATTTTAAGCTACCCCAGCAACTGGCAGAAATTTAGCCTGAATTTTAGCAGGACATTGATCTCGGACGCGCTGAAACCAGACATGCTGGATTTGGACGATTGGACTAGGCTCTTACAAAGTTCTTTTTCACACCAGTCCCCCAGGTGCTGCAACTCGCTGTAGCCACCTCTGAAACCACACCAAGCTGCATCAGCTGAGGCCCAAGTCACTGCGTATTTGCTGCCTGACAGTAACACTAAATCCAGTCATACTTTGGCAATACCAGTTTCCAGACTTCCACCAGTTACCTGCGTAACTCCCAATGAAATCCAACACACTTGAACTCCCAGCACTCCTTCCAGTTTGGGCTCATCCTCAGCTGGCATTAAGAACAATTTCACAGAGCTTGTGTAAGAGGAAAGAGCACATTTCCTCTGAAGCATTACAAAAAGTAACAGCCATTTCTGCTTTGGTAAGATGAGGTTATTACAGAATGCAAAAAGCATGTACACCTCGTTACACGCACAGACAGGTAGGACCTTCACGCTCATGGAAAAGCAGCTGTTCTGGGACTGGTCACAGGGAGTCCTCAAAGCCTCACAAACCTTTTGTGGTGATGACATTTTTTGGGGGGAAAAATAAAAAATAAACGAATTGTTCTTACTTTATGAATGAATTAAATTACTCAAATATTTTGTATAAGCATAAAATAAGAATTCTGTCTTACATTCTGCTGAATTAACCAATTCTTTACTTCCTGGCTTTGGTTTCGCTTTTATGTGTTTATTAACCCTAACATTAGAAAATAAGAAATGGAGTTCTTCTTACACCAAACAGAATAGTTGAAGAGAGTCTCTTCCCGTATGCTGCAAATATCTGGACTCTCTTCGTTACTGCCATATAGCTCGTGCAGTCATTTGGTAATGACTTTTGTGAATCAAGATATTACAAGGGAAAAACATTTGCAAAATGCCAGAGAAATGGCAATACCCTGGGTGAAAGTTTACATGAGGAGTAGTGGACCTGAACTCGCAGGTCTTATTTGCACAGGCATGACAAAACAGAATGCCTTTGCTGTCAACTCCTCATGCCAACTCAGCTGTCATTTGCTTCTCTCATCTCTCAACTTCTCCTTTTCCTATGGAAATTAGAAATTTCAGGATAGTTAATAAAAAGGCAAGTATATGTCTCACCATTTATACCAGCTCTACAGTCCTAACCGAGATGCAAAACTTCCCTTTAGACTGCATTCTTGCACAAAGTGTGAGACAAAGACAGTGCAGCATTTTTTACTCATTTTCCTTGCTTCTTTGTTTGATACAGTGCCATGAATAATTCTCAAAGTGGAGAAAAAAACAATAATCCTAATTTTTAATATTTTTGAATACAAAATTGATGTTGATAGCAGCAGGTTTCAGAAGCTCACAATCTTGAAAACTGTGGTGGCATTTACACTGTTGCACTTAGCTTTAGTTTGGATTGATAGGAGTTATATGATTCTTCCTAAGAAGCTAATGAGTGCCTGTAATACCGATTGGAAAAGAAATGTGAACTGGAAAAGAGCTGTTCTCTGGTTTCTCATCGCTTCTGTTGCCAGGGAAACGGCTTCCCATCAATGGATGGCATGGGGTCGGACCAGCTGCTTCCTCCCAAGGCTAGCTCCCCAACATCACAAGGCTGCGCTGAACAGATTAGGAACAAAACAGAATAAATACACATCTCTCTAAAAAAGACCAGTTGAAATGAAACTCAGCAAATTATGGATTTTCTAATTATGTTTTTGAGCATGGCACCACAAGAACTGTCTCTCAGAGACGTCATAAATCCAAGATTCCGACACAACATGGTCATTAAAGATCCCATGCCATCTTTTCATAAGATTAAACACACTGTTAAGTCTCACTGGCTTGGCTGTGCTCCAAGTTGAATAATTGCATTCTGGATAACATACCTAAATTCCCCTGCCGCTTAAACATGACAAGAAAGTTTTCATCGCTTCCTTTTGTAAAGCGCATGGGGTCATTGCTGGTGCCGTTATAATGGCTTTGTGCCACCAAAATGCCCAGGAGATGTGACACACTCGTTCCCGAGATGACACAAAGAAACAAACTTATAACTCCATTCATAGCAATAATATGGTCCACTACGCAAAAGTCTCTTACATATGTTCTGTTTAAAAAAGATGATAAGAACAAAGATAGATGTGAATAATTAAAGATTAAAAAATGATGGGGAAGCTGTAGGGAACATGTGCTCGCTACAATTTTTGGTACACCCCAAGGATTTAGTTAGATTTAGGTTCTGACATTTCTTCAGGTCTCCACATCACTGATTATTACTTGCAGTATAAATTCAATTTCTACTTCACGACAATGTCTTGGGAACATGCATTAAACATTCTTACTAAAAGGCAATGAATATGTTATATTTTGCCTTGGTCAGCAAGCACGGCCAGTGATACAAGATAAGAGTAAATTCCCTTCCTAACCCCACACATTTAGATGCTTTTTAGATATGCAACAGCATTGGCAGAACCTGGGCAAGCTCTCACTCCCACACTTCATTTCCTGGTGTTTGTCAGATAGTGCCAAGCCATCGCGAAACCTCACGGCTCAGAAAGAGCGCGATGCGCAACAGGCAGTGGAAGGAACAGATTGAAGAGAAACCATTACAAAATGAAAAATGAAAATGTAGGAGACAACCAATCCTGTTACATTTTGCAACTTGTTTCCAACGATATTTATGTTTACATATTTTGCTTTGCTCATAGTGTTTAAATCACTTGAAATACAAGAACTGCTATCATAAATTGTCCAACATGAGTTTGGGATGTTTGTTTGTTAGCTTTTTTCCCCAAAGACCCCCTATGCTGCTCCCATTCATCCTGGGATAGGAAATGACAGCGAAGTGGTCTAGACTTACATAATTGTCAACAGGATCACAATCTGTCCCTGGTTTTCTCTTTCTCGATTGTGACATATTCTGTTCTTTAACTAGGCACATGATGAGAAGTAATTTGAATTTACAGCGTGGAAAAGAATCCCCAAGCACATTACAAACTCATCTGCCAACTGCACACAGCAATTGTTCCTCTCATTTCTGAAACACAACCTCTTCTGCTGGGAAGCACACTGACTTTTAATGGCATCGCAACTGTTTAGGATGGAGAAGATGACAGACACCATATCCACTGACAATATCCGAGAGATTTTCAAGCTGATCTGCGTTCCTTCAGTGCCTCTCGGAGCACTTCCTGATGGCCTGTGGAAAACTGCCTTAGTGCATTGGGCAAGCCTCCTCTCCAGTTGTTTTAACCTGTTTCCCAGCTCGTCTTTGGAAAGAAGAGGCTGCAAGTTCTATATTTGACCCCTGTATGGAAAAGCTACACTCAAACAGAGGGAAACAAAATTTGAAATTTTTAGTAGGTGAGAAAGTACAAAACGAAACAGGCAAATATAATGTGTGAAGAATTATTAGAGAATGGCACAAGCTATGGGATTATTCATGGCTGCAGACTTTCTAGAAAACGTCTGTTAAGTGTCCACAAAATCCTACAGCACTTGTCCCCACTTCAAAAATTAACTGCAGGAAATATATTTGAAGTCCCAGAGAAACCAATTAAAAGGTGTTCCTGAAGTGAGGATTGAGCCACAATTAAGTTTTGTAAGATTTTCTCATACACTCGACTGAGTTATTATAAAAAAAAAGTCACCAGAAATGACATTTTATTCCCATTTTGGTAGCTGTGAATCACTCTGGCATATGAATGGACCCCCTGACCAGTGCCCACAGCAGACTGAAGAACCTGCCGGTAGGATTTGCAGGAATTTTCTAAAGCCAGAAGAGGCCTTTTGCATATGCCTCACAGCACTTCTCTTGCTTTGGTGGCATGCAGGGAGAACTCAGCTGCATGACAGGTAGAGTTTTGCAAGCATACTTGCTGGATCTGCGTAAGAGGTATGCAAGATATACAATTGCACAGCATCTGATTTGTCCAGGGTACAGTGAGTTGCAGAAGCAATAAAAAAAAAGAACAAAACAAAAAACAACTAAAAAACCCAAAACAAGCTACGTCTTCCCTCAAGAAAGCAGAGATTTGCATATGTGAGGATTAGCAATAAGAAAAAATGCAGAGAAGCTACACTCTGAAGAAAGAATCAGTCAAAAGAACAAATCCCCCTTTCAAAAACACAAAACCTACCACACTTGGCAGGAAGGAGATTATCAAGGACTATGCACAAGACAATCTCTTACTGCCAGTGCAGAGGAGCAAAAAGACGCTGTTTCTCCATCAGCAAGGACCTTCGTGCCACAGAGGGAACATCACTGAGAAAAGCAGAGCCAAGGACTTTCCATTACACTGAGTTATGGCATCGCAGGGAAGCGCTGAATCAAATCTAATCGCAGCCACTTGTAGGTCTGCGACTTAGCAGCTGATAATTTTTGTGGCATGCCCCTCCTCACTAAGCAGAAACAAAGTCCCTCTAAGCCCATAGAAAAACAGATCAACTTATGGTCCCTGACAGCTCCTCCAGTTACGCCTAGGTCTGTATTCATGCAAGAAAACATACAAAAAGGCAGAAATTAACTTATCCTCATAGCTGAAACCCTTTCCCAAATCCAGCCCCCACTGCCACTCCCAGACCTGGTTTTATCACTGCACCAGAGACGTGACGATGGTGGCAGCAGTGACCTAGGTTGCAGGGTTCAAGTTCTTTGTGGCTGCTGCCTCTGCCCTTGTTGTTTAGGGGACACAGCTGCAGGGTTGGGTCTCAACCCATCAGTTTATATTTCACAATCTCTTCATAATAACAAAAGATAGACAAAAATCAGATTTTAGGTTGTCCAGGGAGCTAGAACAAAAAGTGACATTAAGAAATCAACTTGTCTTGCTGTATCTGAATCCTTTCCCTGGTTTGGCTGTTGTATAAAATAATAGGAGGAAAGAGTTAGTTGGTAATTTTAAACTGAATTTGTAACAAGCGTTGACATAGAATCTGCTTACTAAAAAATACCCTATCATCCACTGTAAAAGAAATCAGATGTGCAATGGTAATTTTTTTCAAGCTTTCACCAATCCATAAAGAACATTTTAACAGTTTCAAAAATACAGTCAGATCCTTTTTGCTAGGCAATTTGTACAATCTGCAAAATTCTCATTCTTCCAAACTTGAGGTGAAGTGTGTTACTCATTCCCAACCTCCTAGGCTGGGAAAGCAAATGGTGAACAAAAAGGCAATAGCAACTCGTCACTTACTAATAAAATGTGCTCTTTGTTCAAATGGATAACTATTTTACCATTCACTTTCCTACGGCTAAGCACACTGCAACAGATATTAGTGTATTTTCACTGATGTGAATGTATTTATTAGCTAATAATCATGTTGCTATCACAGTTAAAACCTGTACTATGTACATGGCCATGAAATAAATAATATAGCTCTAATATCACTGAAAAGCAACCTTTGTGAAAGACTACTCATAAGAAATATCTTCATCCACACTTTTATTTTTACTACAAAAGTCAGACATTGAATGTATGTATATTAACTTCTGTTCAAATCCTAAAGTATTGAGGAAAATAGGACTCTTCTGACGTGTACATGAATCCCCATGTACACACTGCTTGAGAAAAAAACAGCCTTCCAACTTTTACTCTCTTCAGTTCCTCATTCCACTTTTCTACTAGGCACACATGAATCAGCTCTGAGTCAATAAGAATGGCCCAAATATACCAAATTATCTTGAGATCAAATCCATACTGAATCTCTTCTGAGATTCAAAATATTTTATTTTCACTTTTCTCATAGATCTTCTCATTTCAGATTTGCCCCCAAAGGAATATGTTGCTATAAATTACCTATTCTTAGAATGTTCCACGCTAGAGAAAATTAAGAAGTCTCAGGAGAAGTTCTGCTCTGAGATTTCCACATGAATTTTCTATAGCCTGGAGGTTTGATTAAGAGCTGAAAACACACGGTGTTAAATGGATGGAGCTTCCAATTCCACATTGCAGAACTGAAAGGAAGGTCACTGATCACCCAGGTGCTGTTCAGCAATCTCCTTTGGATCAGGTTCGGCAACTCCTCAGCACCAAGAAGCTGACCATACAGTCTGCCAGACAACTTTCAACAGCAATAAACCCCAAGTAAAGCTTATGACTCACGTAACTGCAGCTGGATATTAACGTCAGTTGGTTGTTATTCACCAACAGACAGATTATCAGGAGAAGGAAGGGAAATTAGCTGTCACACTGGTACAGGCCACCAGAGCATATGGCCCTCATCATGGGATAACACTGCATCCTCATACTGTCTCATCAGATTTGCCCCTTAGTACATCCCTTATCTGTGCACCATGGCTAACACTAACCTATTTTGAGAACTACAGAGAAATATAAACCTTCCCCAGTAAGACTTGAAATTGAAGCCTTGATCCAATACTTGGGTCTCTAACGTCAGTGAAGTTTAGATGGAGTTACATCACAGCACAGTGTTTGCCTGGACTGTACCAATGGCCCAGATACAGCTTGATTTCATCTGCTGGAGCTTTCTTTATATTTCCCTCACACTCTATATGAGGTCTAGAGTCATCCCGGCAGGTTTTAATTATCCAGGAGCAGTTCAAGCATATAGTCTTTTCCCAATACCTAAATAGCATTGTTTTATTTCCCTTTTACTATTCCTGGGTCTCAATGTACCTTAGCACTGATATATAGCACAGCAGTTATACCCTAGGGAATCTGTCTCCACCTGCTTTCCTGCATTCCCACCACACCCTCGTGCAGCTTGGTGTCATGGGGTTCATCCTTCAATGCTGCAAACCTTATCAGTATTTTCCATGGATGGATGATAATTTTCTTTTTAAAATCATGTTATTTTTCCCCATTTCTACATCTTTAGCACTGAAATAACACTTGTCATTGCACATCTCAGAGGGCAAGAGTTGTATTAACCTCCTAAGTAAAAATTTTTCCTAATTGTCAAGAACTCTGCTTATGTTTCAACTCACTGAAAACCTGGCTCAACGGTCCAAAATCACATATTAAGAGAGTTACTGTTAAGAACGAGGGCGATACTGATCTCTCTTTCTTTCTCTGTCTCACACACACACACAGACACCCAGAACAACCCATAATATAGAAATGCCAACCACTGCTGCAGGACAATGAAACAAAGCCCAATATACAGAAGCATCACTCAAGGAGAAAGACTTCTCATAGTGAAACTGAAGACTCAGAGTTGTGGTATAAATTGATACTTCCTGTAATCAAGACAGGAATGAGATAAGAGAGGTTAAGAAGACAAAGAAAAAAAAATTAAAAAAAAGGGTAGAATGCACCTCTGCTACACATAAAAGTTTCCCCTCAAACTTCAGCAGGGCTAAACAGAATCACCACAGCGAAGGAGCTAGCACATGTTTGAGTTAAGGAAGAAGAAAGCCTCTGCTATTTAAGACACACTTTGAGCTGTTTCAGAGAATTTTCACGCACCTGAAAAGGACAGACACCCACCTCTCATGCAGACAAACAATTATATTAATAACCTATGATTTACAAATTATTTGCATGTACTGCATCTGTAATGATTAATTTGCTTGGTGTGGTTAAGCTGCCTTTTAGGAGTGGAGGGTAAGAAGTAGTAGCATAGCTAATGCAACATTCAAGAGGCAGAGCACCATTTTCTTCTTACCATTAGCCATGGTAGATTCAAAAGCATCACTAACAAAGAGATATGGCACACCCCTACAAGGCACTGAATGGTGTGGATCGAGGCAGATGTTCTGAGCATCATTATTCAGGAAAACAAACAGAATATGTACAGTCAACTGTGTGCTATTTGTTAGAGAGCATTGCACTTGTTCACTTCCTATTGCAGATGGAGTTATACTCATTTGTTTCTCTTGCTTCACTCAAAAAAATCAGTTGAATGGAAGGTGACAAAGTAGACGGTCAAGTGAGCAGACCTGAAATAAAGGGAGAGTTCTGATAGTTCAGCATATGCAATTCCTAACTCTGGTTGTGAGCAGCATCTTGCAGAGCAAGCACAATGCTTAACATGAACATGTCGACATTGCAGACCACAATGTGTTGTCAGACCAGAGCTAGCTTTAAGCTTGCTTTCTGGCTGCTGGAAACAACACTCTTAACAGACAGAGCCCAAGACTTGCAGGGTAAGATCAAGAGGCTGCAAGTCTGTTCAAATGCCAAGCAAGCAGGTCCTTTTTATAAACAGGGAATTTATTAACATACTTAAAACATGCAGCTGACAAATACATTATTATTTCCTTTACAGTAGCATTTAGAGAGGCCTCCAGCTGAGATAAGGACTCCCAGCTGCGCTAAACACTATGTAGGCATATAGCAAAAGACAAGCTCCATTCAGAAGAGCTTACAATGTACAATGTGCTGTGCAACCGTTCACCCAATTCTGCTTGTCAGCAACACTGCGCTCTAAACCCTGTATTTCACATCTGCATCTTCAAGCCATGACTTAAGGATTCCATGTAAAAACACTGGCTTGCCTATCTGATGTTCTTTTATACCTGCCAGTATGTTAAACACAAGAAAAGTCTAAAATCTTTGTATTTCTTTAACACAGTATTAAATACTGTAACGGTAACTCAAGTGCTATTTTGCCTATTCTACTTTATACAGTCATATGTCAGTCTCCTATAATAAACCATGTGATGACTCATAAACATCTGAAACATTTCCCTTGGTGTTCAGTATTTTATTACATAGATGCCAATTATGTTCGAGCAGCAGACTGCACAAGCCCGAACAGTCATCTATTATATGAATGGTTCCATTGATTCCTAAACTACAGAGGGTTATGCTTTCATATATCATACCAAACAGGATTTGTTCACAGACACTGGGGGTAAACTATTGGTGAAAGCACCTTCTCGGGTTATAGGCACCACCAATGTGCTCGACCTTACTCAAAGATTTCCCAGGCTTCGAATAATAGACCTTTCCCTAACCTCAACCCCCATCACTTTTTTCTTTTAAAGCAAAGTTTGCTATGATAAAAAAGCAACTAATTTTACAGATACACAGTAATAGCCATTGTGCTCAATACAATTGAACAGGACTGAGTTAAAGAAAGGAGCTTGAAAGTAACCTAGGATGAACAGCAGGTTGTGCTCTAAAAATACCTAGTTCATGGAGCACTCAGTAAAGAAAAGCATCCAGCTCATGCAGGTGTATACAGTACAGGACCTTGAGATACACAACACACTGAAATCAGAGTAATGGCCTGGAGATTACAGTGCTCTGCCTTCAAAAAGAAAATATTTAGAACTATTGTCTTCAAGAAGAGATGCGACATTTCTAAGTCACAGGTAAGTGTAACATGGCAAAGGTAACACTCTGAAACCAAGAAAATATTCAGTCACAGACAACATCTGTTCTTGCAACACCAACAGCTATCACTCACAAGTGTCACATGGCTTCTTCTAACAACTCGGCTGCTTCCTTGGAAGCATTCTTTGTAGGTCTTCATCTTAGTACCTAGTGCAGTCAGTTCCTGCCTGTTGTGTGAGGCAATTTTGGCTCCACCTTCAGTAAACTAAATACTTCCTGTCAAAGGGATTAGAAGGCTAGACCAAGTGTAAACCCCTATTGTCCATCCAAAGTGAGCTTCTGAGGAGAAACAGGAGTATAAATACCACAGAGCTGGTAAGTGCGGTCAGGAATCTGAAGACCCTGAATGAGCCCTCTTCCTCCACTTTAGTGGAGACAGATCTTCTCAGTTCAGATGGGGATAAGACTGGGCTAAATGTGAGTCAGAGAAAGGTGCAGGATGGCAACTTCATTTCATACCCAGGAGACTAAAACAACGATGGTGGTTTTTTTTGCACCCTTTATTTGTAGCCTGAAAGCTTTATGAGTGGGATAAAGCAATTTAAAAAATCATCACTGTCTTATCTCTGCCTGATTGGTCTGGCTGACTTCACTAGAAGGACATAGTTTATTTTAAAATACCATTTTAAAGTGGAAAAAAATCCTTTATTCTCTTGGTTGCTTTGAGACTCTAGCGATGAAGTCTACTCCTTCCAAATATTATCAAGTCTTCTCCAGTGTCTGCTGCACATCTATACAGACTCTCTCTGTATTCTTTACACACTATTGTTTACACACTGAGCGCTACGAAGCTCTCAGAACTATCGCTCATCTATATGCTGTAGCCACCTATGTGCTGCTCTTTTTTTTTCTTAGTCTTTCTCCTCAAAAAATTCCCAAATAATCTCATGTTCACCCAGCTTCCTTCTCTATTTCTTAGACTATACTTTTTACCTTATCTCTCCAGCACCAGTATCTACTTATCTTTCCCTCACAGAGGCAATCTCAAGCACTAACAGATGCTTCCCTGCTGTTTCTTCACATTTTATCGCTTCATCTCCTGTAGCTATCCTGCCACAAATTATTTTCTGCCTGCCTTTTCCATCATTGCTTTATTCTGTCTCAGTCCATTGTACCATTAACTCTATTGGTACCTTTTCTGCTTCTAGAAATACCTTTGAGCGTGGCTGGTGTCTGCAAGCCCAGCATTCACAGCAGGGAAAATTTTGTCCTACTAGTGAGTGACCACTGCTGCTCAGTACTGCTTTGTAATAGTTTGTCTAGTCCATGCAAAAGATGTAAGAAATGTATGGCTACTGTGCTATTTTAGCTTTTTGAAAGCAATACATGGAAGGCAAAAGCTCATGAGACTATTTCATGAGAGATCATGAGCACCCTGGATGATACCTCAGATATGCATTCATAAAGGCATCTTCAGAGGCTCCAGCGGACCAAGGTGCCTTCATGCTCTCCCCTGCTTCAAGTTATGTGGCAATTATTCTTGGTTTTACTGAAAGCCCCTGCAAAGTATAATACAGCAGTCTACAAATACTTAGATAAGCCCATAAAAGCCCAGTTATGAAATGCCAGGTATACTTTATTCAGATTATTTCTTACACCTGGTCAAGCCCAGGCTCAGTTCTGCATCCTCCGGACACAGAGGTGACTCTTGTTGGAAGACTATGATGGGCAGTATGCAGAGGTCAGCAGTTCCCAGAGCATGCCAATAGCTGCAAAAGGGACTGGAGACAGTGAGCACTGTCCAAAGCACGGGTCAAAAAAAAAAGTGGTTGGAGATGCATCTTCTCCACCACACGAGGATGAATGAAATGTAAGGCTGCAAGAGTTAAAAGGAGACTGATGGGTACTTCTGGCCTTAAACAATCATCTGGATTCCCAATCTGTAAAAGAGGAACTTTGCCATGACTTTATGCCCCAGGCTAATTTCAAGGTAAAATTAGCATCTAAAAGGCAATTCAGACAGTGCACCAAGGAGTGTCGTAGAGAAACCCATAGGATAATAATTTTTCCACCGTAGTACATGTGCTCTTCAACAAATAAACAAGCAGTGTTCACCTTTTCTACCAGAACAGAAAGAGGCCCTATGGGAGGTGTGATTAAAGGCTGAATCATAACACATATGCACAAGTCGGCCACATTACTCTAGCCAGGGTAGTTTCTCCTCACAGAAAGTTGCAAAATTGGGATAAAATTGTATGGAACCAAAATTAACTTCTGGGAAAAACAATTCTTACAAACTGCAGCTCTTGCCTTTCTCTAATTTGGGCTTCCTTGTTTCAACTGTGTCCAGTTTTGGGCCCCTCACCACAAGAAAGACATCGAAGCCCTGGAGGGTGTCCAGAGAAGGGCAACGAAACTGGTGAAGGGTCCAGAGCACAGGTCTTATGAGGAGCGGCTGAAGGAACTGGGCTTGTTTAGTCTGGAGGAGGCTCAGGGGAGACCTTATTGCCCTCTACAACTACCTGAAAGGGAGTTGTGGTGAGCTGGGGG